>CM035126.1:22866801-23466801 GCA_020205555.1 Panax stipuleanatus
GATGTTGTAACCCTTTATTGGGAGGATTTCTTTTTCAGTTATGAGTTTTATTTATATCCTTATTCATAGGTAGTTAGATGTGATTTATTTGGACAGTGAACACCAAATCCTGTGGAAATGAAGTACCAAAATTTGAGGGTGTCACAACATCTTTCCTCATTGAATACATGAATGCTTTCCATGAATGCTTAATAATTTAATTGAATATCTAAATGCTTTCCACGAATGCTTAAAAAAAATTAATTCTGGTTAGCCGCTACAGGTTGTGGCGGTGGGAGTTTAAAAAATTAAAAACAATTAAGACCAAGCCGCTACATGTTGTAGCGGTTGGCATATTAAAAAAAATCCATTTTTAAAAATAAAATATAACAGTGGGACCCATTTAAGCAAGGTTTGATCAGGTGGGGCCCTATTATTAAAATAAAAGCCGCTAGACATTGTTATTCGGGCCGCTACAACGTATAGCGGCTGGGTACTTTTCTAAACCAATCTCAGCCTTCCATTTAGTTGATCTACAGCTCCGATGTTGGTTGCTAGAATAGTGACCATGGCAACTGGTTGTCATTAATTGAATCTCATATATATATATATATATATATATATATATATATATATATATATATTAAAATATTTAAACATGGGCACTCAAAATCTTTAGGATTTGTTAAGTCAATTGCATTGTTTGCGGTGACTTTAGCATTTATAAAGTTTTCAACTCCAAACGTATCATACCATTTTTATTACGTTGCGTTTGATCTCCAAATATTAATTTTATGTGTTAAATAAAATTTTAAAATAAGATAATTCTAAACGAATAAAGTGTGTAAATACGTTTAGACTTCAAACGCTATATACATGCTAAACGTACCAAACTCTGCGTAGAGAAACATAAGCATGTTGTCTTGAGAGGGTGCTGGATATGGTCTTCTATCTTGGCTTGTTGACCACTTGGTGACATTGCCTTCATACAACCAATTATTGTTACGTGTAACTACAAAATAACTTCTCCCTCTTTATTCTTAGAGTAATACTCCCCTTCATTCTAGAATAATAGTGGTTTTAGAAAAGAAAAATATATTTAATTTATTTATTATTTACAATATTAGGAGAATAAATATTGTACGTACTTTTTTATATTAATGCGGTAGAAGAGTCCAATTCAAAAGAGAATTAGATGTTCGAATGCGAATGCGTTTAGGTCGGTAGAACTTTAAAGTGTCATAACTTTTGATCGAGTTACAAGACCCATAATATATTAAATCGAAGTTTGCGACAAGCTCTACAAGATTTATCACCTTTGGCCCTGACAAATGACTTTTAAGCCCAAAAACCTATTTTAATCTGTCTAGTTGTCGATCAAAGTTTGATCAAACTTAGATAGTTTTTTTTTAAAAAAATTATTATTTTAATTTTCCTATTCCTAATTGATGTTTGGAAGTTATTTAGGACTATAAATACGCTTATTAGGGCGTGTGAACAAGTACGTTTTTTTAATTAATATTATTATCTTTGTTCTAATTGTGAGTTCATTATTTCTTGTGGATTCAAGAGTTTACAACAATTGGATCTTGTCCACACCCATCAGGCATCCTCCTAGGAACGATGATGAATCACAATCAAAATATGAATCTACCTGTAAAGTCAATTTGACCATCAAACCAATCACTACCAAACAATGGATGATGTGACGCCCCCAAAATAGGTCCACACAACCCATTCTCTGTCGCCAAATACACACTACAAAATCCAAATATAAATCTTCATATTCCAACTATTACTTTGTCGTGCACAATACAACCACACATAAACTTTGAGTTTCAATACAAATAATAATACTCATACTCCTTATCAATGAAACGTCACATAAAGGTACAGTCAATAACTGTTTTAGAAATTAAAATCTTTGAAAAATGCTCAAGAAAACCTTCGTACATGGGAGGCCATGCTTCTAAGTTATAATAGATATCGTAGGACTTGAGAATTAACCTTGGTTGACCTAATAGACCCCAAAGAAGAACGAGAAGATTACTATCCTGTTCATTCCAATGGTGGGTATTCTCTTGCCATATAATTATCTCCATTGGCTCAAACTGAAGATTATATTTCAACCATACTCCAAGATTATATAGGTCGTGCTCATAGATATAATCAGCAAGTGGATGAGCACAACCATGTCTTATGATAACACGAAACGGTATGTGGTTAGACATCTTGTATAATAGTGACAACACACCCTTCCAAAGTCGGGTTCACCTCACCCTATTTGGGTTACCAAAATCAGCTATTAAATAACGTATAAAATACGACATACACATTTAAAGTTCTTAATACAATTATTCTCATACTTTTTTATGAGAAACTTCAACAGTTATAGACCATCGTTCTATTCCCCTGTTATCCCCGCTCGACCCAGCTACACTTTTATTACCTAAAAGGAATTGTGAAGCAAAAGGGTGAGCACAAATAGCCCAGTAAAGCGTATCATGACTAAAGATAATTAATATATCAATAGCCTTCATCAGTAATGATTCAGATATTTAGAACCTTAGTCCTCAACAGGGAAAATCTGATAGAATACAATAGACAACAAATTTTAGATCAACAACTGCAGCGGAACAAGCAATCCATTAGAAGAGTCAAGTAGAACATAATGTCTACTATCTTCTCCATGTTAAAAGTCCATCAACAATATTTCACCCATGTAAAATCAGTCAACAGTTCCTGCCCACAATCATGTAAATAGTTCGTGTAAATAATTATGTTGATAAATTTCTCTTCTCACCTAGGACGAAGATAATTTTCATCACCTGTCTTTACCTGTAACATCAAAGATTATGGTTATATTAATTTACAATTCATGTTCATAATCACGTAAATCAACAGTTTCTCCTTGCCACAAAGGCTTAATATAACTTTCACTCAATGTCCTTGCCACAAAGGCTAAAGACACTTAATAATCATATCGTCTTCACACTCTACACCAAAGACCTTCAAACGTAGCATCAACTGTCATGATCATACCAATCAATTATCTATCTTTGCACTATGGGCCAAAGATATTCAACTGTAATATTAATGGTCATGATCATGCCAAACAACAGTCCATCTTTGCACTAAGGGCCAAAGACATATAATTGTAAAACTAATGGTCATGCCAATTAACAGTCCATCTTTGCACTACGGGCCAAAGACATACAACTGTAAAATCAATTGTCATGATTATACCAATCAACATCTCATCTTTGCCACAAAGGCCAAAGATATTCATCAATCAACAGTTCATCTTTGCACTATGGGCCAAAGATAACTTTAACCATAATTTAAGTTTGAGTATTACGACAACGATATAAGAAATTAATCAAGTGAGATCAAGGACAAATATTAGAGATTTATAATTCAATTTATCCAGAGTTCAATAATGTCCAAATTGTCAACATAAAGATAAAAACATGGATTCAACTTCAAAAATAAGTTTCATAAACGATAATTTGGACAGAAAAATAAACTAAATTTCATCGTGAATAGAACCCCGTCATGAATAGTAACTTGGATGAATAGTACCTCGGATAAATAGTATTCTGGTATCAATAAAAGATAATTTGTACAGAAAAAGAAACTAAATTTCATCATGAATAGTACCCCGGTATGAATAGTAACCCAGAGGAATAGTATTCCAAATGAATAGTACTCTGTTTTGAATAAAAGATAATTTGGACAGAAAAAGAAACTAAATTTCATCATGAATAGTATCCCGACATGAATAGTAACTCAGATGAATAGTATCTCGGATAAATAGTACTCCGGATAAATAGTACTCCAGATGAATAGTACTCTGGTATGAATAAAAGATAGTTTAGACAAAAAAAGAAACCAATTTTGTCATGAATAGTACCCCGCGAATAGTATCCCGTTAATAGTACCCGAATGAATAGTACCCCGACATAAAACGATTAAATTTTCAATAAGAAAGTTCAGACCAATATTCCAGTGAAATAATATTTCATACGAGAATGAAAGAATATACGAAACTGTAAATAAATTTTCACCCGTCATGCGATAATCCGTGTAGATAGATTATTTTCACAATTTAATAAAAATGAATACGAATGGCTATTCACCATGCATGCAGTAGTCCGCGTAGACAAGTTATTCCCACAGATTAATAATGAATAAAATGAATACGAAAGGTTATTCACCAGACATGCGGTAGTCCGCGTAGACAGGTTATTCCCATATATTAATAAAGAATGAATACGAAGGATCATTCACCATGCATGCGGTAGTCCGCGTAGACAGGTTATTCCCACAGCTTAATAAGGAATAGAATAACAACCTTTACAAGTATTGAAAGAAAATAATATTATTTACGAATACGAAAGAAATAATACCCCTTACCTCAATAGAAGATTGGATACTGTAATAGTGTAGTAGCAGAATACTCTTTTTTTTCTCTCTCTATAGTTTCTCTCACTATAGCTTGTGATTATAACTTTGCTCTTCAAAACAATGGTAAGAAATGAATGAACTTAGCTTGCTATTTATAGGAAAATGTAGTTTCACTTATTACACTTTAGGGCTCGGCTTATTATACTTTAGTACCTTCATCTTTACCTCTATTTTTAATTTAGTCCCTCAAGTATTATCAATCTTGCACCACATCCCCTAATAGTACATGCATGTGAACCAATAGTTCCTTGCATGTGCACTAGTAGCAATTAATTGCTCATTTATCCTATTAATTGTCCGTTGGGTCAATTTAACATCCGAAAATCAATTATTATCGAAATAAATATCGATTTCCACTAACATTAATATTTCTAACACAATGAAAATATTTATATCAATAATTCATCATTAATATTATAACTCACAATATTGTAGAGGAAGAATTTTTGATATTGGAATGGTGTACCTCATCTTTTAAAGAAGCATTCCTTTTATAGGTAACTCGGAGGAAGAAAAAAAAATAAACATGTCATAACTCCCTGCCTAATCTTTCCTTCTTTCTCTTATGTGAAGCAACCAACTTTGAAAATTTGCAAAAACTTTAATAAATGTGGCCCCTCCCATGTTTGCAACCCACCACACCAATCAAACTTTGAAAAAGAATTCAAATACAATTTAATCATCTCCTTCCCAATTAATTCATATGTAACAATTAATATATCTTTAATAGTATTACTATATAAAAAATATTATAAAATTATACTATTATTATCACCTTATATTATTATAATATAGTATTATAATAATATATTTGAATGAATATTTTATCGGGGAAAATAATTGCGATTCCTCAGAAAATATGTCAAACTTTCAACAAATATCTCATTCAAAATTCCTCCATATATAAATTGAACCAATTATCATATTTTTATTCATCAATTATTGATCACAATTAATATTACAGAATCACAATTATTGACAACCAGATCGTTCTCAGGAAAGAGGAGGCTTTCCGATAAGGACTTATCCTTATTGACGCGCAATTATATAACCTAACCCCTTTCCTCGACAGAACTTTCTAGACATTGTCAATAATGCTATCTAATATTATCACTTCAATAATATGAGTTACTGTGTTGTGACAATTATTGATTTGATAATATAAACTACTATGCAATTATCACTGTAGCAATTATTGAATGAAATACTGAGTGACTTCTTACGTAAGCATCAATAATCAGAAATACTGTGCAATACCGTGTGCTACTGTGCAACAACGCGTTACTTCTGTCGCTTTCTATATTCGACAATTATTTTGTTGTGGAGCCCACCAATTATTGGTTATTTTGGCGTCGCCGTCGTACTTTACCGAATATAATATTCCCCGACAGAAGGAATATTCTCCGACAAAATGAATATTCTCCGACACAACGAATATTTTATGACAACTTGCTTACTTTGTAAAATTTACACATATCACCCTTAATTTTAATATTTTATCAATTTAACCATTTACTGAATAAAATAATAATTATAAGAAAAAATTGAATACTTTTATTTCATAAAATTCGTGGTCTTACAGATGACATGAAAAAAATGAGGAATTCCACGAGGAAACCCAGAATCAAACACAATTCTAAACTTCGACAAAGTTTATTAGATTTGTTTCTAGAATTGATGTTTGCCAGATTTGTTGCCTTCGACCTGATTAAAATTTTATGTTTTACCAAAAAAGTTCAAGCTTTCAAATAACAATGTTAGTACATAATATGATAACTAGAAGGCTTAAATATATTTTACTACCCTAAACTATTATCATTTTTCTATTTTGATAATTCACCTTTCAATTTTGTCAATTAAATGAGTAAACTATTAATTTTTTTCACTTTTATCCAAATTCACTTGACACATCAGAAATTGATGATGTATGTGTCCCCATGAGTGGGGCCTTGTCCAACTGATGTGTATTTAAAAAAATAATATTTCCACCATTTTATTAATTTAGATTGTTTAATCAAGGGTAAATTTGGTAACCCATATTTTATTCTACATTAAAGAAAAACTCTCATACACAATTCTCAGACCAATATCTTCTTCAATCCTTGATCGAAAAAAATCCCCCCACTCTGCAAAAATCCCCAAATTTCGATCGATAAAACCCTAAGTCTCAAAAAATCAAAATTTCTCAACGAAAACAATGAAGAAGGATTGTGCATTATGTGATGAATCGGTGTTGATATTGTGCATTCGTCCTCAGTTTCGAAGCTTCGACAAAGTAAGTGTCTCTACCACACATCTATGTTTATGGTTTGAATATGTGTGATGTTTATGTGTTTGATGTATGCGTATTATGTTTATATTACTAAGAAAATTTAGCCTCACAACTATAAAGTATTATTCCCCCACAGTTCCCTATAGTTTTGTCTCCTAACTCATGTGAGGTCCCCATTTGTTTACTTTATGTATAGTACTTGTCAAAAAAAATTATATATTCCTTTTAATGCATAAATGGATTTCATTACTTTAAGATTTCATCATGGTGGTAAACTAGTAAATAATGGTGATATAGTGTATTATGTTAGAGGCATTGTTAGTGAATTGCTTAAATATGATCCTGATTATATAACTGGGTTTGAGATTATTGATTATGTTTCGACAACACTTAGAAGAAAGAATGTGAAAAATGTATATTTTCTTATCCCTAGACCAAGTTTAACAGATGGGCTTAGGGCGGTAGGTTATGATAAATGAGTTATCAAAATGTGTGAGTATGCTAAGATCGAGGAACCATGTTGTTGAGATCTACTCAGACCATGATCAAATAGTAAATATTGATGAGAATATAGATGATGAAAGTGAGAGATTTGTTGACATTTTAACAACTATTAACATTGAAGGAAATTCAAATAATGAGGGAGTAAAAGAGGTTGAGGTTGATATGCTTCATACTAATAATGAGGAAGATACAAAGTATGAAGCATGAGAAGGAAATTGACTTTGATTCTGATAGTAATTGTGACTAGTTAGTTGAGAGTGATGAAAAATTAGTTGTTGCTAGGAATGTGAGAGCAACAAAAGAGAGGGGAAAACGTGAGAAAAAAGGGGACAAAAGAAGAAGAAAAAATGTGAAATTAGAGAAGAAGAAAATGAAGACATAGAAGATAGGACAATAGAAGGGGGATACAAATGAGGAAAGAGGCAATGTAGATGGTGGGCATGGAGCAATGGATGAAGGTGAGCAAAAAGCACCAACTAAAGCTTGGCATGAAATTGACTTGGATTCTGATGAGCTGCACACACCTGAAATAAGTGAGAATGAAGATTGTTATTTCCCAAAGGCAGTTGGAGATCTAGAAGGGGGTTGAATAAATCCTTTAAAACTTTTTCTTGTTAAGGGATTATTACCAGATAATTAATTAAATAGAATTAGTTATGTAGAACGGAATATTAGTTTGAAAAAACCCTTCAAAGATTTAAATAAAATACAACTCTGAATTTAGTTCGCTTATGGAATAAGTCACTAACAGATACAACAGATAATAACATAAATGTAAATGCAAAGGAAGTAAATGACACGGGGAATTTTAAGTGGTTAAGAGTACAAATAACTCCTAGTCCTCTTTTACTCTACGAGTAGAAAATCCACTAAGGATGCTTGAAGGTCACTAAAACTAGATCACTAAGATCTATTACAATAGTGAATCATTAAGTTTCCTTCAAGTCACTTAGACTCGACAAATGTCACTAAGACAGGTCACTTAGACCAATTCACTTAGAACCCATCAAGTCACTTGACTTGGAATTATAGGTCACTAAGACCAATGAATCACAATGAGATAATATTATTTTTTGAGGTGGTACTAAGCGGCGTTGAGCTCGACTTTTGATAGACTTAGTAGTAGAACAAGTCGTTCTATTTTCTAAGAGTAGAGCTCTTTAGACTTGGGCAGAGATTCAGCTTGTAATTTGTGATTTGTACTTTTGGATTTAATACTCGTACTCTTTTATAGATAGCCTTGAGATGTTCCCGTTGAAAAGTTATCGTTGCTTCATTAAATGCTCTGATCCTAGCAAATCTTTGATGTCGACTTTCAGGGTAAATTTGCCAACTTAGTTTCGGCTCTAATACGTTACATTAGACTGCTGCAACAACAACCACATGTGTGTTATCACATCACCATAACTAGCTGTTAGACACAACATAATCTGATCTTCATTTTAAACTTAGGATGATCAACATCCATCTCAACTCTGCAAGTCTTCCCAATATCAGTCCAATGTCAGACCTACATACTCTATGATTTATCTGATCGTAGACTTTAATGATGATCGTAGACTTCATTGGTGATCTAGCTTAGACTTTATTGGTGATCGTAGAGTGTTTAACTAAACTGAGTCTATGATTCTTCTAGCTCTACAGTCTGATCTACGATTCTTGATATGTTATACGATCTTTGTCTTGCCTTACGATCTTCAATAAGCTTTACGATCCTTCGACAGACTCTACGATTCTTCTGCAGACTATACGATCTTGATTTAACTTTACGATTTTCCAGAAGATTCTGTGATCTTGAACTAAATGTTCTACGATAGATAGACTAACTCTGCGATCTTCAAATAAACTTTACGATTGCACATAGCAGCTTTACGATCATTTAATTAACTCTATGATCATTTCATTCCCTATCATCTATGCATTCAATTCTTTTAATAGATTAACTTAATTAATAAGCTTGATCTTCTACTCTAAGTTATTGTACATTGTTGTACTTGTAAGGAATTTACAAAAGCTACTAATTACACATATACATTATCAAATCAAAATATGCAGTTGTCCTAATAATCTTATCCTATTTGATGATGACAAAACCAATAGTTTTATGGCATACATTAATTCTACGATGCAAAATACTTTAAATTTAAACATGACTTAGATACAGTGAGCAACTGTACTTCTTGATGAAAAGTATGAATTTATTGATATTGTCAGGAATATGCATGAGAATGTTATTCCTTTAGGTATAAGATTTGATGATAAAGTTAATGAATGAATATGCAAATATGCCTGCATTGATAAAAGCTGTAAAGTCCTTAATAGATGATAGTTAATATGTACAAGGACATCGATTAAAGAGATCAAATATGTTAGGTTGATATAATACGAATGAACAACTTTGTAAAGTCCTTAAAAAGATTATGATTTACAAGAACTATGTTTAGAAAGATCAAACTTGTTAGGTTGATCTTATAAAGTGCAATAGATAGACTTGAACAATCGCAGAGAAAATTATCAACTATCATAAAATAACTCTAGAATGATCAAAAGAAGCAGTCAGAGAATAATCATTGTAGCAATCCGCCGAGTACCTGCCGAGCCAGAGTAGAATCATAGTCTGCAAATCTAGAGCCAAAATCGTAGTCAGCCAAGTGCCTACAAAGCTAAGGCAGAATCGTAGAAGCACTCTACGATTCTCAACAGATGAGCAATCCATAACTGAAGTGTATACATAAATGCAAGCGATCTCATCCTCTGGTAAGAAGTCAAGTTTTAGAATGCAGTCTACTTTAATATTATCAGAAAACATTCTCAGAATAGCCTGCAAGTAAATAAAAGAACAAAGCATCAACTCTATCATCAAGGCTGATTGAGGAGTGAAGAGCCATTCAGAAGAAGTTTCCTACAAGTACTCATCAGGAGACAACGATCGTAGCATTGAGACAACGATCATAGTGTTTACCAATTAGCAGAAGAGTCTGATAAAGCAACTACAGAGATAATGGTAAACCTGCCACAGAGTAAGCAGAGGACAGACGAGGAGGATGTCAATGCTCAGTCCACCATGAAGTATGATCAAGAGATCACAAGACTGAAAGTTAAGGAAGCTGAGCACAACTAATCAAAAGAGACATACAGACCAAAGGGCTAAAGCAATCAACCAATTTACTAGTTCCTGAAGCAAGGCAAGATAAGCATGATCGTAGAACAGACTGCAAGAGCTAAGTGAAAGATGGTACAACACTGTTAAATCGCAGAGCACTCTCAAAATCGTAGAGATGTCAGAGTTAAGTCACTCTAAGATTCCCACAGACAAACTACGACCAAGCAATCGTAGAGTACATGAATGTCAGCATCAGAATCATCGAGTTCAATTGTCTAATTAGTGAGAATGTCTAACAATGAAGACTGACATGTGAACGTTGCTAATTGAGAGTCCCGATACACTCACCAACTTCCTTGGTCTAAATCAAGGAAATAAAAGAAAAGGGTGACTACCTACTAGTCTGCTGAAAGTGACGTTTTAGAAGTGTTAAGTGAAAAAATAGACAGATGTGTCAGGCAAGTCAAAAAGGAGCTATCACATCAACCCAGAATATCTACATCAAAGATCTCAGAATATTTGAAGCATTAAATGCTCAAAAGGAAGCTCTTCAACAAAAGTTTCTCAACGGCTATGTTCCAATGGGAAGATGATGGATGAACCTATAAAAAGCTAAAACTTCAAAACTAATAAAAAAAATAAGAGAAGAAGAAGAGCGTCATACAGAGCTTCAAAGAGAAAAAATATCTCAATGTGAGTGAGACTACCATAGAGTGAGTGAAGCACATTGTGACGTCCCCAGAATAGGTCCATTCAACCCAACTCATTTTGAGTCACCAAATACATGGTACAGAATTCAAATACAAACTTTATATCATAAGGTCGTGCAAAATACGACCACACAACTGTGAGTGCCAATACAAATATGTAGAAAATATTAACATTGAAACTAAGTCCTCATTACAATTACTATCACACTATTTATTAGAAATAGTGAGGACTACTACTGCTCTAACTCGGACCATCACTCTGTCCCCCGACTAGTTTCTGTGATATTTTTATTTCCTGAAGAGGACAATAGATAAAAAGAGTGAGCTCAACTAACCCAGTAAAGAATATTATGACTAAGATAATGGAAAATAAATTATCATTAGTCTTCAATAATTCAAATAAAATATTATTGACAACAAATTTTAGATCAATATTCGCAGCGAAAATAACAATTCATTAGAAGAGTTAAGTAGAGAATGAAGTCTACTATCTTCTATGATTTAAAAGTCCATCATCAATATTTTATCCCTGTAACATCAATCAATATACATCACAAATCAAATATTCATCTTTGCACTACGGCCAAAGATATTTATTTGTATCATCAGCTGGTCATGTTCATCTCAACACCTGTCATCTTTGCACTACGGCCAAAGATATTCATCAGGTAATCATTCATCTTTGCTCTACAGGCCAAAGATATTCAGTTATATCACCATTTAGGACTGAGAATGATGAAAAATAATATAATTAACGAATCCAGTGAGATAAAGGACAAAGATTAAGGATTCGTATTTTAATTTATCCAAGTTCAAAAATACTCTATAATAATACTTTGTGGAGCAAAATTCAAGAATAGAGTTCAAAACTTAGATACAATCAAGGATAGGAACCTTAACAAGCAACTTGGACAAATAGAAGAAAATTTAATTTTTCTGTGAATAGTGCCGTATACGTGAATAGTAATCCCGACGGAAAAAATAAGAATTTCATAATAAAATTCATGGCAATATTTTGGTATAATGATATTGAAAAGAATAACATCATTTACGAAAGAAAATAACATTCCTTACAAATACGAAAGAAATAATACCCCTTACCTTAGTAGAAGTTTGGATACTGCAATAGTGTAGTAGCAGAATACTCTTCTTCTTTCTCTCTTATTCTCTCTCTAAAGCTTCTCTCCGTATAACTCTGTGAATTGGTGGTGAGAAATAGTGAAAAATTGAACTTCTATTTATAGAAGAACTGAAAGTGGCCCTTGGCTTTAACGAATGTCCAAAATGACTCCTGGTAATATTGAAGAGGCAACTACTATTTACGAAGTGGCAAATAACTCTTGAAAAAACGAAGAGGCAAGTAACTCTTGGAAAAACAAAGAGGCAAGTAACTCTTGGAAAAACAAAGAGGCAAGTAACTCTTGGAAAAATAAAGAGGCAAGTAACTCTTGGAAAAACAAAGAGGCAAGTAACTCTTGGAAAAATAAAGAGGCAAGTAACTCTTGGAAAAACAAAGAGGCAAGTTACTATTTGAGTTACTATTTACGAAAGTGACTCTTATATGATGACCTATGGGTCCCAACTTACAAAATGCCACATATCACCATAACTTCCTCTAATGGTTATGTTACTCATCACACAATTAATCAACGCTTTTTAATCCTTCTAAATTCCCAATCGAAAATGGCCGAAATCCACAAACGGATGATTTTCCACACCAAAATATTGATAAAAATACATCAGCACTAATTCCTTCTTTTATATTCACAAAATAAATATTTTCTTATCATATAAATTAATAATTAATTATTCACAAATAATATTATAGAACTACAATATTGACAATCAGGTCGTTCCCAGGAAAGAGGGGGCCTTTCGATAAGGATTTCTCCTTATTGGCGCGCAATTAAATAACCCCTCCTAGAAAGAACTTCCTTAGACATTGTCAATAATGCTATCTAATAATATTATTCAAATAATATGAATTATTGAGTTGATAATGTAAATACTGTGCAGTGACAATTATTGAATCAATAATTCAAAATATCAACGGTAGCAATTATTAAATCAATCATAGCAACGTAGCAATTATTGATACAAAATATCAATGTAGCAATTATTGAACTAATAAAATATCATGAAATTATTGAATCAATAATATAAAATATTGAACAGTAATTATTGTAACAATTATTGAGTAAGTGACTTCTTACGTAAGAATCAATAATTCGAAATACTGTGCAATACCGTGTGCTACTAGTGCAACACCGCGTATTACTGTATTTTAACCACCGGGTATTTCAACAGTACTAATGGTAACAACTACGCCGTTATTTTATAAAAAGGTTATTTCTGTCGCTTTCTATATCCGACAATTATTCCGTTGTGGGGCCCACAAATAACTGCGCCGTCGTACGAATATTCCCCGATAACCAGAATATTTCACGACCAACCGAATATTTTCCGACAACAAGAATATTTTATAACCACTTGCTCATTTTAAAATATTTGCACATTTCACCCATAACTTTTTACATTTATCAAATCAACACCTTACTATTTCAAAATAATATATAAAGAAAATTAAACCTTTATTCATAAAAGTTGGGGTCTTACACACATCTAATGAGAGTCTTACACTACTAAAAGCTTCACTCAATAAAAAGTAGTATGCCAACAGAGTGGCATCTGTGCTAAAATCCGAAAGGCCAAGAAGACAACAACTAGAGTGGCCAATCAGGAAACAGAATACTAGAGCCACTATACGTTTCACCATGAACACTCTAAACTAAAGAAAAGAAAATATAGAGTCGAATTTGTGCACAAGACAACCAGTGTTCAAAGACTACTAAGTACCAGAAGGATTCGAGCTGATATGCAAGACTTAACAGTACCTTAATGGTGATAGTGTGCAATGTTAAATATCAGATGAAGTCAAGCATCAACAACAATTATCAGAAGCACCAAGGAGATAAATCAGACTGCTAAGTACAAAAGAATGTCAAGCAAAACATGCATCTTAGCAGTCCATCTGTTGTGATCAAGTACAAATGTTGAATACCATATGATCACGAGAAGTTTTTAAGTACCAAAAGATGAACAAGCTGAATGTCATCTTAGCATCTCAATAACAACAATAAACAAACATCTACAGCGTGACGGGTCTTTGTCTTAATGACTAAACCAAAGTCAAGTCTGTCGGGCTTGCTGAGGACCGTACAAGAGATTCTAAGTCTGAGGGGGGCTTAGTCTATAGTTTCCAAGGCTGCTGGTCTTGAAGGGTTCTTAGTGAACTGGAGGGCCTTCGGGGTCCTTGTCTTAAATGACTAAATATTCTAAGTCTGCTAGGCTTAGTTTGAGAGTTCTGAGATTACGGGTCTGGAAGACTTTCGAGCAGAAATGAGCATCTGAATCTGTGGATTTGGATGAGTCACTAGTGAATGAAAGTTCCGAGATTGTCAGTTTGCAGATCACTTAGTATACTTAAGTCAAGGTTCTCATAATCGGACCGTTCATCGAACCGAAAAAGGTACCAGGTGGATGGATCACCGATCCAACTAGTGGTCGAACCGTTATTGACCCAGTGATATCATTAATATATAAAAATATATATTATTAGTAATTAATAAAAAATTTAAAAATATCATTTTTCATGAATTAAAACATAATAAAGATGAGTTACAATATTAATAAAAGTGGTTAATTTTAATATTAAAATTTTTTGGTAAAAAAAATTTAATTAAAAATTGGGTCAATTAACTGGGTTTACCGGTTGGACCAGTGGTCAACGAGCTAACCCGGATTTTGACCAAAATCGATTCACTGGGCCAAACCAGACCAAAAGGGGGACTGATTCCAATTTTTACCGGTCCAGTCTAGGTTTTAAAATATTGGCTGGAGTTCCATGATTGTGGGTCTTGAAGGAATCGTTGTGATTCAAAGAAATGATCAAATCCTTAGTGGAATCCCTGTTTGTTGAAGAAGAAGAGTGGAGTAAGAGCATTTAGTCTTTGAACCACTTAAAACCTTTGTGTCATTTACTTTATATGATTTACATTTAGTACTATAACTTCTATATCTGCTTACAGCTAATCAAACTTTAGAACTGTGTTTAATATTATATCCTTGAAGGGGATCTTAACCTATTCCGCTGTGCATTTTACTATTCATTATCTGCTAATCACTTAGCAAGTTAAGAAAAGAGAAAAAGTTTTAAAGGATCTATTCAACCCCCCTTCTAGCTCTCTTTTGTGTCCCCGGGAACTAACAGTTGATATCAGAGCATGTTCTCACACTGTATTGAAAAGCTAACGCTTTGAGTTTGATTCGCGGCACAAATAAGTCCTAAACTTAGTATTAGTTGTAAGTCACTTCTTAATGAAGATGAGCTCACAAGTTGAAAATAGTATGTGCATGTAAATATATATATCCACCTGTTGCAATTTAGATTGATCCATGAGGTGAACACCTTTTAGACTTGATTCTTTATTAACTTTAAGTATTTTTAGTGTCATTTTACTTGTTTTTGTGTTGTGTTGTAGGAAACGGCTTTGGAGGGTCAAAACATGAAAAATAGAGCTTAACGGCATTTTTATAAATTCTGGCACTGTTCACTTCGCCGGGGCGAGTTTCTCTAGTGTAAAATCTGCGGCGGGGCGAAGTTGTCGGGAAGAAAAAAAGGAATTTCAGAAGTTGAGTCTAAAAATGATTTGTTTGGTTGATTGTTTCAAGGACTTTAAGAAGGGCTAAAAGACACATAAAAAGGGATATAAAAGGAGGAATATTCACAAGGATTAGGGAGATTTTTCCATTACATTACATTATATTAGATTAGATTAGATTAGATAAAACCCTAGTTTAGATTAGAGTTGAAGATTAAAGCAATCGAAGATCATTGGAGATTCAGAGTGGAGCAAGAGAATTCTGATTTGTATATTTCAATTCCTAACTTCTCTTTACTTCTATCTTTTTATCCTTCAATGTATAAACAATTGTGGATTATGGATTTTGGCTTCATCATGAGCTAAACTCTATTTTGAGATTATAATAGATCTTGTTGTGTAGTTTACTTTGATATGCTTCCTTGTTAGTCTTGTTCATTATTATTGGATTGTCTATTATGGTTTATGAATAATTACTTAATTGTCTAGCTATCAATTACCGTGATAATCCATATGAAATCGAGAGACGGATTATAGGTTTAGATCTGATCATAATAGCATGTGATTGTGTTTTCTGCATGGCGTTGGAATTCATGATTTGTGTTTAGGATAGAGATATACCTTTACACCACATGTAATCTGATAAGAACTTGTGCTTAAACTCTCTTTAATTGTAATTCACATAGAGATATAGTGAATTAGTTAATTAGGGTGTTCTACTTAGTTCTATCATCTGTGGATTTAAGTTGATATGAGTATGGTACATCGAGAGATAATCATATTTTACCTTAGTGTTCTTGATTAATAATCCGAGATAATTAATTTGATTTAACGGGAAGTATATTGATTTAAATAAAATAATAGGTGAAATTGTAGTCTCAAGTCTTAATATTCTAGTTTCATTCTAGGGGTAGTTAGAATTAGTTTAATTATATATGATTAATTCAAAATACCACATCATTCGTTTAAATAAGATTAAGTTGGTTACAGGTTAGTACTTGGTAAATTTTATTAAATAATTCCTCGTGGGAACGATACTCTACTTTTACTATATTACTTGTTGACCATGTATACTTGCGTGTTGTACGTAACTAGATTTTACCCAACACATCTCCAATGAAGGAGTTAAACAAACTCTTCAAATGCACAATTGACAAGATCCATGAATCCAAACCTTAAGGTCAAGAGCTTCAAAGAATATAGGATGCCAAGACTTTCCTCTGTCCATAACTCAAAGACTCTGCTTGACTGTTCTAAAGCTATATGTGGCAATAGAGGATGTAAGTACTAACAATACATACATGTGCACAATCATTGTCTTATATCATTATGCAACAAAACAAAACAACTAATTGTCAAGAGACTGACAGTAGTAAGGTATGTTTCCTCATCACTATTTACTCATTTGCTTAAAATATTTTGAGAAAAATACCTGATGAATATGCCATAAAGAAAAGGTAAGCAATTTAAGTTGTTCAACCTTTGCTGGATGAGTTGGTGTGTCAAGAAAAATACTTATCAATGTTATGTGTTTTTGATAAAATATAGAATGTGGTCAACACTACATTAATATCTTTAAGGTTCATAGAATTTAATCAACTCTACGAACCAACCAGATGTAAACTATAGAGCTGATCCTCACTCTATAAAAGTTCAAAATCTTTGAACATAGTAAAAGCAAAAGGTGATTCAACCAAAGAAAAATCATAATCTATCAAAATTGCTTAAATCATACACACACTCACAATCATGTTTTATAACTGTCATCATTTACATGTATACATGCTTCATATGTTTATCCCCATATATATTGGGAACCCAAAAGTCTGAATGACTAGGGCTTTTCAGAAAACTAACCTAGCAGGACCCAAGTAGCAATGGGTACCAAAATAAAAAATCATTTAACCTACAGGTATCTAATCTATTTGACCTTGCTGAAATCTAGACCTGGCAAAACAGGCGGGCCGGGCCGGACCGGGCCGAGAGAGGGCCGAGCTATTTTTGGGCCGGGCCAAAATGGCCCAGCTTTTCTTGGGCTGGAATTGTGAGGCATGTGGCCCGGATTGAGCCGGGCCAGGCCGGGCTGCGGGCTTTTCCTTTTTTTTTGCAAAGTTATGCTACATCAAGATTTTTTGTGATTGCACATGCTTCTGTTCATTAATTATTGTTAGACTATTGATTAGGTGCTTGCTACTGCCACAGTCTAGACCAGCAGATAACTCACAAGTAGTAGTCCAAGATATATCAAAAGGGAGTAACTTTTATTCCCATATTCTTTCACTAGAAGCTTTCAATGAAAACAATCATGTCAGGCAGATCTTGCTTGTATTGTAAAGTAGGAAATAAACCGCCACATAGCATGTAATTAAATTAGCCACTTGAAATTCAAATAACATAATAAAGCTTGTCAATCAAATTAAAATAATAATATAATAATAGCACTTAGTTTATTATGGCTATAGGCTCTTCACCTATATTTTAGAAAAAGAGTATTTTTTTTAAATTTTAAAAATAGTTAATTTGATCATAAAAAATAATTTTATAGAATAAAATGGGACAGAGTGAGTAATAAGAAACGCACTATCAATTTATTAAAGAAGAGATACCCTTTTTCTGATGTCTCTTACTGCTAATAAAACAATAGAAGAAAATAAGCACCCCAGATTTGGTCAAAAAGTATAACAATTTAATCCAGACTTGATTAATTGGACTCATTGTAAGCCTTGACATGTAGATAGCCTCCTTGAGGGCGCTGCACAACAAGACAATCTCAACATGATATTTGTTTTTAAACCTAGTACCTTAATATATCACTAAATGGAATACTACTGTGATCCAATGGAATTATGAAACCAGACAAGATCCGACAATCAACAGCCCTGCTCCTCCTCTCTCACGGGCCACGGGCTGGGCCACCCACTGGCCAGACCTTCACGAGCCGGGCCAAAAATGGGCGGGGACCAAAATGGCCCAATTTTACGTGGGCTGAAATAATAAAGCCCATAGCCCGTGTTTTTGTGGGCGGGCCGGGCCAGGCCGTGGGCCCGGGCCTCTTTTGCCAGATCTACTAAAATTTATCCAAGAGAAAGGCTGAAGTTCATGACTTCAGTCAACAAGCTCCTACCAGCTGCAAGATCAAGACCCCTCAACTATTATCTCTTTCAAGATCATCAAAGGTCAGAACTCACTCTAGAAGAGATGTTATTTCTCTGAGCATAAAGGAATCTCATAAGCATGTTATGGATCCTAAAACCCATGATATGATTATTATGATCCTTCGGTTATGGAAGTCTGCAATCCATGCCAAAAAGTATGAGACTTTCTAAGCTCATTCATACAAAGCATCTTAGCTCATGAAGACTGAGAAGAAAGATCAAATCCATGATCATCTACCAATGATGGTGAAGTATGAGTCGTAGAGTTGGAACTCTACGAATACAAAAGATGTTGAAGTCTCAATACAAAACCCTACGTTCGTAGTATCTAATTAGAAAATCGTAGAGTAACCAGTTCTAAAGAAAATACTCTACGATCCAATGGAGCTGAATCAACCATGAAGATATCAGACCAGCTCAGAAGATTCCAGCTAGAAGGAGAAGTGCAAGGCAACCTTACAAAGATCTATATACAGAAGTTAGCCCATCTACCTCTAAGATGGAAGTATCAACTATGGGGGAGCAATAGTCTGCTAAAGCCTAGCAATACCCAAATTGAGGAGGAATATATTAAAGCTAAATCTTTCAGATCTCTCAAACAATGAAGGCAGCTGAACTTGATGCCAAGAGTGACTGAAGATATAAAGCTTGTGAAGTCGCATGGTGAAGAAGATGAAAGAGAATAAGAAGTGGAATTCATTGCTAAATTCAGAGATGAGCTCAGAAGATAGTTTAACCTCCCATACGTACCTGATGACCATTCCACAGAGCACCAGTTCACTACTACTAAGTTCTTTTGAACCAGCAAACGAACATTCAAATATATTAGTCCAAGAATTCTCAAGCATACTCAGAAACTTAACAACAGTTATTTCATCTTTTGCTCTTAAATAGAAGATCCAATAATCCTTGGATTGATACTCCATTTGATCCTAACAACCCTTTCCCAGCTTCAGAGTCCCAAAACTCTGGGGCTGATGATCCAAATGAATCTTCATCTCCAGTCATAAGAGTCTCAAAACTTTTCGACTGATAAACATGTCAACCCTACTATCCCAATCGTAGAGTCCATACAATCATCATCCTAATCGCAGAGCATAAGAGTATGTTGATCCTACGATTGCTACCCATACAAACACTTTCCCAATACACTCTCCTAACCATACAAGAGCTGAAAGTACTTCACCTTCTCTCACTGACAAATACCAACATCAAAGTATATTCAATGTTGGTAAATGAACTCTATATCAAAGAGGTATTCAAAAATAGCATTCTATATCAATACAGTCCTTCTTCTGATAAGCGCCTCAAAGACAAACCTAGCTTTAAGCTTCAAACTTAGAGGTATGCCCTTTCTGAGCTACCTTGACCCAGAAGAAGAGCTTAAATAGATTGCATCACAAGAATCTCTCCAGAGCATAAAGAATTCTCTTAGTAGAATATATTCCTAGCCAATAAGTTTTAAGGAACAAGTCTTGGAAGACAAGATAAGAGTTCAAGCTGTTGATGAATCATGGAAAAGGACGAAACTCTCAGTTGAAGATAAATGAAAAGTTATTTACTGAAGCATGGTTACAGAAGATGATCGTTGAGTAGACAGAGAAATCATAGAGTACAAAACTATATCATCAAGCTACTCTACGAAATGAAAAAGTCAACGGTCAACTAAAGGAAGTGATGTTCATGTCCTTAGAAGGAAAATCAAAACTGAAAAGTTGATCAGTTTATGGGGAGTTGTAATTCTTCAGGCAACATGCAATAAATGGTCTTCTAACATATGTTCTGTTCAGAATTAAAGGGAACTAACAAAAGGCAGAGTTCAAAATTAAAACAGTTGCCCGTTTTCTCAGCAGTTACCAAAATCTGCCTATCACTCCAAAACCTAACCCCAAGATCTCTCCAAAACACAAATCCTTCAAACCTTTAGCCATACCCAAATTACCTATAGAAACCTCCTGCAAAATCCCTGAACTAGAATACCCATATACCGACAAACCCTTCAAATGGAGAATTGGTAAGTTGTAACTGGAATTCAACTTCGCTTCTAAGAAGTTCAAATCATCAGAACAGAAGTTCAGAGACATTCTCAAACTCGTGAAGGATGTTGGATTTTCTGAATGTTTAGAATCCAACACCAAAATCTACACTGATTTGGTGAAAGAATTTTACTTGAATGTAACAATAAATTCCGAAACTCTATCTACAAAAGTTTGAGGAGTCAATCTAAAGATCAGGGTATCAGACATCAACCAATGTCTAGGGTTTTTGATTCGAGGAAAGGTGAATCTCGAAGAAGTAGACATTGATGAAGGCAAGAGGATGATGTGCTATGAGAAAAATCCTAATCTTAAAGGTATGCAGAAGTAGGAATTCCCCGAGGAATTTGAGTTTCTAGCAGAGATTACAGGAAAGTGCATTATATGCAAGGACACTGCTCATTATACTATAAGTAATCTGTAACTCATAATCATAACTGCAATTGTCATAAAGTAGCAGATCAATTTTGGAGCTGTATTGTTCGACCTATTGTCCAAATGGCTAGAAGAGTCTAAAAAGAAGAAATCTTCAGAAAACCTATCCCTAAGGTTTTCTATGGAATATTCTTGAGTATCATTCGGAAAGAAGAAATTGATGAGCAAGATATGAGAAGATGAAGGAGAAGTTCTTAATGTTCAAAAAATTATGTCTCCTTAACTATTTGACAACTGGAAGAGGAACCCCATGGAGAATAAGAAGTTGAGGTTATCTGGCAGCAACAGCTGGGATAATTCAAAGAAAAACAAAGGGAAGAAAAAGGCAAGCCTGATGAAAAATGAGACATCTTAATCTGATGATTCTATATCTCCAGTGGTCACTCCAGCAAAGTCAACCAAGAAGAAAGCCAAGGTTGTGAAGAAAGAATCTTCAGAAATGCCCCTGAGCAGACATCTCATTTCTCTTAAAAGAAAAATAAGAGGAAGCCTCTAAGCCTCCTACAGTTGAACCTCCGAGAAGAAGACAGAGTGCTCGGCTACTTTGAAGACCAAGCCATAAGGCTGAATAAGGACTTCCATCAAAGATCATTGATCTTGGTAAAAATGTTGAGGATGATGAGCCTGAGTCTATGAGAAAAGACATAAGCAATAGAAGAACGATCTCTGCAAGTTCCAACCATGATGAAAGTGAAATGACTATGACTACAAGTAGATCTGAGTCAGAAGAAGAAGATGAAGCTAAGTCCACCAAAGAGACTTTGAAGTCTGAAGAGCAAGAGATGACTAGTAAGTCAATCAAAGTCAGTTCAGAAAAGAACACTGCTGAAGGAATAAATAATGCAGAAGAAGATCAGTTGCAAGAATCTACTGATAAGTCAGTTGAAATAACCTTGCATGCATCTAGCTCAAAGTTAAAAAATGAAGATATGGAAACAGATTCCAGCTCTGAAGATCAGGAATCAGCAGGTTATCATATCCCTTCTCCTGCAAGAATTAGGAGGAAAATAGTAGTGGAAGTCTTTGATCATACAAAATATGTGCTACAGGGGAGATGGATAAACCATGGAAATAAACAACTCAAAGTGGTAAGGATGACCATAGAAGATCTGTTCAACAATTTTTAAGAGATGGATTTAGATCGTACTACGCTGCTGTACAATTCTAAAAATCATCTGATAAAGTGGTTTTACCCATGGATGCCCTGGCTAAAGGCTAATTCAGTTGGAGATGCGAGTTTTGTTAGCTAATGATATGCAAATTTTCCCAATTTAGAGCTGATCTCTCAAAACTTCCCAAGAGTTAAGACATTTCCAACCAAGTTGATCAAAAATCTCTATCATTTCAAAGTTTACCGACATGTTGATAATATCTAAAAATTTAGATAGTAGAAAGGCCACACCAAATCCACGATCGTAGAGGTCTCACACTCTATGATTTCAAGTAGTCAAGCTCACCTTGCTAAGCCGAAAGCTCAATCATCAAACTCCACACTTGGGATTCCAAACCTTGCTCCTAGAATACCCTCTGATATCCCCTCTTCATCAGACAATAATCTCTTTGACATTCTCACTGCTTTTAAAAACATCTACAAAAGTGAGAAACTAAAACCAGCTGCCCAAATTCCTAAAGATCAAAAGTTGTTGAAAAACTCTGAAGAATTATTTGAGAAATTTTTCTATATCATTGAAGAAGTAAAGAACATACCAGGAGGTGAGAACAGTGAGTTCCACAGGAAAATACAAATGACCTTCTCAGATATATCTCTCAAACTTCATCAGAGAGATCAGATCTATTTGAAATCCATAGAGCATCAGAAGAGAGAAGCCCTGAAACTTCAGAAGAACAATGAAGAATTTATTCTGTCTCTCTCAGAGAAAATAGATACTCTCAACCAGTCTTTTTCCCAGAAGCTAGAGCTCAGCCAGCAAGATCTAAAGATCGAAGTTGGAAACTTATCCCATCTGATTGAGCAACTTATATCTAATGTTAAGTACCTCTCTCAATTGATTGATGACAAAAAGGGGGAGAAAAAGAGACGTATAAAGAGACATACAGAGATAGAGGAAAAGAGCCATAAGAAGATGAGCACAAGAAGCAGTCTTAGTATGAGGTAAAAGAGAGTCCAACTTTGGTGGTTCTTCAATGGAAGGAGGTCGAGGAAGTTGATGGGAGATTGAGAGGCACTGGTTTTGGTTGGAAAGAATGTGTACCCATGACAAACACTGAATCTAAAAGTGCATTGACTTGTTCTATAGATTTATCAAAATCAAAATCACAACCAAAATAGGACAAACAAGCCTCTAATGGGTCCTCTTTGCTAGTTTGTAAGAAAGATTCCTCTACTAGACTATCAATCAAATGTACTTGTCCGAAATCATTATCATCAGTGTCTATCGAGGTCTTGCTAATGCCAAAAATATTTAGCTCAGCTGTGAGGTTCCCAAAACAAATTTTCATCACTCCATATTTGCAATTGATGAGGGCGTTGGATGTAGCAAGAAATGGTCACCCTAAAATCACAGGAATTTGGCCTCTTGTGTTCTGAACAGGCTCAGTATCAAGGACAACAAAGTCCATAGGAAAATAGAAAGTATCTACCTTGATCGTTCTTCAATGACACCCCTAGGAATTTTCACTAACCTATCAGCAAGTTGGATTGTCATTGGTGTGGGCTTCAACTCTCCTAAATGCAACTGCACATACACAGAATATGATAGTAAGTTCACACTAGCCCCCAAATCTACCAAAGCTCGCTCAATATGATGATCTCCTATCTTTCATGAGATTGTTAGACATCCAGGGTCCTTATACTTGACAGGGATCTTGCATGGAATAATGGAGCTTGCATGTTCAGCTAAGAATGCCTTTTTTGGAACATTTGTTCTCCTCTTTTGAGTGACTAAGTCTTTGAGAAACTTGGCATAAAAAGGTACTTGTTTGATAGCATCAAGTAATGGAATGTTTATTTAAACTTGCTTAAAAACTTCCAAAATTTCTTCAAATTGAGTACATTTCCTATTGTCTTTTAGCCTATAAGGATATGGGGCTTTAGGAACAAAGGTCCTACTCGAGAGATCTTCACTTGCTTTCTTAGCTAGAGGAGCTTGGTTCACAACTTGAGGTGTAGGCTCAACCTCAGCTGGATACTGCTCTTTTTCTTTCTTTTCCTCTTCGCTATCAATTTCCTTTCCCGACCTAAGGGTGGTGATGGCTTGCCCATATGTTGGTGCATTTGGTGGGTTAAGAGTTATCCCACCCGAGGAAACACCTTTAGGATTCGGAATCGTTTGAATCGAAAATTTACCCTTTTCTCTCTCACCCAAATGACTAGCCAATTGACCCATTTGACTCTCTAACTTGATGATGGCTTGAGTGTTCATGAGGCCATTATTAATGACTTCTTGAAAAATTTGACTTGAAGTCTGGTTATTTTGGGTGGTCACTTGAATGAATTGTTTTAACGTGTCCTCCAAAGATGAGAATTGTTGTGGAATGACATGGGATGATTGAGCAGGCTGAGCAGATTGATATGGTGGATTTGAATTGATTGGTGGACGGAAACCAGGAGGTGGTTGCTGTCGTGGAACATTAGCTGATGGGGCACCCATATTGGGCATAGGTTGAGCTTGTGTCTATGAAAAATTTGGGTGATTTCTCCAACCCGAATTGTAAGTCTCTGTGAATGGGCTATTAAATTACTTTTTGTAATCATTCATCGCATTTACTTGTTGTGGTGTGAATTCGAAGAATCCTACCATAGAGGGGCAAGTTTACGATGTATGCATAGGACTAGCACACACAGAGCACCCTTCAGCTTGAACTTGATTGATCGAATTGTTATCCAACCGCAAAGTTAACGCTTTAAGTTTCTGTGAGAGATTATCTAACTGCCTTCTAGTCTCAACGTCTTCGGTTAGCTCATATATTCCTTCTTTCTTAACTTCTTTCTTGACTTGAGAAGATGAATTCCTACGACAGGAGAAATCCCATTGCTGAAAGCTCTCAGACAAATTCTCAAGAAAATTATAAGCTTCCTCTTTTGTAAGACTAAGGAAAATGCCACTGTTCAAGGATTCAATCATGTTTTGGTTGGTTTGAGTTAACCCATTGTAAAAATATTGGACTAGTCTCAATGTCTTAAAACCATGATAGGGACATCTCAAAAGTAGGTCCTTAAATCTTTCCCATGATTCATAAATTTTTTCATGATCCTCTTGAATAAAATCGGATATCTGTCTTCGAAGTTCATTTGTCTTTGACATGGGGAAAATTTTAGTTAGAAATTTGGAAACTAAAGTCTCCCAACCAAAGATGGACCTAGAAGGTAAAGAGTTAAGTCATGCCTTTGCTTTCCCTTTCAGGGAGAAAGGAAATAAACGTAGGCGAACCAATTCATTAGAAAAATTTTAGATTTGAAAGTGGCACAAATTTCTAGAAAATCCTTAATATGGAGGTAAGGATCTTCTTGATCGATTCCATGAAAAGTGGGAAGAAGTTGCATCATTTGCGATTTAAGCTCGAAATGATTTGCGGTTGTGGGAGGCAACACAATACATGACGGTGGGTTGGTTGTAATAGGAGAGAAAAGCTCTTTTAAAGTTTTTGCTTCTTCTTGTTCTTCAGCCATTTCTTTCTCAAATAAAGGATTTATCTCTAAGTTCTCTATCTTAGTCAATCTCTTATCACCACGCTTCCAAACAACAATCATGCACTACTCAACTCCTAATTTTTTTTATTTTGTTTTTTTGTTTTGTTTTTTTTTTATTTTTTTTATTTTTTTGTTTTTTTTTAAAATAAACTAGTAGAAGGAAATAATCTAATTTAGTGAAATGTTGGGAAAAATTTTCAAGTCCCCGGCAACAGCGTTAAAAACTTGTTGTGAATGTTTTATATACTCGCAAGTGCACGAATCGAATACTTACTGTCAAACCCTAAAGACTTGACGAATAGAACGTGTTTTCCTCACTCATTAATTCTAATTAATTCCTAATCTAGCTTAGAACTTTTGAGGGAATTTTTATCAACTAAAGATATGCGAATAAAATAATCAATAATAAAATACCAGGGTGACGGAATCATATAATTGATATCATTTTTCCTGTTATTCATGCCCAATAAACTCTACTATTTATCACACATTTGGTGTAACACCCCCTTCCCGAAATAGAAAGGGAGGTTACTCAAAACACAGCAGAACTGAAAAAAATAATACTAAAGCTCTAAACCACAAAAGAATAGTATTTATAACCAATAAATACCAAAAGATCAAACTAGAATAAATGCCAAGCTGGCCCAAATCAAAATCTGAAATAGTTATTACAACTCAAAATAAATCAATCCATCAAGCCTAAACAGAATATTTCTAAACCATTGGAATGAAGGGAACTCTCATCACACTTGCTCTTGATCCCCCTGATTACCTGCTGGAAGAAAAACACAGCATGAGCCAATTGCCCAGTACAGATATATAATACAAAATAAAGAACTGAGATAACTAACTCAATAAATGAATTGAACTGAACTGTAACGAACAAAACTAATATAACAAAATAATAGGCTGAATCAAATGGCTGGGTGTTATTTCATACCGAGCTCAAAACAAAACAGAAATATACCTTGCCACACAGGCAAGGTCAAATAATGTCCCACAGGCAAGTCACACACATTGGACCGCGAATCCAAATGTATGTAAAATCGGAAGACGTGTTTGGCACAAACATCGCCACTCCGCAAAACAAAACAGAACAGAAAACTAGGGTCGACCCATACGCCTCCCACAACAAAACACCTAATGGCCAACTCCCACCGGAGCACAAAACGGAGAAGGCGTGGACTAATCACACCGTCACGGAAGGTGTCATGCCTCGGTGCCAAGAGGACATGCCTGTGGTGCCCCCATAGGGGATTATAGCTCAGGTATACCCTACGGTATATTCTAACAAAAATATCATGTCACAACACATGCGACACAATATCAATATAAAAGTGTTCTAATATGTACATGTTACAACGAAATAAACATAACTACCAAACTCCAAAGATACGTTAACATGTACATCTCTTAAAGATTAAAAATAACCACCAAATATGTTAACCCAATTCAAGGAGTACAAACACGAGTTCTAGGTATCACTACCAAGACGAAATCATCACAAGAATTTGAGAATGAACAATTATGAGAAACAATAACAAATTTTGAAACGAGAAACAAAACGAACAAATTAATTTTAATAAGAGAATCGCTGAAGGAGTACGGAATCCATACCTGGAACAAGCAATGTAATACTATTCCAAAACTTAATTGTTAAACTCCTTCTGTTCGAACTAAACAAAAGAATAAATAAATACAAATACGTTTGCAAAATATTTCTTCCATCTTTAACCCGTTAATAAATTCATTTTATTATTATTATTAATATTATGTTTCTTCACATTTTTCTAAAATTTTAATTGGTGGAAAAGTTTATATATATATATATATAGAGAAAATATATATATAGCAGCAGTACATATATATATAGATAGAAAATATATATATAGCAGGCAAGCAACAGTAATGATTCTATTTTTTTTCTTTCCCAAATTGATAATCAACCCAAGCTTCCTTATTGCTTTTGATTACAGTACATATCCTGTATACATACTTGATTCAATAATCATAAGTTAAAAGTCTAACATAACTTATATAATAATTTAAATAACCTCCTGCCGAATGAATCATGTGTGTTGTCTGACTTCAATTGAATATTAAATCAATTAGGTATATTCATCATACATGTGATATTCCATTACAAAAATAATGTTAATTATTAACAACTCACCTGATGAATAACAAGGCTGTGATTCTCTTTTTCTCTTTTTTTTCCTTCTGTCGCCGCACTACCTCATTCTCCTCAGTTCGTATAATGAAAAAAAATTAGGTTTAGTTATTTATTAAGAGATCTCTTTAATTCTCCTAATTCTAAAAGGATTTTAATATTAAAAAAATACAAATTAGACCCAATAAACTTAAAAGCCCAAATTAATGAAATTCTTTACTTTTTATAGTCTACATAAATTAAATACAATGTTTGAACCAAACATAAAAAAAGCCCACATACATTAAATGATTAGTTGACCCAAATAAAAAAATAAAGTCCAATTAAAATATTTAAAATGTCATTTGTTTATTTCTTATTTTCTGGGTATTACATTTGGTCTCTCGACTCTACTAAATATGGAAAATAAAATCAATTAAGTCCAATTAATTTGTAAAATCAGATTGTTAATTCTTTCATAGCCAAACATATGTATAAAATCAAAACACTCATTATTTCCATCAAAACACAATTTATATCCGTTTTGAATTTTTTGAAAATTAATTCAAATTTTTTGCAGAATTTGATGAATAATCTCCGTTAGTATTAATAATACATATTATGTTTGATGACTTTTGGGCATGGTATGACCATGACTTTATAGAAGTAGTTTTTATTTAACATTTATTTGGATATTTGTATTTGATTATGGAATTTTTTCTTTAATTAAATTTATATTGCATATTTTTATTCATGGTTCAATAGTTATGATTAATAGAAGAGTTAATTTATAAAAGTGATATTTTTCTTTTCATTGGAAATCAAAAACGCAAGAAAAGAAAATTTTTAAATTTTCTATTAAAAACTCAGAAACGACACAAAGAAAAATTCTAAGTTTTTTATTCTTTTCTTTTTTGTTCTAAAATATAAAACTTAATTTTCAAAAAAAAATAGAATTTTTTATTTTTAATAAAATGAGTAAATTTTCATAAAATATAAGATCAAAAGAAGTAGAACAAAAAAATAAAACTTAATTTTCAAAAAAAAATAGAAGATTTTATTTTTTACAAAATGAGTAAAGTTTCATAAAATATAGACTCCAAAAAATAAACTATATTTTTCGAAAAAAATAGAAATTTTTATTTTTGCAAAACATGAGTAAAGTTTAATAAAATATAGATTCAAAGAAATAAAACATTACTTTCAGAAGAAAAAAAAATAACAAAATATAAAAATAAGTAAGTTTCATAAAATATAGATTCAAAAACGAGAAAAAAAACTTTATTTTCATATAAAAATAGAATTATTTTTTTAAAATGAGCTAATTCCATAAAATATAGATTTTTAAAAAAGTATAAAATTAAAAAATTAAAACTTTATTTTCAAAAAAAAATAGAAATTTTGGTTTTATTAAAATAAATAAAGTTTAATAAAATATAGAATTCAAAAATATATAAAAAAAAACAATATTTACAACAAAAAAAATAAAAATTTGTTATTTTTGTAAAAATGAATAAAGTTTAATAAAATATAGATTCAAAGAAATAAAACTTTATTTTCAGAGAAAAAAAAAACATTTTTTTAAAAAAATAGTAAAATTTCATAAAATAAAGATTCAAAATAAAGTAAACCAAAAAAGTAAAACTTTATTTTCAGAAAAAAATAGAAAATTTATTTTTTTTAAAATTAGTAAATTTTCATAAAATATAGATTTAAAAAAAGTATAAAATAAAAAAAATAAAAACTTTATTTTCAGAAAAATAAAATTTTTATTTTTTTAAAAATGAAGTAAAGTTTCATAAAATATAGATTCAAAAAAAGTAAATATATTTTTTCAATTTTTTAAAAGATGTGTAAATTTAATTTATGAAACTTTACTCATTTACTTTATTTACTTTTTTACTCATTTACTTTAATATTATTTTACATTTTTTATATTAAACTTTTTTTGAATCTATATTTTATAAAACTTTACTTTTTTAAAAAATAAAAAATTCTATTTTTTTCTGAGAATTTAAGTTTTATTATTTTGTTTTATTTTTTGGAATCTATAATTTATGAAACTTTACTCATTTCTAAAAAAATAAATATTACAATTTTTTTTAAAATATAGTTTTATTTTCTAGTTTTTTTTTAAAAATATATTTTATGAAATTTTACTCACTTTTTTAAAAATAAAAAATTCTATTTTTTCTGAAAAGAATTTTTATTTTTTTGTTTTATTTTTTTAATCTATATTTCATGAAAATTTACTCATTTTAAAAAAATTCTAAAAATAAAGTTTTATTTTTTTGTTATATTTTTTTAATCTATATTTTATGAAATTTTACTCATTGTTTTATAAAAAATTCTATTTTATTTTGAAAATAAAGGTTTTTTTTTAATATAATTTTTTTGAAATCATTTTTTTTTTAAAAAAATATTTTTAATTTATTTGAAAAATAAATTTTTTTTTGAAAATAAAAAATAAAAAATCTCGTAACTTAGAGGGACAAAAATACAAAAAATGTCGAATTGAGTAAAAGATAAATGAGCCGGGTTACAGTCAAATCTGGTAAAAGGGACAAAAATACTAAAAATATCATTTTAAGGATCTAATTAGTGAAAAATGAACTTTAGAGACACATTTGAAAGTGAATGACAACTTGGAGAGACAAAAGTGTCATTTAGACATTTTTTATGGGTTAGTTCCAATTATACTTACAAAAAATGAAAGGACAATTATGAAGTGAAAAAAAAAAGGAAAAATGTTTTATTTAAGCCTTTTATTTATGGGCAAAATACACTTCTATTCCTCGAAATATGACCCCTTTTGTAAGACCCCAACTTTTTATGAATAAAATTAAATTTCCTCTATATATTATTTTGAAATAGTAAGGGGTTGATTTGATTAATGTGGCAAGTTATGGGTAAAATGCACAAATATTTTAAAATAATTTAATCGTGAAATATTCTTGTTGTCGGGGAATATTCGTACGACGGTGCATCCATTTGTGGACCCTATAACGAAAAACTGTCGGATAAAGAAAACGACAACAATAAGTTTTCTATAAATAACGGCGTAATGGTTACCTTAACACTGTTGAAATACCCGGTGGTTAAAATAAAGTAATATGCGTTGTTGCACAGTAGCACACGGTATTGCATAGTATTTTATATTATTGTTGATTCAATAATTGTCACTGCACAGTATTTTACATTATCAAATCAATAATTCATATTATTTGAATAATATTATTAGACAAGCATTATTGACAATATCTAAAGAAGTTCTGTCTAGGAAAGGGGTTAGATAATTGCGCGCCAGCAAGGAGAAATCCTTATCGGAAGACCCCCTATTTCTGGAGAACGACTTGGTTGTCAATATTGTAGTTCTGTAATATTATTTATAAATAATTAATTGTTAATTTATATGATAAGAAAATATTTATTCAATGTGGATATTAATGAAAAAATTAGTGCTGATGGTTTTTTATCAGTATATAGTATTTTGTTGGAATGGAGGTGTGGAAAATCATCCGTATATAAATTTTGGTCATTTTTCGTTCGGAATTTAGAAAAAATTTCTTCTACAAAGTTGTAGAAAATTAAATTTCGTATGGGATGGACATAAGGTTCGTATTTTTTTGATAAAAGGGCTATTTATTATGAATTATTGAAGTTCCGGAATATTGGGTCTGAATTGATTTTTGGGATTATAAATATTTTTTTAAAGAAAAACTTTTTTGGTGTGGGTAGGCCCCACTTGTGGAGTGCTGATGAGTGTGGTCAATGGTGTGCGTGAAAAATAATAATAATAATAATAATATTTTATTAAATTTTTTGCTTTAGTGTTCTAAATATTTTTCTATAACTAGGGTGCTTAGTTAGAATTGAAAATCACATTAGAATCAGAAGTTTTCTCTCTCTATAATATCGAGCGTATTTTTGTGAGTATTTAGATACTTTGAGTGTTGTTAAACAGTGCAAGTTTTCTTCAACATTATATCAGTTATTCCAGTCAGAAGTACTATTCTTTTGAGGTAAAGGATGTTATTTTTTTATAAATGATGTTATTTTTCTCAATATCGTTACACCGAAATATTGGTATGAATTTTATTGTGAAATTTTACCTTTTCATGTCGAAATTACTATTCACGTATACGACACTATTCACGAATACGATACTATTCACAGAAAAATTAAAATTTTCTTTTCATCGCCCAAGTTGGCTATTATAGTTCCTATCTTTGATTGGATTCAAGTTTTGATCTTCATTCTTGAATTTTGCTTCGCAATTGATTATTATGAAGTATTCTTGAATTTGGATAAACTAAATTTTGAATCCCTAATTTTTGTCCTTTATCTCACTGGATTCGTTATTTATATTATTTTTCATCATCCTCAATCCTAAATGGTGATATAACTGAATATCTTTGGCCTATAGTGCAAAGATGAATGATTACTTGATGAATATCGTTGACCTGTTGTGCAAAGATGAATGATTACCTGATGAATATCTTTGGCCCGTAGTGCAAAGATGGACAGGTGTTGAGATGAATATGACCAACTGGTGATACAAATGAATATCTTTGGCCGTAATGCAGAGATGAATATTTGATTCAAGATATTTATTGATTGATGTTACAGGAATAAAATCTTGATTATGAACTTTTAAATCGAAGAAGATACTAGGCAGTATTTCCTACTTAACTCTTCTGATGCATTGTTACTTCCGCTGGAGTTGTTGATCTAAAACTTGTTGTCCATAATATTTTATCTGATTTATTGAAGACTAACGATAATATATTCTTTATTATCTTAGTCATAATATTCTTTACTAGGGTAGTTGAGCTCATCCTTTACTTCGATTGTCCTCTTCAGGAAATGAGAATGTGGCAGAGACTAGTCGGGGGACAGAGTAATGGTCCAAGTTAGAGCAGTAGAAGTCCTCACTATTTTTGTAAAATAGTGTGATAATAATTATAATGAGGACTTAGTTTGAGTGTTTATATTTTCTACATATTTGTATTGACACTCACAATTGTCTGGTCGTATTTTTCACGACTTTTTGTTATAAAAGATTGTATTTGGATTCTGTACTATGTATTTAGCGACTCAGAATGGGTTAGTTGTTTTGTGGCAATATTTGAGAATGACAGCTGAAAATGTTAACAATTGAGTGAATGAGATCGTTGAGACACCTTTAATCACCAACCAGGAGAACGTGCAACAGGAATGCAATATTTCTCCTGTAAACAACACTACAGATCAAACAATGAATGATGGAATGTTTAAGAGCTTTTTGCAGTTCATGCAATGCCAGACAAGGGAGACTTGTGTTCAAAATATGGGTGGAAATAATAGCAACTCGCAGCTTGTCACCGCCAAACAGTTTAAAGAGTAGGGACCACCAGAGTTTTCGTAGGGTTGTTAGTTTTCATATTCCTAACCAACCTGTTGTGCGAATCCAAACAACCAAACCACTAAAATCAATCAATGTCATTTCAAGTCATAAAACTATTCGTTTATTGAAAAACGGATATCAAGCTTTCTTAGCCCATGTCACTGATCTAAACCAGAATACGTCAGGTTTAAATGATATTTCTGTTGTTAATGAATTTCCTAATGTATTTCCCGAAGAACTTCCCGGTCTACCCTCAGAACGTGAAATTGAATTCTTTATTGACCTTGAATCCGGTACAAAACCCATTTCTAAAACCCCATATCGAATGGCTCCTATTGAACTTCAGGAGTTAAAGGTCCAACTACAGGAGTTGTTAGACATCGATTTTATTCGCCTTAGTACGTCTCCTTTGGGTGCTTCTATTTTATTCGTAAAGAAGAAAGACGGGAGTATGCGACTTTGTATTGACTATCGGGAGTTGAACCATGTCACCATCAAACATAGGTATCCGCTACCTCGCATTGATGACCTATTCGACCAGTTACAAGGAGCACAATTCTTTTCAAAGATCGATCTTCATTCTAGATATCATCAGCTGAAGATTAAAACTGAGGATATTCCGAAAACTGCCTTCAGAACTCGATACGGGCATTATGAATTCTTGGTCATATCTTTGGATTGACTAATGCTCCTATTGCTTTCATGGATATGATGAACCGTGTATTCAAGAAATATTTGGATCAGTTCGTGGTGGTCTTTATTGATGACATTCTCATCAATTCCAAAAGCCGTGAGATCATGAGAATCACTTGAAGCTGGTACTTCAAAGGCTTCGTGAAAATAAGTTATATGCCAAGTTGAAAAAAATGAGAGTTTTGGCTTGAGGAAGTAGCATTTCTTGGGCACGTGGTATCAAAACATTGAGTATCTGTTGACCCGGAGAAGATTGAAGCAATACAAAGTTGGGAGCAACCAAAGTCGGTGACCGAAGCACGTAGCTTTCTGGGCTTAGCTGGTTATTATCGGAGATTCGTGGAAGGATTTTCTCGAATCACTACTCCGTTAACTTAGCTGACTCGAAAAGATACAAAATTCGTATAGAGCGAGGAATGCGAGAAGAGCTTCCAAGAGCTCAAGAGGAGACTTATCTCGGCACCTGTTTTGACAATACCATCTGGTTCGGATGGATTTGTTATCTACAGCGATGCTTCGGGCAAAGGATTAGGATGTGTTCTTATGCAACATGAGAAAGTCATAGCCTATGCCTCGCAACAACTTAAAGAATATGAGAGAAATTATCCTACTCATGATTTAGAGTTAGCAACAGTTGCGTTGAAGATTTGGAGACACTACCTATATGGAGAGAAAGTGGAGATCTATACGGATCATACGAGCCTTAAATATTTCTTCACTCAAAAGGAACTCAACATACGGCAACGACGTTGGCTTGAGCTGTTGAAAGATTATGATCATGCCATCCTATACCATCTTGGAAAAGCGAACGTGGTAGCTAACGCGTTAAGTAGAAGATCATATGCAGGAACGAGTGCGATACTGTCAACACAAAGGCCTATTTTGTGCGACTTACAAAAGATGGAGATAGAGTTCAAGACTCCGAGGACCCACATGATGATGTCAAGTATACGCGTAGAACCAGCTTTGATTGATAAAGTTAACGCTGCTCAAGATACAGACCCGGAGTTGATGAAGATGAAGAAGAAGGTGCAAGAAGGTGCGGTTCTAGAAGCAAGAATCGATGAAGAAGGAATACTTCGAGTCAACTCCAGACTTTGTGTTCCTAATGATTCTGATTTGAAATATAGAATCATGATGGAGGCACACAACACACCGTTTGCAATCCATCCTAGGAGTACCAAAATATATCGTGATCTTCAACATACATTTTGGTGGAGCAATATGAAGAGAGAGATCGCGGAGTTTATCTCGAGGTGTTTAACGTGTCAACGTGTCAAAGCGGAGCATCAAGTGTCAAAGGGTCCATTGCAACCACTTGAGATTCCAAAATGAAAGTGGTAACACATTACCATGGATTTCGTTACGGGTCTTCCCAAAGTTTCTCAAGGCATAGATGCAATTTGGGTTATTGTTGATAGATTAACCAAGTCTGCTCATTTCTTGCCGATACGGGAGACTTATTTCCTTGAACGTCTTGCTCATATGTACGTGAATGAGATTATGAGATTGCATGGCATTCCAGTATCCATAGTTTAGGATCGTGTCCCAAGATTCACTTCACGATTTTGGGTCAGTTTGCAGAAAGCTATGGGCACGAATTTACGATTCAGTTCGACATATCATACTCAAACGGACGGGTAATCGGAAAGGACTATTCAAACTCTGGAAGATCTATTGAGACTTTGTGTTCTAGACTTCAAAGGGAGTTAGGATAAATATCTACCATTGGTGGAATTCTCCTACAACAACAGTTATCAGGCAAGTATAGGCGTGGCTCCATTCGAAGTGTTGTATGGACGAAAGTGTCGCTCTCCAGTATGCTGGGATGAGGTGGGTGAAGCAACATTGTTGGGACCAGAGTTGGTACGTATGACTACAAAAAAGATACAAATGATCCGACAATGTGTACAAACGGCACAAGATCAACAAAAGAGTTATGTAGATCTTCATCAAAAGGACGTAGAATTTAAGGTTAGGGATCATGTATTGTTACGTGTTGCTCCATGGAAAGGAGTTACGAGATTCGGGAAGAGAGGGAAGCTCAACCCACGATTTATTAGTCCATTTGAGATTCTTGACCCAGTAAGAAATGTGGCCTATAGACTCGCTTTACCTCCAAGCATGTCTCGTGTTCATATCGTTTCCACATATCCGTGCTTTATAAATATGTGAAAGACCCAAACCACATTATTGAGTTAGAACCAGACGAGATAGCCGAAGATTTGACGTATGAGGAGGTACCTGTCAAGATCTTGGATAGGAAGGAGCATGTCCTATGCACAAAGGTTATACCACAAGTCAAAGTTTTGTGGAGGAACCATGTTATTGAGAAAATGACCTGGGAGTTGGAATCGGAAATGAAAGTAAAGTATTCTCACTTTTTTGAAATACCAGGTACGCACATCAATTTCGAGGACGAAATTTCATAAGGAAGGGAGGTTGTAAGACCCCAACTTTTTTTGAATAAAATTGAATTTCCTCTATATATTATTTTGAAATAGTAAGGGGTTGATTTGATTAATGTGGTAAGTTATGAGTAAAATGCACAAATATTTCAAAATAAGCAAGTGGTTATAAAATATTCATTGTTCTTGGAGAATATTCGTTTGGTCGTGAAATATTCTTGTTGTCGGAGAATATCCGTACGACGGCGTAGCCATCTGTGGGCCCCATAACGGAAAACTGTCAAATGAAGAAAATGACAAGAGTAAGTTTTTTATAAATAACGGCGTAACGGTTACCGTTAACACTGTTGAAATACCCGGTGGTTAAAATAAAATAATACGCGTTGTTGCACAGTAACACACGGTATTGCACAGTATTTTATATTATTATTGATTCAATAATTGTCACTTCACAGTATTTTACATTATCAAATTAATAATTCATATTATTTGTGTGACGTCCCCAGAATAGGTCCATTCAACCCAACCCATTCAGAGTCGCCAAATACATGGTACAGAATTCAAATACAAATTTTATATCATACGGTCGTGCAAAATACGACCACACAACTGTGAGTGTCAATACAAATATGTAGAAAATATTAACATTGAAATTAAGTCCTCATTACAATTACTATCACACTATTTATTAGAAATAGTGAGGACTACTACTGCTCTAACTCGGACTATCACTCTGTCCCCCGACTAGTTCCTGCGATATTTTCATTTCCTGAAGAGGACAATAGATAAAAAGGGTGAGCTCAACTAACCCAGTAAAGAATATTATAACTAAGATAATGGAAAATAAATTATCGTTAGTCTTCAACAATTCAGATAAAATATTATTGACAACAAGTTTTAGATCAATATTCGCAGCGAAAATAACAATTCATTAGAAGAGTTAAGTAGAGAATGAAGTCTACTATCTTCTATGATTTAAAAGTCCATCATCAATATTTTATCCCTGTAACATCAATCAATATACATCTCGAATCAAATATTCATCTTTGCACTACGGCCAAAGATATTTATTTGTATCATCAGCTGGTCATGTTCATCTCAACACCTGTCATCTTTGCACTACGGCCAAAGATATTCATCAGGTAATCATTCATCTTTGCTCTACAGGCCGAAGATATTCAGTTATATCACCATTTAGGACTGAGGATGATGAAAAATAATATAATTAACGAATCCAGTGAGATAAAGGACAATGATTAAGGATTCGCATTTCAATTTATCCAAGTTCAAAAATACTCCATAATAATACTTTGTGGAGCAAAATTCAAGAATAGAGTTCAAAACTTGGATACAATCAAGGATAGGAACCTTAACAAGCAACTTAGACAAATAGAAGAAAATTTAATTTTTTCGTGAATAGTGCCGTATACGTGAATAGTAACCCCGATGGAAAAAGTAAGATTTTCATAATAAAATTCATGACAATATTTTGGTATAATGATATTGAAAAGAATAACATCATTTACGAAAGAAAATAACATCCCTTACAAATACGAAAGAAATAATACCCCTTACCTTAGTAGAAGTTTGGATACTGTAATAGTGTAGTAGCAAAATACTCTTCTTCTTTCTCTCTTATTCTCTCTCTAAAGCTTCTCTCTGTATAACTCTGTGAAATGGTGATGAGAAATAATGAAGAATTAAACTTCTATTTATAGAAGAACTGAAAGTGGCCCTTGGCTTTAACGAATGTCCAAAATGACTCCTGGTAATATTGAAGAGGCAACTACTATTTGCGAAGAGACAAATAACTCTTGAAAAAACGAAGAGGCAAGTAACTCTTGGAAAAACAAAGAGGCAAGTTACTATTTGAGTTACTATTTACGAAAGTGACTCTTAGATGATGACCTATGGGTCCCAACTTACAAAATGCCACATATCACCATAACTTCCTCTAATGGTTATGTTACTCATCACACAATTAATCAACGCTTTTTAATCCTTCCAAATTCTCAATCGAAAATGGCCGAAATTCACAAACGGATGATTTTTCACAGCAAAATACTGATAAAAACACATCAGCACTAATTCCTTCTTTTATATCCACAAAATAAATATTTTTTTATCATATAAATCAATAATTAATTATTCACAAATAATATTACAGAACTATAATATTGACAACCAGGTCGTTCCTAGGAAAGAGGGGGCCTTCCGATAAGGATTTCTCCTTACTGGCGCGCAATTAAATAACCCCTCCTAGACAGAACTTCCTTAGACATTGTCAATAATGCTATCTAATAATATTATTCAAATAATATGAATTATTGAGTTGATAATGTGAAATACTGTGTAGTGACAATTATTGAATCAATAATACAAAATATCAACGGTAGCAATTATTGAATCAATCATAACAACGTAGCAATTATTGAACTAATAAAATATCCTGAAATTATTGAATCAATAATATAAAATATTGAACAGTAATTACTGTAACAATAATTGAGTAAGTGTCTTCTTACGTAAGAATCAATAATTCGAAATACTATGCAATACCGTGTGCTACTGTGCACAACGCGTATTACTGTATTTTTTATCAACGGGTATTTCAACAGTTTAACCGTAACAGTTTTACCGTTATTTATAAAAAGGTTATTTCTGTCGCTTTCTATATCCGACAGTTATTCCGTTGTGGGACCCACAAATGGCTGCGCCGTCGTACGAATATTTTTCGACAACAAGAATATTCCACGACCAAACGAATATTCTCCGACAACAATGAATATTTTATAACCACTTGCTCATTTTAAAATATTTGCACATTTCACCCATAACTTTTTACATTTATCAAATCAACACCTTACTATTTCAAAATAATATATAAAGAAAATTAAATCTTTATTCATAAAAGTTGGGGTCTTATAATTTGAATAATATTATTAGACAGCATTATTGGTAATGTCTAAGAAAGTGCTGTCTAGAAAAGGGGTTAGGTAATTGCGCGCCAATAAGGAGAAATCCTTATCGGAAGGCCCCCTTTTTCTTGGGAACGATCTGATTGTCAATATTGTAGTTCTGTAATATTATTTGTGAATAATTAATTGTTAATTTATATGATAAAAAAATATTTATTCAATGTGAATATTAATGAAGAAATTAGTGCTGATGATTTTTTATCAGTATATTTATTTTGTCGGAATGGAGGTGTAAAAAATCATCCGTATGTAAATTTTGGTCATTTTTCGTTCGGAATTTGAAAAAACTTTCTTCTACAAAGTTGTAGAAAATTAAATTTCATATGAAATGGTCATAAGGTTCGTATTTTTCTGATAAAAGGGTTATTTATTATGAATTATTGAACTTCTGAAATATTGGGTCTGAATTGATTTTTGGGGTTATAAATATTTTTTTAAAGAAAAACATTTTTGGTGTGGGTGGGCCCCACTTATGGAGTGCTGATGAGTGTGGTCAATGGTGTGCGTGAAAATAATAATAATAATAATATTTTATTAAATTTTTTGCTTTGGTGTTCTAAGTATTTTCCTATAAATAGGGTGCTTAATTAGAATTGAAAATCATACCAGAATTAAAAGTTTTCTCTCTCTATAATATCGAGCGTATTTTTGTGAATGTTTAAATACTTTGAGTGTTGTTAAACAGTGTAAGTTTTTTTCAGCATTATATCAGCTATTCAAGTCAGAAGTACTATTCTTTTGAGGTAAGGGATGTTATTTTTTTATAAATGATGTTATTTTTTTCAATATCATTACACCGAAATATTAGTATAAATTTTATTGTGAAATTTTTACTTTTTCATGTTGAGATTACTATTCACGTATACGAAACTATTCACGTATACGACACTATTCACGAATACGATACTATTCACAGAAAAATTAAAAAAAAAATTCTTTACCCAAGTTGGCTATTATAGTTCTTATCTATGATTGGATCCAAGTTTTGATCTTCATTCTTGAATTTTGCTTCACAATTGAATATTATGGAGTATTCTTGAACTTAGATAAACTAAATTTTGAATCCCTAATTTTTGTCTTTTATCTCACTGGATTCGTTATTTATATTATTTTTCATCATCCTCAGTCCTAAATAGTGATATAACTAAATATCTGTGGCCTGTAGTGCAAAGATGAATGATTACTTAATGAATATATTTGGCCTGTTGTGCAAAGATGAATGATTACATGATGAATATCTTTGGCCCGTAGTGCAAAGATGGACAGGTGTTGAGATGAACATGACCAACTGGTGATACAAATGAGTATCTTTGGCTATAGTGTAGAGATGAATATTTGATTCAAGATATATATTGATTGATGTTACAGGAATAAAATATTAATTATGAACTTTTAAATCGTAGAAGATAATAGACAATATTTTCTACTTAACTCTTCTGATGCATTGTTACTTCCGCTGCAGTTGTTGATCTAAAACTTGTTGTCCATAATATTTTATCTGATTTGTTAAATACTAACGATAAATTATTCTTTATTATCTTAGTCATAATATTCTTTACTGGGTTAGTTGAGCTCATCCTTTACTTCTATTGTCCTCTTCAGAAAATGAGAATGTGACAGGGACTAGTCGGGAGACAGAGTGATGGTCTGAGTTAGAGCAGTAGAAGTCCTCACTATTTTTATAAAATAGTGTGATAATAATTGTAATGAGGACTTAGTTTGAGTGTTTATATTTTTTACATGTTTGTATTGACACTCACAGTTGTCTGGTCGTATTTTTCACGACCTTTTATTTTAAAAGATTGTATTTGGATTCTGTACCATGTATTTGGCAACTCAGAATGGATTGGTTGGATTGAACCTATTCTGGGGGCGTCACACCTTTTACACTTATGAACCTAATGTTTAAAATTTTACATTAGTATACTCCAAGTACACCTTAAGAAAATAAAAGTAATCCTAAAATAATTTTATGACCAAAAATACCCCTGAATGCTAATGTGGCACCGGAGAAAAGAGTATTCATTGTATTTGTAATTTATAGTATATTTTCAGTGTATTTTGACATTAAAAAGTATTTTGACATTAAAACCAAATAAATTCACGTATATACTCATTTCCCTCCGTCAAATTACCTGTTGCCAAAACCATCATTTTCAGCCCTCTGCTCCACCATTACCACCATCACAAATTCAGATCTGCTACGACCCACTCTCTCTTACCAAACAACTTTCGGTTTGTGAAAAATCAACAGCCTCCTCGCATAATTTCTCATAAGAATATCGACATTGATTGGGTTCTAGAGCGAAACCGTTGTAGGAGCTCTTCACTCTTCATCTTCTTCAGCTGTGGGTGAGTAGTAATGTCGTTGTGGATAGGCATTGTAACAACCCTTCCTCATCGTCTCACCTAGATCTGTTGTCATGCAGCTCTTGGATCTGTTGTGCCGCCGCCTAAACAGTCATCCGGAGTGTGGAAAGTGCCCAACCAAACTCTAATTTTATTTTGGTCATGAATGAGATATCTGAGTTTGTTTTGAATTTAGTTAGAATGAAATTTTGGATTTTAGGTTTTGATTTGAACGAGTTTCAGATCCTTAAATGTTTAGGAATGAACCTTTGGAATTTTTTAATTTCTTCTAATTAATTGCAGAATTTCTTTTTATATATCGGATATTTGAAATCACTATTTCTGTTGCAATTTATGAAACAAGAATTTGTTGGCATGGATCTGGTCTTTGACGATGAAGCTTCCATTGATTTTCCTAGATTTCACTTTATTTGGAATGGATTTGGTGATGGAGCTTCCATCTTTAATTGTTTGTTTATTTGTTTGGGAATGATTTGTTTTTGGCTAATCGATTTAATGATTTCGTTATATAATAATAATTTTAGTTTTTAAAATTTTAAAAAATAATTAATTTGCAGAATATATTATTAGTTATATATTTGAAGTTTGAATTTCTAACTCGGGTGGTATTTTCAGAATTGTTAGTCATTTTTTTGTAATTAGTTTATTAAAATTTAATTTTGTTTTTGTTTTTTAATAATATATATGTAATATATCTGAAAATTAAAAATTACTTCTGTAAATTATTTTAGTGGAGTAAACTGACATTCCTTGTATTTCACTTGTATTTAATAATTAAATCGTATATTGTAATAGTTATATACACTTAAACCATATAAAATAGCCTTCTCCGATGCCACGTCAGCATTTAGGGGTATTTTTGGTCCAAAATTTTTTTTGGGGTTACTTTTGTTTACTTAAGTGTACTTAAAGTATGTTAATGTAATGTTTTAAACTTTAGGGTTATAAGTGTAAAAAGGATCATACTTTGAGGTACAGAAGTGTATTTAGACCTTTATTTCTCGGCCCAGCAGCAACTGAAAAGTTTGAAGTTATATACCTGAAACTCTCTATACAGGAGTATCACAACTATAATAAAATGGAGGCAGCGGAGATGGAGGAGGTAATGAAGGTGCTCCAATCCTCTCTTTCTCAAATCAAATGGCGCCTTAGACCTTCTTCAAAGCGTCGCCTTGAAACGGGTTCCTTCTTTTTTCATTCCCCTTTTAATTTTCTCATAATTATTAATAATTTGTCGATCCCATTTTTGTTTAATATCATGTTTTTATTTATTTATTTTATTATTATTGAATTATTATTTGGGCTAAACTGTGCCTCTTTCCGAGCTCAATAATCAATTTCACTTGTGGGTTTCAATTTGTTTATTTTCTCTCTCTTTTATCTTATCCATACACAGTATGAATATATTTTTATGTCTGATGTAAATGTTCTTTTTGAGTCAGTTATGCTGAGGAGTAAAAGTTTTGTAATCTTTAAATTTATTCTCAAGTTTTACCCATGAAGTGATTAAATACTCAAGATACATAAATGGGTCTTTGCTCAAAAGTGTGGGGGAGATTATAATTTTGTTTGTGGTCCAATGAATCAATATTTATTATTTTTTTGGATATGACTCAAATGGTAAGATATGGTACTTTAAAATTTGATTTTTATTCAATTTCTGTGATAATTGTACAAGTTTTCAGTAGCTTAATTGATCATCCCAATTTTGTGACAATAATTTTGGTTTATTATAAATATATGATGCAATGATCTCTAGTGTTGGTTTGTTAGCAAATATATTTGAAATTTTAGTTTATTTTGCATTACTAACATAGTACTTGGAATATCAGTTAACATTCTCAAATGTTAAAGATCATTTGTATGGTAGACATCAACTTTTAATTATTCGGTAATTAAATTTAATTTAGTTCTAATTTAATTATTCTGTAATTTGTGTGCATGCTTCACTGCTTGATATATATATTTGCAAATTCAGCATGTCATATTTGATACGTCATGAATGCAAAAATTAAATTTAAAATCTTTTTGCAGATGTACTGGCCTTGTGCTCGGGGATGAGGCCAGTTATAATGGTGGACTATGGAGGAAAGATGCCTGAGCTGAAAGATCAACTATGTGCATTTCTAAAGCTTAGTCAAAAGGTTAGGTTCCAAATAGCTCTGGTCTTAGTTGATTGACATTCCATTTGTATTGCTTCTCTATTTCAATACTAGTTCATATAGCCGTTTACCCATTTTGGAGTGATTTAAATCCAGATGGTGGGTTATTGCGGCCAAAGTCCAAACCTCAGTAGTGGGGATTCAAGGCTTGATTGAGTTATGCATCTTCTTCTCACGTACTTCTGTCATTTAGTTATACATCAACTCTTCAAGCATATAAGCACCTATGAAATCATTGTCATGGTTTTCTGGCTCAATGCCTAAACATCAGAGTGAATGTAATGTGTATACCTCCATAAAAACAAAATTTAAGTTTTTAATACACAGGGAGGAAGAATCTAGTTATTAGGCTCTCTCTCAATTGCCTATTTAAATATAGTGCCATATCGGCACTGTGGGTACACATGTTACTCCATTTATAGAGTTGAGTTTCCACTTTGACAACTCTGTAGACTCACTAATGTCAAAATAAAAAATCAGTTTGGGAAAAGGAAAATAAAAAGGAAATGGTGGATTACATTTTCATGCATGCCTCCATGGTGAGGATATGAACAGTTTGAATTTCTGAAAGTTAAATATATTTAAATTTGCCAGAAAAGAGGGAGGATACTGCATATATATACACGTAACGTAGAACAGGGGACCTTTTTTGAAAGGATACACCTCAAGAACATACCCTTAAAAAAATTATAAAATTAAACTCAATATCAAAAAGCTTGAGGGTATGGAAGGGAAGCTCTGCCCCTTCAGTTCAGTCCTTTATGTGATCCACAAGTGGTAAAGCAGAACCAAATCCTTTCTTTTTATAACTCTACGCTGATAATTCATCCTCTCCAACTAGTAAGCAATAATGCCAGAAATTGTGCAGTAATGCCCGTTCTTTCTTCTCTTTGGGTAGAACAAATGTGTGCTTCTCAAGAGTTGGGTATCTCTGATATTCAGTGAAACTGGAGGGCATGGATTTTGTAATATTTTCCAGTAGTTTTGGTCTTTTGGAGGACACCTTGTCCTCCCATTTTTGGCTGTCTTTCTTTTTCACGGACTTCACTACCCAGAAAGCTTCGCAACTAGCAACAGATTAAGCAACTTGCACGAAACATGAGTAGTTCTCTATAGGGGCAACAAGCAGCGGATTGAGCTGCACGGAAGCCGTAGCTCTAATGCCTAAAGTATGCATTCTCTTCTATTTTATTTCTCCATGTATAGAGTTTCACCGTCCTGTTATCAAACAATTTAAACATGACATTCAATTTGTATATTTGGTCAATACAGTTGAAAAACACTTAAATATACCCACAGAAAAAACCCGTAACGCATAAAGAGGTTCAGCTGCATTTGATACATGGATTACAGTAAATATTTGGCAAGGTATCTCCGCAACTTCTGTCTGTAACTTATTGCAGTCAGCATCAGCTTGGTCGGTGGAATATCATCGTGTGGTCATTTCCTTACCAGTCATGGGAGGAGTTGCAGCCGGGGGGTGGGGGGGTATTCCAATATTAATTTCAAATCTTTTCTAATATTAATTATCACTTCATTGTGTGAACAACACAATTAGCATGCGTTTTCCAAGTCAATTGTTCTTAGCGTCCCAAAACACAGGAAAAACAGTTGTTTTATTGTGATTTTGATTTTCAGGAATCTTCCATTTTTAAGCATCTGCGAGTCATGGTTATAGAAGATATGATATATTTAATACATGTCGAGGGGCTGGCAGAGCTTGTTAAGTCAAGTTTGAACTCGGAAATGGAACTGAACTTTGTGGACATTGAACAGGATCCTCCGGAGGTCAGTTCCTGTACAAGGATTTCATTTGTTGCTAATTTGAAATCTGATCTTTTTGTTGTTGTCAATACATCTTTCCTCTTTTTTCTCCTTATTCCATTGTCATTCCAGATGATAACAAAAGCTGAAGAAAGCTCTCTAGGAAATCAGCTTATAGCAGTTCAGGAGCTGTTTGCTATGGCCTTTCCTGGTGATGCAGCAGACAATGAACTCTTGAGATGTCATACATCAGATTCAATGGCTACTGCTGATACCTCTACTAGTGAACTAAATAATTCTCAGTGTTCTGAGTTTATTGATCTCAGTAGCTGTATGCAAGACACGCTTGTCACTGTGCCAACTTTAAATGGGTAACTCTCTACTTAACATGCTCGTGCATTGTTCTATGATTTGAGATTCGTAATTTATCTCTTGTAGCTCCTATAAATCATTTCCTCTATTTATAATGTTGTAAATGATGGGTCTTCCTGGTTTCGAGTAAGTAGAAGTGTGAACATAATTTTGGACTGTTGATACTATAACAAGCAAGGATTCGGGTTCGCCATTCAGGGATCCGGCGGTTCGGCAATTCTCAAAAAATGGGAATTCAGGATTTTTTATTTTTTTTTGCTAAATAGGAATTCAGGATTTGGCACATATTTACATATTAAATAGATTTTTCACATACATTTAATCATATGTATATACATATATTAAAATTTCAATTCAAATAAATATTAATTCATGAGAAAATGTAAAAAAAATAATCAAAAAACACCAAAAAACTATACTAATATTATATAAGAGTTTATGAAATATATACTAATTAATTGTTGTACTAATTTCGTAGATAGTACTAGTATATAAAACATTATATTAATTAGTATAGATTTAGTATTAGTAGTATTTTCAATTTTTATCATTAAAAAAAATACAGAAGAATCACGTAAGAGAGTCTAGAAGAATCCACAATCTGAATTCGGGGATTCACATACCTGCAGAAGAAACCTTGTTTCTTAGTTGATAATTTATGCTCTCTAGGAATTAATACCGTTGTTATCCCTTTTTTGTCAAAAGCTTGTGTCTGAGCTGTTCAGGGTGTTTCCTGCTTTAACTTTCAACGGTTTCCATTTTCAGATATCAGATTGTTTCTTGCATGTAGTATCCTAGTGGACCGAGTTAGTTACTTGCATTTGTGAACATACTTTTATGGAATTTATTTTGCAAAGTCATTTAATAATATTACTTATATGTATCAATGTCAGTGTGCCTTCATTTTCTTGTAATTTCTTTGTTCATTCATTCTTTTTCCCCTAGCATCATAGACTATCCTGCTCAGCCATAACAGGGAGACATTGACCTGTGATGCTGCCTTTTTCTGATTACTTTTGTTTAAACAATTGGACCAGCCCTTAAAATGTTTCCATCCTACCAAATTCTATGTGTGTGCATTTAACAATTTCTGTACTTAAGCAGGTGGTTGTAACTGCGGTTCAAATTACTTGTGCGACATAATGATTGTGAATTTTTACTTTTTTGTCGATGACCTTTAAGAATCCGTGTTTTGTTTTGTGTTTGAAATTACTGGTATAGTTTGTTTATTTATATTAGCCAGGGTATTGTTTTCTTATTCCTTGCAATCTTGGTATTTTTCTGCAGATGGCTTCTTGGTTACCCAGTAGTGTATTTGTTTGGCAAGGAGCATATTTCAGATGCTATATATAACCTTTCAACCAAATCTCTTCATCTTTACAGAATTTTAGTCTTCAGGTTTGCAATTCCCGGTTTCAAAGTTATATTTGAAGAGAAAATCTCTGTTTGTTCAGAATTAACTAATAATTTGATTACTTCTAAGGGATGCAGTGTAAGATAGTGGCCTACTTTGACCTAATGTATATTGAACTAATTCATTTTATAATTCCTGAAGTTGGTAATTTTCCTTGGTCAATTTGTTTATGGTTTTCGTCATCATATTAACCTGTAGATCTAATCCAAAAAAGTTAACTTGCTTATAGTTGCAAAGTTCTTAGTCATAAGCAATGTCATGGAATGCTTAATTCAAATGATTCACATTAATAAAGAATAAAATATTTCAAAGTGCAGATGAAAGCTTTTTACTGAACCAAATGCTATAAAATTAAAACAGAACAAGAGCAAGACTTAGTACGCTGGTGACGTTTTTTGGAATCTAGTATCAAGGATGTGTTTCACAGCAAAGATGGTCTCTTTGGAAAGCTTCCAAAAGATATGTTCATCGCCTCATCGGTCTTCTGATAATTAGCCTATCAGGCGTACTATGGATTCTTCTAAAATTTGTCAAAACAAATTGCAACTAGTCAATTGCCAAGCATATCATGTACTTCTAGTGCCATGTTTCAGTGCTCATTTCATATAATCCTTTCAATTAGTGAATCACTTTTAAGGCTCAACTGTTTGTTGATTTTGAAATTCAAAATTGTTGCAGGAATGGTACCTCAAGTAAAGGATCTCGGCTAGAAGAACTAATGAGGTGAGACTCTTTAATTTTGACCAAGTTAATATTTACTGAGCTTATATGAATTGGATAATGGTAGAGAGGAAGATTTGTAAAACAGAGACTGAGTTTGCGTCTTTAAGCATCGACTTTTAGTGTGTGTAATGGTAAACAGCAATGTAGCCCTTATTCTTAGCATATTTTTTAGATAAAACCTTGTTCTTAGCATAATCTCCTTGTAATTCTCACAGCTACTTGGGTATCTCAATGAGTCAGTGTCAGCCTTCAACTTCTCTTTTATATACTTAGAAGGGAAGCCCCACATGCTGCATGTGAATCCATAGGGTTCACTTGTCAGAAGGAGATAGTACTATTTTAGTATTATTTAACACTATGTTAGACATTTCGTCATATCACTTCTTGTAGCATTAGATTTGTACATGGGGGACTGCATTAAGTTCTAGAATCTTCGTACTCTGTCTCTATATTTGATGTAGGACAGATCTTGGATGAAGAATTAATGGAAAATAAACTTAAATTTAAACTCCACGTTTAAACCACTAGGGTCTCTCAAGTGTATCAACTCCACATATCAACACTGAGATGGATGAAATAGCTCTACGGTAGGATACCTCTACGGTTTGAATAAAATAATCAACTTCAATATCAATAATCTATAGTCTAAATGTGAGGATTACATCACTATTACTAATTAATGTCTTAAATCCCACTAATAAATAAAATACATAAATCACGTCAACTACTTTTATATTAAACATAATAAAAACTCCAAATAATAAATATAAAAAATCTCTCCTTTGTTGTTGACTTGGAGGCCCCATCATATATTTTCTTTTCACCTGCAAATTCTTTACTTGTCAATGGAAAAAGGGATCCGGCTAATGTGAAGAAGTAACAATGAGGGGCGAAAGAGTTTTTTTCATGTTTTTTGGGCAACCAAAGTCAATACTGCCATCAAATGGTACTTCAGAATTTCATTTGTGATTGTGAATGCCTATCAGACAAAATATTTGAAATCTCAACGAGAACCAACTAATCTTTGTAATCAACAAAGATACGAACCATGGTGCAAAAATGAAATGGCTTACGCTATATAAGATGAAGTCTGACAAGCCTTAAAATACCGGTCAGTGGTGCATTAGATCCCCCCTTCTCTGAAATTTAGCAATATAAGCTCCATGGAACCTAGCAATGGAATTCAAAATGAAACCACATTTACAATGATTATCATTTTTTAATATTAATATTGTTTGCATTAGATCTTTGAATACTGTTGACCAATGTCAATATGCTTGAACAGTTTCTCGGTGCCTTATGACCTGAGTATAGAAGGGAGCAATGAACCATGGGCAGAGGCATTTATGACTAGGATGCAGGCAAGGTTGGAAAGATGTAGGCAAGTTTGGGGATCTGTGAAGCTGGAGGTTAGTGGTTGTTATCCTCAAGCAATTGTATTGTAGTTATCACCTATACATATTTAGAACTAAATAGTGGTGATATTATTATACACTTGAATTCAATTCGAGACATTTTCATATTCAAAACTGACGTGGTTCATTTAAAAAGCTTGTTTGAATTTGACTTGTTTGTTAAACAAGCTTTAATCGAGCCGAATCATAAGTGATCCGAGCTATTCTTGCTGTAGAAACACTTACTTTGGGTGTCCCTCTAATCATAATATTTCCTTAGGGCCATTAACTATGCTTAGAGTGAATTCTCAGCACTTGCTCTTGAAACTCTTACTACCTCCTTTCCAAAATATAATATCATTATTGATTTTTTGAGGTCAACTTGAAACATTTTTAAACTCAAAATTGATTTGAATTCTTTAATTTTGATCAATACAATGACGAATATTGTAAACTATTTAAAAAGTATTTTGAAATATTTATTATTTCAAAATTTCTAATAAGTCATCTCAATTTTGAGTTTGAAAATGTCTCAAATGACTTTCAAAAGTTAATAGTGATCTTATAATTTGAAACAAAGGGAGTATTAGTTTTGCATTAATCCCTCTAGCGCGTTTGATCATTGGTTCAACTCAACTTAGAGCTAAAATGGGTTCACTGATAAGGTTGAAGGGTTCTTGAGAGTTTAGCAGCCCTACTTAGGGTGTGTTTGTTTATATCTGAATAACTCTTAATGGACATGCATTCGGTCAGAGGTAAAATTTGTTTGGTAATTTTTTTTCCTCTTAATGCCTCTTAATCGGTAAGATATGAAATTAAATCTATACTATTCAGAGGTATGTCTGAACTATATTAATTATTTTTTGGACAAATATGACCTCTTCAATATTACAAAATTCCTCTTGTATCCCTCAGCTTCTCCCTCAAATTCTCCACCTCCATTTCCTCAGATTCAATTTTTAGTATGATTCGTCCTCTCCAACTACTGGTTGTGCGGCCACTGATTCATCTCCCAATTCAGTAACAACCGTCTCTTCCAATTGTGTTGATTCTTCAGTTTTGGGTTCAAAATCGAACACTATGGTATTCTCATCGGCAAGAGTACTCGATTAAACTTCAGATTGTTTCGATTTCGGCGTCCTTTTGTTTGCCTTTGCCAAAGCTTTTCATTTCGACGATCGAGGAGGCATAATTTTCGGTATGCAAGAAAAAATCACCGAGAGCAGGTGGTGCCTTATTTGGGATTTTACTTATTCGTGGGCTTGTTAGGGCTCTGTGACGTCCGATCCATATTGAGATTTTGTCCTATCCTTTATTTGGGCTTCTCTCTTTTTTTGGAGAGATTTTGATTAAGTATATAAATCAGAAAATTCTACTTGGTAAAAAAAGAAAAAGAATATGAATTCAATCCTTTGAAAAAGGAGATTCAGAGTTAATTCCATCCTTTGATCGGAAACAATTGGTATGATCGAAAAATTGGTATGAGAAACATGTGGTAATTAATTGATATGGTTAAAGCTGTATAATTAATTGATTTCATGTACTGTGCTAGAACTGAAAAGTTAGAAAGAAAAAAACCTACATTAAATTTAAACAAGATAAGAGAATAAAGATGAGAAAGAAAAAAGAGTTTTTGAAATGGTTCAATCAAATTGCAAGAACATATCAGATAAAAGATGTGAAAGAAAAAAAAGTTTAGAGGGTAATATGGTAAAATACTGTTATTAAGACATTTTGAAAAAATAAATTATCAAACAATATTTTTTCATTCAGATACAATTGTATTCAGATGCTCTACATTATTCAGATGTCTAAACTGTTCAGATATTAATATTCAGTTTTATCAAATACAATCTTAGTCTCGCATTGTACGTTGTACTTTGTGCATATATAATCTTCAATATACTCTTCCCGTTTCAAAAATAAGATCATTATTATTGACTTTTTAAAATTAATTTAAGTCAATTTTAAACCTAGAATTAACATGAATTTCTTTTAATTTTATTCAGTACAATGATTAATATTATAAACTATTTAAAAATCCTAATCATTGTAAGATATTATTGTTTCTCATGCATCATCACCATTTTGAATTTAAAAATATTTTAAATTGGACTTCAGAAAGTCAATAATGACCTTATATCCGAGTATATTGTAGGATTATTTATGCAAAAAGTAAAGATTTCTGTCTACTAATCTAATGATGACTAATTTCTCGTAGGTGTAGCTTTGACAAAGACTAATTATTCCCAAAAAAAAAAGAAATTAAAAGTGTGGTTAAGTTTGCTTTTAAAGTAGTTCTTTATTGCTTACTACTTCGACTTGTAAGTAATTTTGAAAAAAGCAGTTTATTTTTAGTAATGTAAAATTGTAATGTTTAATATTGTTTCAGTGAAAATGACCAAATAAAATATAATAGTAATAAAATAAAAAAGTAAGATTACACAAAAGTATATGTTTATTTCGATAAAAAGCAACAATGCTACTATCACATAAAAAATGGTCACATAAATTTTACAAACACACACATACATGTGAGTCCCACGTGCCAGGCGGGGTCACAATATGTATGTGTGTGTTTGTAAGCTTTATGTGACTATTTTTTATGTGATAGTAACATTATTTAAAAGAGATTACTCTGAAAATGAAGAAATAGTTGGGACTTTAGAGGACAACTTATATGGGACCGGTGTTGATAAGGGTCTCAATTTTTTTTAGATCTTGTGTGATTAATTATGTCATAAATTATTATTAAAATATTCATTGGCATGTCATTCGAGACTCAAAATTTGTAATTCTTAGCATTATTCTATAGAAAAACTCTATGCAGACATGATTGTTTTATAATTTTTTACTTATTTGTATTTTGACCCTCATTGGTAAAAATACAAATAGATTAAATTGTAAAACATGCATGTCCAATTATCATGTCTGCATAGAAGAACTCTACTCTATATGAGTTAGAGAAGAGTATACAACTAGTAACAAAAGCTGCAAAACCTAAACATACCGTTCAAGAGAATATTTTCTTAAATTGTATACATATTCTCTTGATTTTTACATTTGCACCAAGTTCAAGAGAATATGCACACAATTCAAAAAAATATCCCCTTTAACTGTGTGCTTAGCATGTGCCCTTCCTTAAGAGCACATATTAAGTAATTATTTCTTTATTTCTCCTAAAAATGCAAGTAAATTAAGCTATTAAAGGAGTGAACAAATGACAAACAAGATGAATTTATTATTAAAAACAACCTTTAACCACACGACTTCATCGTTGCAAGCATAAAAGAGAAGAAAAAACCCCAAAAAATAGGAAGCCCGACTTAATTTGGATCCCAAGCAAAAATTCCTACCAAAACTAAAACTACATAAAGGAAAAGGGAAACTTAAACCACAGAGAAAGTGAAAAAGGAAACTTAAGGAAAATCCAACTAGGACAATGGAAGGTCCTCCTTGTTTATGCAGCATTAACAAGCGTTAGGGCCTCAGATTCTGTGGGCAGAGCTGGGATTGCTCCTTTCTTGGTGGTGGTAATGGCTCCACATGCACAAGCAAATATAAGTACTTCCTTCAACTTTGCTTCCTCCTGCAAATTTGACCATTTACCAAATTACAAGGAAAGTTGCTTAAAAATTTTCAAATGTACAACCACCATAGATTTAGTTCAAAAATAGGAGAAAGAGAAGAGATCGACGGATTAAATATTTATAACGGTGATAATATTTGTCCTTACTGTGATTATGGATTGGTCGTCGACCATTTTATGCAAGAGTGCGCCGATGAATGAGTCTCCGGCACCAGTTGTATCCACTGTCTTGACATGAAACCCAGGGATAGATCCATGGAAATTCTGGCATTGTTCAAACAAGGTACATAATTAGAAAGATTCAATGTACAAAGACAAGCTTAGACACTCAGGGTATAGTTGCTGCGGGTTTGACGGTCATAAAAATATAACAAAAAAATAAAAATTGAAAGACAAGATGTTTATGACTAAATAGTCTAATACTACAAAGAAAAGCTTCTATCCAAAACCCCTAGTTTCTAGTTTCTCACCCACCAAACAACTTTGAATGTAGGACCCTTGCTGTCTTTTGAATTCTAGAAAGGGGGGGGGGGGGGGGGGGGGGGGGGGGGGACAGCTTTTCTCTTCCTACTATAATTCCTTCACTAAGAATGAACTTTTCTATTTTCACAAAGAAATACAACTTTTCAGAAGATTCCTCGGTCAAGGTTGTGACTTGTGAAACTCCTTGTAAAAGAAAAGTATGATATAATATAAAATGTGAAAATGTATCACAAATTTAAATTCTTTTTCTTCCTAAATCTGAAAGAAGGGATAGCTTAATCTACCTAAAGCAACTTTGGTGTGAGCTATATCTGTAGAAAATGTGCAAATGTACCACAACAGCAAATCAATGGGTTGATGATCATGCCTTCATTTAAAAGAAAATGGCAGAGCTCATATCAATATAAGATTGGATCTGGGATCACCACATGCATCACTATTTTCAAGAACAGACCTTTAACAGGAAAAAGTGCTGATTTTTATGTTTCATGATTTCCCGAGCTTGTGGATCATTATTTCTTCAACTAAAAGTAGGTTAGTGGGACTGTATAACACAATTTTTTAAAACTTATTTTAAAAAATATAGCACTGCAACATGGCTTTTGACCACTGTTTTTGCAGCATTACTCCTAAAAGTCAAAACTGGTGGGGATTTCAATGTTCAAAGCAAAAGAAGAAAAAGGACAACATATTTCCATTTGATTTTCTAGTTCCTACTACAATTCATTGTTTTGTTTTTTTGGGTATTGTAAAAAAATTATAGCATGTCACCAAAAGTCTAAGTAGCTAAGAGGACCACTACAAGAGGACCTTGAAAAAAAAAATAAAACAAAAATCTAGCTGATAATAAGTTCATCTAGACTTTATTTCAGTTTACTAATTCAAGTCTATATAAAACATAAAAGGCATAAAATCTAGCCTCTAAAGAGACCTGTATTCAGTTTTCTGTTTCTTTATTTTTTTTGGGTACCAATAACATTGGTAGTTAGAGAAGCTGACATCAATTCCTCTAAAACTTAAGGGCTTCACCTACCCAATTGCAGCTAAAGATTAGAAAAGTATGTAAAATGAACAGGAATAATACCTTGGTGTAATAACTGCAGCCTTTCTCTCCAAGGGTCACCAGAAGAAGCTTCAAATTAGGGTGCCACAGGGACATTGCTGCCTCGTCACTTACCTCTTTACCAGTGAGGAACTCCAGCTCATTGTCACTGACCTTGATCACATCAGCCTTGTCCCAAATGCTCAAGATCTTCTCGCGTGCCTCCTCAGCTGATGGCCACAGCGGTAGCCGGAGGTTTGGGTCGTAGGAGAGCAGGGCACCCGCTTCCTTTGCTTCCTCCATTGCCTTCAAATGTGATGATCTGCACGGCTCTACGATCAAACTTATGGATCCATAATGGAAAACTTTAGCCTACAATAAACAATAATCAAACCCCTCAATTAGCCAAAACAATTTTGTTAGTCAAATAATTAATAAAATTTTGTAGAAGTTTTAAATCAATGAAAAATTGTCAGAAATTTTGTATATATTCTTTCCTTATTTAACCATAACCAAAAGCTAGGATTAATAAAAGGATATCAATAAGTATAAGCTAAAGATTAAATTGGTTTGTTTTATAGAGGAACTGCCTTCCTATAGTAATTAGAGCTAGGTGGTAGTAGTCCACAACTATGTTACATACAATGTCTGCATGTTTAGTCAAAAAAAATTGGAGCTCTTTTCTTTTGGGGTCCAAAAGCATCATCCCAAACACACAACTTAAATGTACAAATCCAACTCGATCTCCAAACTTAACAAAAACAAAGATCATACAATAAAACATGCTTTAGCAATGAGAATATTAATCCTACATGATTCCCAACTGTCAAAATTTTAGTTGTATATCAATTTACTTGCATTTTAACAAAGTAATGTTTATATGAATGATAAATTAAGGTGACAGAGTCTTGAGACATCCAAAAGTAAGATAATGAAGGACATTTGTATTAGGACACAAGTCACATACCAAGTAAAAAATGCATGAAGTTTGGGTACTGTTTATTTCAACATCTAAAAGTAACATTTTCATTTTTCATAGGTCTTTTCTTAAGATTAAATAAATGTTGAGCGTAGACCCATTTCTATCAATGCAAAAGAAATTTATCTTACATACAAACATTACTACTTCCTTCGTCCTTTAATATAAGTCGTTTTAGAGTTATGCATAAGTTTTAAGTAAATAATCATATAACATTAAATATAATATTAATTGTTTATATTGTCTTTGTAATGGAAAAAAAGGGTGTTACTACCTCCGTCCCTTAAAGAATGCAGCTTTAGCAAAAAAAATTGTTCCTTAAAGAATGCAGTTTTAGGAACCCAAAGCCTTCTTTTTTCAAATATGCCCTTGTTTTAATTAATGCACTAAATGGGAAAGTTAATGCACCCAAAGAAGAGAAAGGCTATCTTTGTCATTTTATCCCACTTATTGGTTTGTGTGCTTTTTACTAAAACTGCACTCTTTAAGGAACGGAAGTAGTATTTACTGGACAGAAAATAGTGAGATAACCAAAATTATATTTAATACTTGAAGTAATATTAAAAACTACACAATTACTAATAGTATTTATTTAAAATTAGCAAACGACAAATACAATTATTTCTTATACGACGGATTTAATTACCACCTACTACATTTTAGCTATGGATAACTATGACCATGTTGAGTAGAGCACAAGTTTAATGGGGTGGCTATTGAATTCAATGAGGTGTGGGGTCCATGTGTACATTAAATTCAATGAATCACCCCTTGACTACCAAAAAGGTTCTTCACATTAAGGAATTTTCACGCTTTACTGCGCGCGTAATCCCTAACTCTGCAATAAATAGTTGAATACACTTGCCAACAATTCAACAAACACCGTAGTAACTGAAATTTAGAAAAAAAGATGGCGCGTGGGCGAGAAAGAAAACCCTCACGATTTCGGTGCACGAGAATTTGGAGGAGAAAGGTAGACAATTACAACTGTCTTTATGGCCAATTGCCCCCTCATTTCTTAATGTCCGCCATTAAAACTTGAGAAACTAAGGCACACTGTTTTTGAATCTCCACCGACACAATGAAATAGGATTTTCCAAAAAGAGCCCTCACGGGTTTTTGTTTAAAAATTCAATCAATAATGCTAATAATATTATATAATAACGCTCACATAAAATTCACATACTGCATGAATGGTACCTATTAATTTGTTATTGAGTTAAGTGAATCATGTCAACAACAAATCTATGAATGCTACACTGCAGTACGTAAGCTTTATGTGAGTATTATTATGTGATAGTAACATTATTTTTAAAAATTAGAGTCATACATGAATATTTAAACAGTTTACGAACTCGATCTATTTAATAAATAAGCTAACAATTTAAGTTAAATTTAAACCAATTGAACCTAGTCAAATAAATATTTAATTAAATATTATTATAAAAAAAATATAAATATTTAATTAAATATTAAATGAAGATAAGTAGATAAAAATATTATTTAACACTATTTCTTACTGATTATGTGCGATCAGTAAGAAACAGTCTGAATAAATCGTTCAGACACATTCAATTATAAACAGTCTAAATGACTTCATTGGATCAGTCAAATTTAGACTCGTTCAGATATAAACAAACAACAACTCTTTACTTGAGTGAAACATCACATTATTTTCATCTAGAAATGTGTATAACTAAACGCACAAACGAGCTCTTTCCAACTCGAATAGCTTAAAGAGCTAGAATCGAAAGGCTCACGATCCCGATTCATTTCAACTCTAATTCAAGCTTCCTAGTCATGAAATTATTTTCAAATTTCATTAAAACTATTTTTTAAATGCAAGAGGATAAACCATTTCCAAAAATCCGAGTTCTCAATTATAACAAAATATAATTGTCCCAATATTTTAGTAGCATGATAATGACATTGATTTTATACTAATAATAATCTAATTTCTACAATTACTTAATTAAGAAAATGACCCTTGAAATTTTCCCAATTAAAGTTCTACCTATTTAGAATACTACACTTTATCTAATACATATTATTTACTTCATATTATATTTAGTTGATATTATATGAGAGAAACTGTCACTATCTCAACAAACTTGTAAAACAGGTGGGACAGTCCAAAAATATCATGATATCATGTTTCCAACAAAAAACAAACACAAAAAAAAGAAAATAACATTATTATTGTTATTATTGTTTTTTTGGTACTAACATTATTATTATTTTAGATAATATTAAATTATTCAATTTAAATATAGATCCCAAAATCCACCCAACTTAAAAATAAATAATACTACTATCATATAATTTTGAGTCACATACACGACCCCTAAATATGCATGTGTGTATGCTAACTATACGTGACCCAAATTTTGTGATAGTAACTTCTTAAAAATATAACAAACAGATTCATTTCCTTTTTCAAAACAATTAACAATTCATATATAGTTAAGAAAATCTTAGTCCTATTCTAAAAGACTATACTACCCTTTCAATATTATATACAAATTTAAATTTTAGTCAACAAAAAACTACTTTCTTAATTTACAAATAAAACGACAATATCATGGAATAATAAATTGACATGGGCTAATTAGGAAAGAAAAATAAATGGGTGGAATATACTATCCTTTTAAGATTATATCATAATTTAATTTTTAGTTAACAAAAATCTACTTTCTTTATTTAGATGAAATTACCAAAAAATGACAAGATCATGAAATAATAGTTTTACATGGATATTAGCAGGAAAGAAAAAAAAAGTTTTATGAGTTTGTGGGTCTATATTAAAAACATAAAATTGAAAAGATTATAAATATGCTAAAATTAATTAATTAACATTTGAAAAACTCATAAATATACTGAAATTTCAAATTTTTTTGCAGATTTAAATATAGAAAGTCAAACTGAGTAAATGAATACGTATATGAACAGCGTTCGGCGAGAAAAAGAGAGAGATTTGATGAGCACGTACAGATCTAATAAGCTCGAGATTCAACTCGTCCGGCGTCAGTAACATGTCGGCGCTAGGATTCCGGTAAAACATAAACTCACGCTCTCCGTCGGCGCGTAGCGTCACGAACGCCAAGGCCGTCCTGGCGCCCTTGTCGAAGTTGACCCCATCGGCGGAGACGCCATTTTGCTTGAGAATTCTGGCGAGCATGTGCCCGAACTCGTCGTCGCCGAGTTTTCCGACGAACGCCGCCTTTCCACCCAGCCTCGAAACGGCAATAGCCACGTTCGCCGGAGCTCCACCGGGCGCATTGAGGAACCCTGGCGCATCAGCCAGAGACACGCCGGAGACAGTGGGGACGAAGTCGATCAGCATCTCGCCGAAGCTGACGACCAATCCTCCGGTGGGTGAGACTCCGTTAATGGCCATATGATGATATTACTTTTAGAGAGAGAAAATATGTATATATGTAAATATATGTATAGAGAGAGAATATTTAGGTATTGTAAGTATATAGATATATATATATATAGAGAGAGAATAGATATATAGAGAGAGAGAGAGAATTAAGAGGAGGTTGAAGGGGGTTTATATAGGCGGGGCTAGAGTGAGATACCAAATTGTAGGGAGAAAAAAACAAAACTAACGTACTGTAGTTATTATACTTAATATAAATTTAAATTTATCTAATCCCAATAAATTATTTAAATTATAAAACAATACTATTATTATATAATTTTGGATCACATAATGCTCATATACATACATATGTATATTGTGGATCGTGCGTGACATGCAGGGCCCGTAAATATGTATATGTGTGTATGTAAGTTTTATATGATCCAAATTATGTGATAGTAATGTAGACACTCGAAATTTTCTTTCCTTATTACTAGCACTGTAGGAGGACAAAATTATATTTTTAAATCAACCCCGATCTTCAATCGAGTTGTCAAATCAACCCCGATCTAAATATCGGGCCATCAAATCAATCTCAATCTCCAATCGGGCCGTCAGATCAATCCCGATCTCAATATCGGGCCATCAAATCAATTCCGATCTTCAATCGGGTCGTCAGATCAACCCCGATCTCAATATCGGGCCATCAAATCAACCCCGATCTCCAATCATGCCGTCAGATCAACTCCGATCTCAATATCGGGTCATCAAATCAACTCCGATCTCCAATCGAGCCGTCAGATCAACTCCGATTTTAATATCGGGCCACCAGTTCAACCCCGATCTCAATATCGGGTCATTAAGTCAGCTCCGGTCTCAACCCGAGAAATGCAGGTCACCTCGGTCTCAACTCGAGAAGTCAAGGCAACTTCAAGAACAAACCTGAAGCTCCACAATACCTCCAGGAGAAAACCTGGAACGACCAAATCAACTTTAGAGACAATATTGAGGACAAACAGACTCGAATGAGATCCAAATCTTGGAAACAACTCCCGGAAGTCAACCAAAGGCCATGCCGACACTAAGGGCAATCCCGGGAGGGGTAAAGTGGTCATTTTACCAATCCTAAGTCGATTCGATCAAATTCAAGCCGAATTGATGCCACCAAGGTCAGAACGAACTATAACGTTGATCCCGAGTGCAAACAGCGCAAGACAGCTCAACGAAAAAACTGCGGGGAATCCAAGATCTGGTTATGAACCCGACTGTAAGACTCCAACTTTTATGAATAAAGATTTAATTTTTTTTATATATTACTTCGAAATAGTAAGGTGTTGATTTGATAAATGTGAAAAGTTATGGGTGAAATGTGCAAATATTTCAAAATAAGCAAGTGGTTATAAAAATTTCATTGTTGTCGGAAAATATTCGTTTGGACGTGGAATATTCTTGTTGTCGGGAATATTCGTACGACGGCGTAGCTATTTGTGGGCCCCACAACGGAATAACTGTCGGATATAGAAAGCGACATAAATAACCTTTTTATAAATAACGGTAAAACTGTTACGGTTAAACTGTTGAAATACCCGGTGATAAAATACAGTAATACGCGTTGTGCACAGTAGCACACGGTATTGCACAGTATTTTGAATTATTGATTCTTACGTAAGAAGTCACTTACTCAATAATTGTTACAGTAATTACTGTTCAATATTTTATATTATTGATTCAATAATTGCATGATATTTTATTGGTTCAATAATTGCTACGTTAATATTTTATATGATTGATTCAATAATTGCTACCGTTGATATTTTGTAGTATTGATTCAATAATTATCACTGCACAGTATTTCACATTATCAAATCAACAATTCATATTATTTGAATAATATTATTAGATAGCATTATTGACAATGTCTAAGGAAGTTCTGTCTAGGAGGGGTTATTTAATTGCGCGCCAGTAAGGAGAAATCCTTATCGGAAGGCCCCCTCTTTTCTGAGAACGACCTAGTAGTCAATATTGTAGTTCTGTAATATTATTTGTGAATAATTAATTATTGATTTATATGATAAGAAAATATTTATTTTGTGGATATAAAAGAAGAAATTAGTGCTAATGTGTTTTTATCAGTATTTTGGTGGAAAAATCATTCGTTTATGGATTTCGGCCATTTTCGGTTGTGAATTTGAAAAAACTTTCTTTTACAAAATTGTAGATAATAAAATTTTTCATGAAAAGGACATATAATTTATATTTTTTTTAATAAAAGGGTTATTTATTATGAATTATTGAAGTTGCGAAAATAAATATTTTTTTAAAATAAAATGGTGGGACCCACTTTTGTCATTTGCTTGTTGAATGTTGATTTTTTTTTAAAATCTCACAAGGTGTGCTGAGGAAAAGCTGCCGGGCGCAAAAGTCTACTTTAGCATCCTAAGCTTTTCCTATAAATAGGGTGCGTAGATTAGAATTAAAAATCACACCAGAACCAGAAGTTTTCTCTCTCTATAATATCGAGCGTATTTTTGTGAGTATTTAGATACTTTGAGTGTTACTATTCAGTGCAAGTTTTTTTCGGTGTTATATCCGATATTTCAGTCAGAAGTACTATTCTTTTGAGGTAAGGGATGTTATTTTCTTTCATAAATGATGTTATTCTTTTCAATATCATTATACCAAAATATTGGCATGGATTTTATTATGAAATTCTTACTTTTTCCGTCGAGATTACTATTCACGTATACGGCACTATTCATGAAAAAATTAAATTTTCTTCTATTTGTCCAAGTTGCTTGTTAAGGTTCCTATCTTTGATTGGATCTAAGTTTTGAGCTTTATTCTTGAATTTTACTCCACAATTGATTATTACTAAGTATTTTTAAATTGGATAAACTAAAATACGAATCCTTAATCTTTGTCCTTTATCTCACTGGATTCGTTCTTTAAAATATTTTTCATCATCCTCATTCCTAAATGGTGATATAACTGAATATCTTTGGCCTGTAGAGCAAAGATGAATGATTACCTGATGAATATCTTTGGCTGTAGTGCAAAGATGGACATGTATTGAGATGAACATGACCACTGATGATACAAATGAATACCTTTGGCCCGTAATGCAAAGATGTATATTGATTGATGTTACAGGGATAAAATATTGATGATGAACTTTTAAATTATAGAAGATAGTAGATTTCATTCTCTACTTAACTCTTCTAATGAATGGTTATTTTTGCTGCGAATATTGATCTAAAACTTGTTGTCAATAATATTTTATCTGAATTGTTGAAGACTAACGATAATTTATTTTTTATTATCTTAGTCATAATATTCTTTACTGGGCTAGTTGAGCTCACCCTTTTCATCTATTGTCCTTTTTAGGAAATGAGAATGTCGCAGAAACTAGTCGGAGGACAGAGTGATAGTCCGAGTTAGAGCAGTAGTAGTCCTCACTATTTTTAATAAATAGTGTGATAATAATTGTAATGAGGACTTAGTTTGAATGTTAATATTTTTTACATATTTGTATTGACACTCACAGTTGTGTGGTCGTATTTTGCACGACCGTGTGATATAAAAGATTGTATTTAAATTTTGTACCATGTATTTGACGACTCAGAATGGGTTGGGTTGACTGGACCTATTCTGGGGGAATCACAGTTGGTATCAGAGTTTAGGGATATGATCTCTGGCGGAGATCGGGGAATAGAACTAGGAGGGGAGAGACGAGTAAATCCTTCACTAGTATGTCCTACCTAAGCTTATGTGGTATTTAATTGGTCAGTCGGAGCATAGGGTTAATATGTGATATGTTAATTTGTTTAATTAACCTTTGTTTTATGGCAGTATTTGAGAATGCAGCTGAGAATGTTAACAATAGAGTGAATGAGACCGTGGAGACACCTTTAATCACCAACCAGGAGAACGTGCAACAAGAAGGCAATGTTCATCCTAAAAACAACGCTGATCAGACGATAAACGATGAGATGTTTAGAAGCTTTTTGCAGTTCATGTAAAATCAGACGAGAAAAACTCGTGTGCAAAATACAGGTGGAGATAATAACAACTCGCGGCTTGTCACTGCCAAGCAGTTCAAAGAGTTGGGACCACTAGAATTTCAGAAAAAGCCAGATCCAATCAAGGCAGAGACGTGGGTTAAGCAAATTATCAAGATATTTGATGTCTTGGGATGCACGGAGGAACAGAAGGTTCCATTCGTCACCTTTATGTTCCGTAGAGAGGCAGATTACTGGTGGGAGTCTGTGAAGCGTACCCAGCCTGTCGCACTCAAGATGTCTTGGGAAGCGTTCCAGAAACTGTTCAATGACAAGTACTTTCCTGAAAGTATTCGTCATATGAAGGAGGTAGAGTTTATCAGACTAGAACAAAACAACATGACTGTGTTCCAATACCAGGCTAAATTCGCGGAGTTGTCCAGGTTTGCACCTCATTTGGTAGAGAATGAGGAATGTATGACGCGGATGTTTCTAAGAGGTTTGAAACCCGAAATACGTTAATACCTCATTTCTCACAAATTTTCTCTATATTAGGATGTAATGAACAGGGCCCAGTTGTTAGAACGAGATAGTGATTATATTCAACCAAGGGACAACAACCAAGGTCGTACCGGTGGCAGCAGTCATCGGAGCAATGACAACCAGTGGGGAAAAAAGTATGACAGAAGCGGTAACCACTCCGGTAGTAATCGTAGCCATGATAGTAGAAAAAGTGAATTGGGGGGAGATTTCAAGAAGAGAAGGTATAACAATGAGAACGTGAAGACGTCGACATCAGCACCAGCATCAACTTTTTCTAAGGGAGAAGAACGACCACCGGTCGTATGCTATAAATGCGGGAAAGAGGGACACATCAGTCCAAACTGCCCACAACAATTCAAAGCATGCTATAACTGTGGAAAAAAAAGGACATATAGCTCGAGATTGTCCTATAGCGAAACCAAATCCAGCGGGGGTGGTGATTCCAAAGGCGGTTTCGGACAAGTCAAAGTCGGTGATTCCTGGAAGAGCGTTTGTCGTGACAGCCCAAAACGCGAGGAACCCACACGAGGTGATTACGGGTAAGCTAATCATAAACTCTTGCGAAGTTTACACCTTGTTAGATACCGGTGCTACCCATTCTTTTATTTCACTTGCTTGTGCTCAACGTTTGAACTTTACTTCTGATAAATTAGATTTTGACTTATCTGTTGAAACTCCGTTGGGAGAAACCTTTGTTACATCCACAATTTACAAATCTTGCTTGATTCAGATTGGTACCCTTACCTTACCTGTTGATCTTATATCTTTGAAAATACTTGCATTTGACGTGATTTTAGGAATTGACTGGTTAACCACTTACCATGCCAAAATTGATTGTTTTCGTAAGGTTGTTAGTTTTTATATTCCTAATCAACCTGTTGTGCGAATTCATACCACCAAACCACAAAAATCAGTCAATATCATTTCAAATCACAAAGCTATTCGTTTATTGAAAAATGGATGTCAAGCTTTCTTAGCACATGTCACTGATCTAAACCAGAATACGTTAGGTTTGAATGATATTTTCGTTGTTAATGAGTTTCCTGATGTATTTCCCAAAGAACTACCCGGTCTACCCCCAGAACGTGAAGTTAAATTCTTTATTGACCTTGAACCCGGTACAAAACTCATTTCTAAAATCCCATATCGAATGGCTCCTATTGAACTTCAGGAGTTAAAGGTCTAACTACAGGAGTTTCTAGACATCGGTTTTATTCGTCCTAGTACGTCTCCTTGGGGTGCTCCTGTTTTATTCTTAAACAAGAAAGACGAGAGTATGCGACTTTGTATTGATTATCGGGAGTTGAACCATGTCACCATCAAAAATAGGTATCCGCTACCTCGTATTGATGACCTGTTCGACCAATTGCAAGGTGCACAATTCTTTTCAAAGATCGATCTTCGTTTTGGGTATCATCAGCTAAAGATTAAAACTGAGGATATTCCGATGACTGCCTTCAGAACTCGGTACAGGCATTATGAATTCTTAGTCATGTCTTTTGGATTGACTAATGCTCCTGCTGCTTTCATGGATATGATGAACCATGTATTTAAGGAATATTTGGATCAGTTCGTTGTTGTCTTTATTGATGACATCCTCATCTATTCTAAAAGTTGTGAAGATCATGAGCACCACTTGAAGTTGGTACTTCAAAAGCTTCGTGAGAACAAGCTATATGCCAAGCTGAAAAAATGCGAGTTCTGGCTTGAGGAAGTAGCATTCCTTGGGCATGTGGTATCAAAACGTGGAGTATCTGTTGACCCAGCAAAAATTGAAGCAATACAAAGCTGGGAGCAACCTAAGTCGGTGACCGAAGTACGAAGCTTTCAGGGCTTAGCTGGTTATTATCGGAGGTTCGTAGAGGGATTTTCTCGAATCACTACTCCATTAACTCAGTTGACTCGAAAAGATACAAAATTTGTTTGGAGCGAGGAATACGAGAAGAGCTTCCAAGAGTTCAAGAGAAGACTTATCTCGGCACCTGTTCTGACAATACCATCTGGTTCGGATGGATTTGTTATCTACAGCGATGCTTCGGGCAAAAAGGGTTAGGATGTGTTCTCATGCAACATCAGAAAGTTATAGCCTATGCCTCGCGAGAACTCAAAGAATATGAGAGGAATTATCCTACTCATGATCTAGAGTTGGCAGTTGTCATTTTCGCGTTGAAAATCTGGAGACATTACCTGTACGGGGAGAAAGTGGAGATTTATACGGATCATAAGAGCCTTAAATATTTCTTCACTCAAAAGGAACTCAACATACGACAACGACGTTGGCTTGAGCTGTTAAAAGATTACGATCATACCATCCAATACCATCCTGGAAAAGCAAACGTGGTAGCTGACGCGTTGAGTAGAAGATCATATGCGGGAACGAGTGCGATGATGTCAAATATACGCATAGAACCAGCTTTGATTGATAAAGTTAAAGCTGCTCAAGCTACGGATCCGGAGCTGATAAAGATGAAGAAGAAGGTGCCATTCCAGAAGCAAGAATTGATGAAGAGGGAATACTTCGAGTTAACTCCAGACTTTGTGTTCCTAACGATTCCGACTTGAAGCATAGAATCATGATGGTGGCACACAACACACCGTTTGCAATCCATCCCGGGAGTACCAAAATGTATCGTGATCTTCGACATACATTTTTGTGGAGCAATATGAAAAGAGAGATCGCGGAGTTTATTTCGAGATGCTTAACTTGTCAACGTGTAAAGGCGGAGCATCAAGTGCCGAAGGGTCCATTGCAACCACTGGAGATTCTGAAATGGAAGTGGGAACATATTACGATGGATTTCGTTACGGGTCTTCCCAAGGTTTCTCAAGGTATAAATGCGATTTGGGTTATTGTTGATAGATTAACCAAGTCTGCTCATTTTTTCTTACCGATACGAGAGACTTATTCCCTTGAACGTCTTGCTCATATGTACGTGAATGAGATTGTGAGATTTCATGGCATGCCAGTATCCATAGTTTTGGATCATGACCCCAGATTTACTTCACGATTTTGGATCAGTTTGCAGAAAGCTATGGGCACGGATTTACGATTCAATTCGGCTTATCATCCTCAAGCAGACGGACAATCAGAAAGGACTATTCAAACTCTTGAAGATCTATTGAGACTCTGTGTTCTAGACTTCAAAGGGAGTTGGGATAACTACTTACCATTGGTGGAATTCTCCTACAATAACAGTTATCAAGCAAGTATAGGCGTAGCTCCATTCGAAGCGTTGTATGGGAGAAAGTGTCGTTTTCCAGTATGTTGGGATGAGGTGGGTGAAGCAACATTGTTGGAACCGGACTTAGTACGTATGACTACGGAAAAGATTCAAATGATCCGGCAACGGATACAAACCACACAAGATCGACAAAAGAGTTATGCGGATCTTCATCGAAAGAACGTGGAATTTAATGTTGGGGATCATGTATTGTTACGTGTTGCTCCATGGAAAGGAGTTACGAGATTCGAAAAGAGAGGAAAGCTCAACCCACGATTCATTGGTCCATTTGAGATCCTTGACCGAGTAGAAAATGTGGCCTATAGACTCGCTTTACCTCCAAGCCTGTCTCGTGTTCATAACGTTTTTCACATATCCGTACTTCGTCAATATGTGAAAGACCCAAACCACATTATTGAGTTAGAACCAGACGAGATAACCGAAGATTTAACGTATGAGAAGGTACCTGTCAATATCTTGGATAGGAAGGAGTATGTCCTACGCTCAAAAATTATACCTCAAGTTAAAGTTTTGTGGAGAAACCATGAAATTGAGGAAATGACCTGGGAGTTGGAATCAGAAATAAAAGCGAGTTATCCTCACCTTTTCGACATACCAGGTACGTACGTCAATTTCGAGGATAAAATTTCATAAGGAGGGGAGGTTGTAAGACCCCAACTTTTATGAATAAAGATTTAATTTTCTTTATATATTATTTCAAAATAGTAAGGTGTTGATTTGATAAATGTAAAAAGTTATAGGTGAAATGTGTAAATTTTTCAAAATAAGCAAGTGGTTATAAAAATTTCATTGTTGTCGGGGAATATTCCTTTGGTTGTGGAATATTCTTGTTGTCGGGAATATTCGTACGACGGCACAACTGTTTGTGGGCCCCACAACGGAATAATTATCGATATATAAAGCGACAAAAATAACTTTTTTATAAATAACGGTAAAACTTTTATGGTTAAACTGTTGAAATACCCGGTGATAAAAATACAGTAATACGCGTTGTGCACAGTAGCACACGGTATTGCACAGTATTTCGAATTATTGATTCTTACGTAAGAAGTCACTTACTCAATAATTGTTACAATAATTACTGTTTAATATTTTATATTATTGATTCAATAATTGCATGATATTTTATTGGTTCAATAATTGCTACGTTGATATTTTATATCAATAATTGTTACGTTGATATTTTATATGATTGATTCAATAATTGTTACCGTTGATATTTTGTATTATTGATTCAATAATTGTCACTGCACAGTATTTCACATTATCAAATCAATAATTCATATTATTTGAATAATATTATTAGATAGCATTATTGACAATGTCTAAGAAAGTTCTGTCTAGGTGGGGTTATTTAATTGCGCGCCAATAAGGAGAAATCCTTATCGGAAGGCCCCCTCTTTCCTGAGAACGACCTGGTTGTCAATATTGTAGTTCTGTAATATTATTTGTGAATAATTAATTATTGATTTATATGATAAAGAAATATTTATTTTGTAGATATAAAAGAAAGAATTAGTGCTGATGTGTTTTTATCAGTATTTTGGTGTGGAAAATCATTCGTTTATGGATTTGGGCCATTTTCAGTTGGGAATTTGAAAAAACTTTCTTCTACAAAATTGTAGAGAATTAAATTTTCCATGGAAAGGACATATAATTTGTATTTTTTTGATAAAAGGGCTATTTATTATGAATTATTGAAGTTGCGAAAATAAATATTTTTTAAAAATAAAATGGTGGGCCCCACTTTTGTCATTTGCTTGTTGAATATTAATTTTTTTAAAAAAATCTCACGAGGTGTGCTGAGGAGAAGCCGCCTGGCGCAAAAATCTACTTTGGCATCCTAAGCTTTTCTTATAAATAGGGTGCATAAGTTAAAATTGAAAATCACACTAGAATCAGAAGTTTTCTCTATCTATAATATCGAGCGTATTTTTGTGAGTATTTAGATACTTTGAGTGTTACTATTTAGTCCAAGTTTCTTTCGGTATTATATCCGATATTCCAGTCAGAAGTACTATTCTTTTGAGGTAAGGAATGTTATTTTCTTTCGTAAATGATGTTATTCTTTTCAATATTATTATACCAAAATATTGGCATGAATTTTATTATGAAATTCTTACTTTTTTCGTCGGGGATACTATTCACGTATACGACACTATTCACGAAAAAAATTAAATTTTCTTCTATTTTTCCAAGTTGCTTGTTAAGGTTCCTATATTTGATTGGATCTAAGTTTTGAGCTTTATTCTTGAATTTTGCTCCACAATTGATTATTTCGAAGTATTTTTTAATTAGATAAACTAAAATACGAATCCTTAATCTTTGTCCTTTATCTCACTGGATTCGTTCTTTAAAATATTTTTCATCATTCTCAGTCCTAAATGGTGATATAACTGAATATCTTTGGCCTGTAGAGCAAAGATGAATGATTATCTGATTAATATCTTTGGCCGTAGTGCAAAGATGGACAGGTATTGAGATGAACATGACCACTGGTGAAACAAATGAATATCTTTGGCCCGTAGTGCAAAGATGTATATTGATTGATGTTATAGGGATAAAATATTGATGATGGACTTTTAAATCATAGAAGATAGTAGACTTCATTCTCTACTTAACTCTTCTAATGAATGATTATTTCCGCTACTAATATTGATCTAAAACTTGTTGTCAATAATATTTTATCTGAATTATTGAAGACTAACGATAATTTATTTTTCATTATCTTAGTCATAATATTATTTACTGGGCTAGTTGAGCTCACCCTTTTCATCTATTGTCCTCTTCAGAAAATGAGAATGTCGCAGAAACTAGTCGAGGGACAGAGTGATGGTCCGAGTTAGAGCAGTAGTAGTCCTCACTATTTCTAATAAATAGTGTGATAATAATTGTAATGAGAACTTAGTTTGAATGTTAATATTTTTTATATATTTGTATTAACACTCACAGTTGTGTGATTGTATTTTGCACGACCGTGTGATATAAAAGATTGTATTTGAATTCTTTACCGTGTATTTGGCGACTCAGAATGGGTTGGATTGACTGGACCTATTCTGGGGGCGTCACACCGACTTCTTGGACCCGAAAAATGTTTTATCCCATGTCATTGTGACACTCTCGACGAGGGTTTTCCGAAAAGGTATAGCACGCCTCAAACGAACGCTCCAATCAAAAGTTAAAAAGTTTCAACTTCGACCTCGCGTTGCTCGAAGTGCACGTACTTCGAGATGACTCAATAGGACACGTGAGCCCCACCATGGGTGCCACACCTCGACCTGCGGCAGCAGTAGGTAGAGCTGAGACTCCCTGGCCTATATATATATGAGGTAACCCCCCCTCATTTTCAAGAATTTCGAAACGCAACGAACCTCTGCCCGTTTGATTTTTTGACTTTTTCACCTCTTTCAATCTTAAATCTTTTTACTCTAACACGTAGATATATCCACATACTACCACATATCAGAAAATAACCGGTAGATTTGGACGTTTGAGCGTACGATTAGACAAAAAGCCCGTGTAGCAGTCCATTATGAGTATATTTACGATCAGTAAGTCCATTCTTCGTACTTTTATACAATTGTACGTTAAGTTCCGTTTTCTAAAAATGCCCTAAACTCAATTCCGTGGCCCTTTTTATCAACTTTTTGTACATAAAACACATTTTCTGATATTTCTACAACTCGGATTGACAATCCGTCACTTTTGGCAGCTTCGGCATACTCGCATCTTTGTTACTAGCAATTTCGTCGGACTGTGTTATCTTTTCAGTCCGAATTTGGCTTTGTATTGTGTTTATTTAACTATTTATATACTAACTTTTCAATTCTGTCAAGCCTGAATGTCAAATATGTGATAGTTTACTGTTTTTATATATATTTATGCATATATAAGCAGCTTTCACCATCACTGAGTTCTCTTCTCAGTATTGGTTGACTACGTTTCTGTCTCTCTCTATATATATTTATATATTTCAGTCCGGCCTGAATTATTCTATGGCCTTTTTACTGCTTTTGCACCCTTCACCATTACTGGGTTATCTTTCCAGTCCCTGGTTGACTATTTTTCTGTACATTTATATTTCTGTTTAGCTTGAATTATTCTGTTGCCTTTTTACTGTTTTTATATATAACTATGCATATATAAGCAGCCTTCACCACCACTGGGTTCCATTCCCAGTCTTGGTTAACTACGTTTATGTACATTTATAGTTTTGTTTGGCCTTGATTATTCTGTGGCATTTTTATTACTTTTATATATAAATATGCATATATAAGCTGTAAGACCCCAACTTTTTATGAATAAAATTTAATTTCCTCTATATATTATTTTAAAATAATAAGGTGTTGATTTGATAAATGTGATAAGTTATGGGTGAGATGTGCGAATTTTACAAAGTAGGCAAGTGGTTATAAACTATTCGTTGTGTCGGAGAATAGTTATTTGGTCGAGAAATATTCTTTTTGTCAGAGAATATTCGTATGACGGTGCAGTCATTAGTGGACCCCACAACGAAATGAATGTCGGATATAGAAAATGACAGAAGTAATTTTTTTTATAAAAATAACAGTCAAATTGTTACCGTTAAACTGTTGAAATACCCGATGATAAAAATACAATAATACACGTTGTTGCATAGTAGCACACAGTATTGCACAGTATTTTGAATTATTGATTCTTATATAAGAAAGCACTCACTCAATAATTATTACAGTAATTACTGTTCAATATTTTATATTATTGATTCAATAATTGCTACAATTGCATAATATTTTATTGGTTCAATAATTGCTACGTTGATATTTTATATCAATAATTGCTACGTTGATATTTTATATTATTGATTCAATAATTGTCACAGTAACCGCTGCACAGTATTTTACATTATCAAATTAATAATTCATATTATTTGAATAATATTATTAGATAACATTATTGACAATGTCTAGAAAGTTCTGTCGAGGAAAGGGGTTAGGTTATATAATCGCGTGCCAATGAGAAGAAATTCTTATTGAAAAGTCGCATCTTTTCTGGGAACGACTTGGTTGTCATTATTGTGGTTCTGTAATATTATTTGTGAATAATAAATATTGATAAAAATGATAAGTAAATATTTATTCAATATGAATTTAAACGGAGAAATTTTTAGCAAAAGTGAATTTTTGAGAATGAATATTTTATTTGATAAAATAATTCATTTAAATATATTATTATAATATTATATTATAAGTGTATAATGTGATAATATGATAATATAATAGTGACGATATTTTTTACAATAAATTCACGATATATGAATAAAATGAGGAGAAAGAGAGCAAATAATGTCTGAATTGATTTTGTTACAATAAATGCTAAAAATATATTTTGTGAGTTGGTGGGCCCCACTTGTTGTAAAATGCGGATTGTTAATTTTTCAAAGTTGATATACAGAGGTCTTTATCAATATAAATTTTGTTAGAGTGGAGGTGTGGAAAAATCATCCGTATGTAAATTTGAGTCATTTTTCGTTCGGAATTTGGAAAATTTTTCTTTTACAAAGTTGTAGGGAATTAAATTTTATATGGAATGGACATAAGGTTCATATTTTTTTGGTAAAAGGGCTATTTATTATGAATTATTAAAATTTTTGAATATTGTTTAAATTTAAAATATTTTTGTGGAGATTTTCTAGAATGATGGGCCCCACTCTTGTCCTTTTGTGTGTGAAGAATGCTAAAGAAAAAAATTTTCAAGGGTGGTGTGCTGGAGAAAGCCACCAAGGGTTGCATTGTCAATCCTGATGTGCTAAGCAATTTCTATAAATAGGGTGCTTAATTAGAAATTAAAATCACACCAGAATCATAAATTTTTTTTTTATAATATCGAGTGTATTTCTTGTGAGTATTTAGATACTTTGAGTGTTGATAATAGTGCAAATTTTTCTCATCATAATATCCAATATTTCAGTCAGATCGAGTATTATACTGAGGTAAAGGATGTTATTTTTCTCGTAAATGATGTTATTTCATTTCAATATTCATAATGAATTTTATTTTTTTTCATATTCTATATTATGAAAGTGATAGTATTTCATTTCATATTTTTAAATTTAAACTTACTACGGTAAGTATTGCTTCTATAATTCCTAAAATGATCAAAAATTCTTTGAGTTTTACGCTTCATCTAATATCATTTCACAAAAATATTGGTCTGAACTTTTTATGAAATTTTATCTTTTCATGATGAGTTACTATTCACGGTAAAAAAAAGTATTTTTTTTTATCCAAATTATCTTTGATTGGATCCAAGTTTTGAACTTCATTCTTGAATTTTGTTCCACAATTGATTATTACGGAGTATTCTTGAACTTGGATAAACTAAATTACGAATCCCTAATCTTTGTCCTTTATCTCACTGGATTCGTTCTTTAAAATATTTTTCATCATCCTCAGTCTTAAATGATGATACAAATGAATATCTTTGGCCTGCAGTGCAAAGATGAATGATTACTTGATGAATGTCTTTGACCTATAGTGCAAAGATGAATAATTACCTGATGAATATCTTTGGCCCGTAGTACAAAGATGAACAGGTGTTGAGATGAACATGACCACTGGTGATACAAATAAATATCTTGGCACGTAGTGCAAAGATGAATATTTGATTTGAGATATATATTGATTGATGTTACAGGGATATAATATTGATGATGGACTTTTAAATCATAGAAGATAGTAAACATCATTCTCTACGTAACTCTTTTAATGAATTGTTAATTCCGTTGCAGTTGTTGATCTAAAATTTGTTGTCCATAATATTTTATCTGAATTGTTGAATACTAACGATAATTTATTTTCTATTATCTTAGTCATAATATTCTTTACTGGGCTAGTTGAGCTCACCCTTTTCATCTATTGTCCTCTTCAGGAAATGAGAATGTCGCAAAAACTAGTCGGGGAACAGAGTGATGGTCCGAGTTAGAGCAGTAGTAGTCCTCACTATTTTGTAGAATAGTGTGATAATAATTGTAATTAATGAGGAATGAATTTGAGTGTTTATATTTCGTATTATATACGATTTGTATTGAAACTCACAGTTTGCGTGGTCGTATTTTGCACGACCGTATGTTATAAAAGATTGTATTTGAATTCTGTACCATGTATTTAGCGACTCAGAATGGGTTGAGTATTGAACCTATTTTGGGGGCGTCACAGTTGGTATCAGAGCTTAGGGATATGATCTCTGGCGGAGATCTGGGAATAGAACTAGGAGGGGAGAGATGAGTAAATCATTCGCTAGTGTATCCTACCTAAGCTTATTTGGTATTTAATTGGTCGGTCGGAACATAGGGTTAATATGTGATATAACAATTTGTTTAATTAACCCTTGTTTTATGGCAGTATTTGAGAATGACAGCTGAAAATCTAAACAATAAAACGTATGAGACCATTGAGGCACCGTTAATCACCAACCAGGATAATGTGATGACGGGAGAAGAAGAACGACAGGCGGTCGTAGAACAAAGGGATACAACAATTCAAGAGTTTACTACCTGATATGCGAAGTTTGAACAGAAGTTCTCTCTAGTAGAGAATATAATATTAGAGCTGGAATCTGAGAATGCAATTGTCAAAATTCTGATGAAAGAAGAAACAACTGAACGAATGAGAATGGAAGATGCATAGGTAAAAGCCGCACGACGCGTTGATATTTTAGAAAGAGACGTCTGATTCAAGAAGGCCAAAATAGGCGATATGGACTTCACTTTTTGGACAGGAATTGAGAGAATCCAACATCGAGTTTGGAATTACCCTGTGTAGAGCGGTCAATCCCAATTCGATATCCATCGAAGAGTAATGATTCAAATCATAGATCAGGAGTGCGACGAAGCAGTTGATGGTGAAATGTGCTTTATGGCAAAGTTAAGTCCAGCTGGGATGGTGACACCAAAGACTGTCCCAGACAAGTCAAAGTTAGCGGTTCAAGGGAGAGCGGTTGTCGTGACTTCCCAAGATACGAGGAACCCGAACGAAGTTATTACGGGTAAGCTAATCATAAACTCTTGCGAAGTCTATACCATATTAGATACCGGTTCTGCCCATTATTTTATTTCACCTACGTGTGCTCAACGTTTGAACTTTACCCCTGAGAAATTAGGCTTTGACTTATCTGTTGAAACTCCGTTGGGAACAACCTAAGTCAATAACCGAAGTACGTAATTTTCTAGGCTTAGCTGGTTATTATCGGAGATTCGTGGAAGGATTTTTTCGAATTGCTACTCCATTAACTCAGCTAACTCGAAAAGATACAAAATTCGTATGGAATGAGAAATGAGAGAAGAGCTTCCAAGAGCTCAAGAGGAGACTAATTTTGGCACATATTCTGACAATACTATCTGGTTCGGATGGATTTATCGTATACAGCGATGCTTCAGGCAAAGTGTTAGGATGTGTTCTCATGCAACATGGGAAAGTCATAGCCTATGCCTCATGGCAACTCAAAGAATATGAGAGAAATTATCCTACTCATGACCTAGAGTTGGCAACTGTTATTTTTGCGTTGAAGATCTGGAGACACTACCTGTATGGGGAGAAAGTGGAGATCTATATGGGTCATAAGAGTCTTAAATATTTTTTCACTCAGAATGAGCTCAATATGAGACAACGACGTTGGTTGGAGCTGTTGAAAGATTACGAAAAGCGAACGTGGTTGCTGACGCGTTGAGTAGAAGATCACATGCGAAAACGAGTGCGATGCTGTCAACACAAAAGCCCATTGCTTTACTTGCTTTTTATTAAATTAATATTTTAAATATTCATTTGATATGAATCGACATTTTTCAGTAACAAAAGCAACCTCGCGTCCCTTAGATTGCTATCTAGTGGGAACGAGTCGTTTCGGTCAGGTGCGAACCAGGATTTACTGATGAATCCTTGGTTCTGGCAATGTTGGGATATATATCTATTTCTGTACAAATTTGAACTGTGCAGGTTTATTGGCTACTCATATGTGAGTCTAGGAATCGTGGAATTTATGATCCAATCGATCAAAATCTGATTCCCATGATGGACAAACTCCACTTTACGAATGTACCCTGCCAGTTTTTTTGTAAAATGTACATACAAAGACCTTAAAACAGTTATCCGGATTTAAGGTCTCAACATATTAAAAATATAATTTGTCGTGTCAGAGCCCCTCCGATGACTATCTTGCCCATGAGGAGACCAATACTTGTATTTATTTCTGTGGTCGAGGATGTTTCGCAGCCCGATAATCACCATTCAAATGCAAGCCTTAAAGATAAAAAGATAAAATTGAAAGTAGTGATATGCTTCAATTTCTACGTTAGCGTAAAGGTTTGATAACCAGCTTTCAAAACATCATTTCCATTAAAAGAAAAAGTTTTTACAAATCAAATTAAACACTTTTACAAATCAATTTTTTTTTAAATCAAATCAAACCTTTCGTATATAGGCTCAACGAAGCACTTCCTTGCTTTCAATCAATCAAACATAGGCCCAATTTTCAAACAGCATTCACATACGCATTTCAGTTTTAAGAGAAATATTGAAAAAATGCGGTACCGTGTTTACACGAGAGTTGTGGGGTGTCTAACACCTTCTCCACACTTAACTAAGCCCACGAACTCAAAATTTTGTTTTCAACGATCAAGTTTCGACAGTGTCTAGTAATTGGGCCTCTTTCAAATAAAATTCGGTTGAATTGGTACAACCATTTTAAATCTACTAACTGGCGACTCTGTAAAACGTTCAAATCGTCGACATGATACGTGTTGGCCTTTTCCTAAAAAACCCTTCAAAATCTTTTTTCGCAATAAAAAGAGTGAAAGTAGAGATAACTTAGGAAGAGATGAAAGATCCGGGTTGTGATCCGACTAGCGAATTTTTTTCCGACATCGACAAATAGCATTGCTCTAAATTATATAATATTTTTTCCCTTTATCCTTTTTGGATAATGAAAAAAAGGTAAAATTTACTTAATTTACTACTTAAAGTAGTCCTTATGTCTCATAAAAAAATCAAAAGTATAAAAAATTAATTAAATAAATTATATATAACGAAAAATTTAAATTAACATTAAATATTAGTGTATATAATTATATGTTATAGGAGAGAGTAATAAAAGAACTCACGTATTATTATTTTATCTTATCGCTCCTACTTCAACGTTATTTGTAATTCATATTCGAAATAAAATTAATTGATATATAAATAAATTTATCTCTTAAAAAAGATGTCTAAAATATATTTAAATTCAAAATATTGTATAAATACTATTTTTATGGTTAAAAGTACTTAATAGAGTCCTATATATATATATATATATATATATATATATATATATATATATATATATATATTTATATTAAACTTACGTTGGGTTTATTTTGAATAAAAGTAAAAAAAATTATTCTCTTTTTTCTCTTTTAGTTTTTTTAATTTATATAAAAATTATATTTTAAGTGAAATTGTATGGATTCAAAGTAGTTCTCCCTTAGTCCTCAAAAGAATAAACAAAATAAAATCTGCAAACACATTAAGAAAGAAAAAAAAAAGTAAAAAAATTTCAAATTATATAATATAAAGTGGAGAATTGTTAAATCCACAATACTTTTTGTTATTTTCACAACAATAGTGTCACTGTAGATGTATAGCGACGGTGAAAACCGTCACTATAAGATTTATAGCGACACTTTTGATGTGAAAATGACATTTTCTATTGTGGATTTAACAATTTCTTATAAAGTGATGAGTAATTTTTATTTTTTATACTAATAGACCCCACATAAATAATATATTAACTATTTATTTTATATATTTTATCTTTTTTTTTTTGGGATAAAAAAATTATACTTTTAATCATCTTTTAATTTATCATGGGCTTTTTATTTATTCAGGCGTCCCTTTCAAACATTTTACACTTTGTTTAAATTATGCATAATTAATTAAATACGACTTTATTTTGAATATTTATAGTGGGGGTCTTGGTCAACATGTAATGGTTGAGTGTATATTTTTTTAATAAGTATATGGAATCATAATTTTAAAAATTTTAATTAAAGTCGTGCATAATCATCCAAAAACATACTTAACGTCATGCATGGTATACCACGGTTATTATCATATTAGGTGTTTTAAAATACGAATTTTTATGGGTAGGTTTAGTTTGACTTTTATATTGTTTATTTTTCGTTTTGTTTTTATTTTTTAAAGTATTACAGAATTAAAATTGGCAACCATGCTGTTTTAGTTAGTTGTTGTTGTATTAAATTATTAATTAAGTACGCACAAAATGTTTAATGAATGTAATTTTTTTTTGGCAAATTATAATTGTGAAATATATTGAAATATGAGATTGTATAACGTTATAAGGTGGTTCGATATTATATACTTACTTTTTAAAAAAAAATGGATGTATTAATTGAAAACACAAAAATTAAAAAATATAATTAATGTTCTATCTGATTCGTGATCAAATTGGTTATAAGATTTCAATATTACCCTTCTAATTTAAAAAAAAAATGAAAGAGAAACAAAATAGTATTTGATATAGGAATAATATGTGAAACTAAGGGATTGTTTGATAAAACTGAATAAAATAATTCTAAATGACCGGATTGAAACTTAACACTGAATGAAAAAAATTGTTTGTTAACTGATTCGTTTGAAATAATTGAATAAAATATTTTCTATTTTAACCTTCTGAATTGTCTAAAAAAATATATTTTTAAGACAAAAAAGTGACGACCAAAATTGATAAAAAAAACAAAAAAAAAACATTTTGTCGCATATTTTTCATCAATTCAATTTATACCAATATAAAGAGTAATTAATTCAATTCCAAAACATATATACATTACATAATTTTATTCATAGTATTACATGATACTTTGGCCATCAATTTTCAGACTCACCCACAAATCCCTTGATCTCTCCGCCATCCCCGTCGCCGCCTCTAAACCACCCCTCTCCGTTATCACCGGCTCACCGCTGCCACCAAGAAAGCCGTCAGAGACTCGCATCTCCTGAATATTTGATGATGTCTGCCTCCAACCTACCCCCAAAACGTTCTGGAATCAAAAAGCCTGAAGGAAATCCCTTCCCCTCTCTTTCTCCTTCCACCAAACATTTGGAGGATACCATTTTCTTTCCTTTCTTAGCTCACAATAGGATACCATTTTGCTCGCATTCATTCATCACTTCTTTCTGCCCTTTCCCCCCCTTTTCACTCTAATCCATTTGGCTAAAAAAATCTTGGATTAGAGGATAAAATCTGTGTATTTGATTTGATTTTGATCCATCTGCTATTGGATCGATATACTCATTTGTAATTTTGTGCAAATTATAATTTCTGCATAATGGACGGTGGTGCATTGTGGTCGGAAAAATTCTGTACAACTTTGAAGTGTTGGGATCAATCACGATCTTATTGGTTTTTAGAGTTGTGAGTTTGGGGGCAACATCCGTAAAATTCATTCAGACGACTAGCTTACTTATTCAGCGGGAAAATAGTGACTTATTCGTTTCTTTGAAATTGTATTATTCATATCTTAAAAACTGATAATCAAACAGTCTGAATGGTTGAATCACTCATATTCAGGCCCTTTAGCCTTATTCAGACTGAAACAAACAGAGTCTTAGTCCTAACGCTTTGTACACGATGAATAAAAAGAAAACAAATTTCTCTCTAGAAAAGCAAATAAAAAAAATAAAAGGAGTATATCTTTTGAATTATCACTAGTGTTTATACGCATAAGTTGATACACAAATTCGTAATAAGTATTTTTTTTGTTAATAAATTTTGGCATTGAATAAATTTATAATAAAATTAGTGAAAATTGAAGATACCTTGAACATATTTAACTAGTATGACCCGTGTGGTTAATACTTCAATTTTTAAAGATAAATCTAACCGTGCGAATATAAAAAGATACAAAATATTTAATTATATGAGTTTTCATATAATTTAGTGAAGTTTATCCTTCATTTTACTTGGTGAAAGTTCAATAAATTTATGAAGTCAAGAAAATATTTATTTTGCAAAGTTATAATAATGGTGATATATCACCTCAAGTTAAATAAAAATTTATAATATCTTATATTTTTGTATAATCTTTTTATTTGTATAGTTAAATTTTATTAATAAATCATGATAAAATTATTCTATAAAATGAGAGTATATAACTTATATACCTAAAATATCTCCCCTAACCCCATAAAATTATATTTAGATGGTCTTGATACAAATTAACCGTGTAACAAAAGTGTAAATTTATCTAGATGCAGGGTCCTTCTTGAAATTTTGGCGACCTAGAGCGAAAAATAAAAATGATATAATTTTTGAAATATTGTCTTTACAAAAAAATAATAATAATAAATAAATAAAAAGTACAAGTTGTATTCAAAAATGTGTCTTTCTGGAATTTAAAACATAATAGTTCGAATACAACAAAATATATGAGAAATTCGACTACAACAAAATATATGAGAAATTCGACTAAATAGTTTTACTACAATAAAATATATGAGAATACATTCATTTAAATATATTTCTTCTAGTATTCTTAAAGGCAAAATCTTCAATTAAATGTTCAAAATCAAGCTTGTCTAGCATATCATTCTCGATGCACATGGTTTCCAACCCATTTAACATTTCTTGTGTCATAGTTGACCGCAAGTAATTTTTCAACAATTTTAATTTCGAAAATCTTTTTTCAGCAGATGTCACTGTCATTTGAATAGTTAATAATACCTTATAAGCAATTGAAACATTAGGAAAACAATTCAAAACATTCACAAACTCCAGAATTTCAATGGTTGACTCTATTTCTCTTGACAAAGTCACTTGTAACACTTGCAATTCTAAAAACAAATCATTTGAATCAACATCAGAAAATTTGTCATGTTTCAGAGTCTTTTCAAGATTAACAAAACGTTCTTTCAATTTGATATCATCTAGTATTCTTAATGTTTTCGGATCATATAAGAATCCAAAAACATCTTCAAATGTTTGTAATTGTGAAAACAAATTTGTAAGACCCTGACTTTTAATAATTAAAATTTGATTTTTTATATAATTATTATTCTAAACAGTAAGGTGTTAAATTGATAAAATGATAAGATAAGAGTGTTTATATGCAAATTATAAGATAAAAAGTATGTCGAGAAATATTTGTTCTGTCGAAGAATATTCGTTTTATCAAGAAATATTCGTTATGTCTAAGAATATTAAGTAAAGTACGACACTGTCGGAACAACCAATCATTCGTGGGCCCCACAACAACATAACTATTGGATACCAAAAATGACAAAAATAATTTTTTTAATAAAAATTTGTTAACGATACTATCACTTTTAACGGTGTAAATACCAGGTGATAAAAGTGCAGTAGCATACGGTACTCCACAGTAGAACACGGTATTTCACAGTATATCATAATTATTAACTCAATAATTGTTATAGTAGCAAATGCACAATATTTTATATTATTAAATTAAAATTATCACAGCACGGTAACTCATATTATTTGATATGATATTATTAGGTCAGTTATCATTTTGGCAATGTCTAGAGAGTTCTGTCGAGAAAATGTGTTATTTGATTGCGCGTCGTTTATACGGAAGGGCCTCTCTTTCATGAAAACGATTTTGTTGTCAGTATTGTGAGTCTATAATATTTGTACTCAAAAAGATTTAGTGAGCACCAGTCCACTGTAACAAGTACATGGATTTTGGATTGTCTCAATAATTGTTACAATATATTATATTATTGAACTAATAATTGTCATCGTAGCAAGGGTAGTAATGAAAAGTTGCATAAATGATAGTTATGGGTATTAAGTAGTTCGACAGACTCTTTATTTGAAGAACAATAATACTCGTGATATTAGTACATTAAGTCAATAATGTAGAACACGAATAATATAATAAAAATTAATGAATGGTATAAATTAAAAATAAAGATAATGATAATGGATTAATATATGTAAATACTCACGAGTAAATACTGATAATGACTTAATATGTGTAAATCATTATGATTGATAAATTAAAGATAATGATAATGAATTAATATGTGTAAATCATTATGAATAAATAAATTAAAGATAATGATAATGAATGAATAATATATTGATAAAATCTTTTAGATGTTTTGCAATAAATAGGGGGCTTAGTATAAGGAGTTTCATAACTTCTTGCGTATTCTTCCTTCCACCCTCTGAAAACTTCTTAGTGTAACTATCTCTCGGAGTGTACTAAGGCTACCTCAAGATTAGTTAGAGTGTAAGAATTGTTCAGGTTGATCAACTTCATATAAATCAACATCTAGTCACGTGCTAAGGTAAAAGATATCATTTTCTTTCATACTCGTAAGTGATATCATTTTATTTCATACTCGTAAGGGATGCCATTTTCTTTCATACTCCTAAATTTATGGAAAGAAATTATTATTCGTTTCTACAACTTACCATTAAATGGTGAATTTTTTTGAAATGATTAGAATTTTCTTAATAGTTAGTACTTCATCTAATATCATTTCACATAAATCTTCTTATTGAATCTTAAACTGATATATTTTAACAGTGAACCTTAATATATTTTTCTTGAGCTCTAATCGATTTTCTAGATATCGTGTTGACAATTTGACATTATTGGACTCTAGACAAATTAAATTACAAATATCTAATATTTACTCTTCATCTTATTATTCTAATTACAACTTCCCTTGGTATTTCATTTAAATCAATATACTCCCTATTTAATGCAGTTAATTAGCACGAATCGTTAACCAATGATGCTTTATGATATTCACGCACTTCTTCTGAAAGATACGTAAACAAATCCTCTTAAATTCGATCTTTAAGAAATAGAATTACAAGGAACACCCTAGTTAATTAACTCACTATATTCCTATGTGAATCAAGTTAATTATGATTTTAAGCACAAATTCTTTCAATGATTACAAAAGACATATAGGTATATTAATTCCTATCCTACATGCTAATAATATTAATCTTATTTAGATTATATGAACAGATGTCATTATATTCAGATCTCAATCTATACTCCATTTTCCAATTTTATATAGATTATCACAATAATTATTGGTCAAACAATTAATCAATAAGCACAAGATATAATAAACAATTCAATAATAATAAACTTTCATTAAACAAGAAGCATCTGTAAGACCCCAACTTTTTATGAATAAAGATTTAATTTTCTCTATATATTATTTTGAAATAGTAAGGTGTTGATTTGATAAATGTGGTAAGTTATGGGTGGAATGTGCAAATATTTCAAAATAAGCAAGTGGTTATAAAATATTCGTTGTGTCGGAGAATATTCATTTGGTCGAGGAATATTCTTTTTGCCGGAGAATATTCGTACGACGGCGCAGTCATTGGTGGACCCCACAACGGAATGAATGTCGGATATAGAAAGCGACAGAAGTAAATTTTTATAAAAATAACGGTAAAACTGTTACCGTTAAACTGTTGAAATACCCAGTGATTAAAATACAGTAATACACGGTGTTACACAGTAGCACACGATATTGCACAGTAATTCTAATTATTGATTCTTACGTAAGAAGTCACTACTCAATAATTATTACGGTAATTACTGTTCAATTTTTTATTTTATTGATTCAATAATTGCTACGTTGATATTTTATATTAGTGATTCAATAATTGTCATTGCATAGTATTTCAAATTATCAAATCAATAATTCATATTATTAGAATAATATTATTAGATAGCATTATAGACAATGTCTAAGGAAGTTCTGTTTAGAAAGGGTTATTTAATTGCGCGTCAGTAAGGAGAAATCCTTATCGGAAGACCCCCTCTTTCCTAGAATGACCTGGTTGTCAATATTGTAGTTCTGTAATATTATTTGTGAATAATTAATTTTTAATATATATGATAAGAAAATATTTATTCAATGTGAATTTAAACGGATGAATTTTTAACATGTGACATTTGTTGAAAGTTGGTATTTTATCTTTTTCGATAAAATAATTCATTCAAATATATTATTATAATATTACATTATAGTAGTATGATGTGATTATATAATAGTATGATTTTTATAATTTGAATGGTAACATTATTATAGTAAATTCATGGTATAAAAGTAAAATGAGGTAGAAGATAACAAATTGAATTTGAACTCTTATGATGCAAACAATGATGTCATCGGAGTGATGAGGTAAGTAATGATGTCATTGGAGCAATGAGGTAAGCAATGATGTCATAGGATCGATGATGTAAGCGATGATGCCATAAATTATAGCAAAAAGACTATTTTACCCTTACTCTGCCAAGCCTATAAATAGAAGCTCATTTCTTCATTATTTCTCACCAATTCACTAAAGTTATAGAGAGAGAAAGTATAGAGAGAATAAGAGAGAAAGAAGAAGAGTATTATGTTATTATACTAGTGCAGTTTCTAAATTTTTAAGGTAAGGGATATTATTTCTTTCGTATTCATGAAGAGAGTTATTTTTTTTCAATACTCGTAAGGGTTGTTATTACATTCTTTATTATTCTGTTGGAATAACCTGTCTACGCGGACTACTACATGCATGGTGAAATCCTGTTGTTATTCCATTCTTTATTATTTTCTGAGAATAACCTGTCTACGCGGACTACCGCATGCCTAGTGAATAACCCTTCGTATTCAGTTGTTATTAAATTGTGAAAATAATCTGTCTGAGCGGACTACCGCCTGACGAGTGAAAATTAAATTGCAGTTTCGTATATTATTTCATTTGAGATTCCTAACTCAAAACTTACTACGGTAAGTATTGCTTCTATAATTCCTGAAATGATCAGAAATTCATTGAGTTTTGCGCTTCATCTAATAATATTTCACTGGAATATTGGTCTGAACTTTTTTGTAAAATTTTTATCTTTTCATGTCGAGTTACTATTCACAAATTACTATTCATGAGGTACTATTCATGGCAAAAAAATTTACTTTTTTTTTCTTCCAAATCATCTTTGATTGGATTCAGGTTTTGATCTTCATTCTTGAACTATGGATAAATTCTTTAATATTTGTTCTCTATCTCACTAGATTCGTTATTCGTATTGATTTTCATCATCCTCAGTCCTAAATGATAATATAACTGAATATCTTTAGCCTTTACTGCAAAGATGAATGATTACTTGATGAATATCTTTGGTTTGTAATGCAAAAATGAATGATTACCTGATGAATATCTTTGGCCCGTAGTGCAAAGATGGACAGGTGTTGAAATGAACATGACCAACTGGTGATATAAATAAATATCCTTGGCCCATAATGCAAAGATGAATAGTTGATTCGAGATGTATATTGATTGATGTTACAGGGATAAAATATTGATGATGGACTTTTAAATCAAAGAAGATAGTAGACATCATTTTCTACTTAACTCTTCTAATGAATTGTTATTTTCGCTGCAGTTGTTGATCTAAAACTTGTTGTCCATAATACTTTATCAGATTTGTTGAAGACTAACGATAATTTATTCTTCATTATCTTAGTCATAATATTCTTTATTGGGCTAGTTGAGCTCACTCTTTTTATTTCATTGTTCTCTTCAGAAAATGAGAATATCGCGGGTAATAGTTGGAGAATGGAGTGATGGTCCGAGTTAGAGTTGTAGAAGTTCTCACTATTTTTTATAAAATAGTGTAATAATAAATATAATGAGGACTTAGTTTGAATGTTTATATTTTCTACATGTCTGTATTGACACTCATAGTTGTGTGGTCGTATTTTGCACGCCCGTTTGATATAAAAGATTGTATTTAGATTTTGTTGAGTGTATTTGACGACTCAGAATGGGTTGGGTTGATTGAATCTATGTTGGGGGAGTCACAATATCAATCTAAACTACATACCAAATTTCGTTGCAATCTTAATTGAAAGTTTAGTTCATGATAAATAAAGAAAACATCATCCAAATTGTAAATTCAAGCATCCCAGATAATTACAAAGATTAAAAATTAGAGAAAGGATTAGAAGGAACTGTGAAATTGCTCATAATCTTCCACTGATCTTCAGTCTCTTTAATTTTTCTTCGTGTTCTCTCTGTTGTTTTCTATGTACTTCTCTTAATACCTTCTTTTCTGAAGTCTCCTGCTTTGTGTATTGGTCCCCCCTCATTCAGATTCCTAGTCGGCTTCAAAATCCATTTCAGTTGCAAAACTTTCTATCTCTGGACGTGTTGGAGCGCCTAGGCGCTAAACCTAGTACTATTCCAAGAACCTAGGCTCTTGACTGAGACCACAGATTTACAAAAATGCCACTCAACTTAAATTTTAATAATTTTTAATTCTTTTCTCCTCCAAAATGACATATTTGCCCCCTCATGCTCCGTCTGCAATAAATAAACACAAAAACCAATAAAATGATCTTAAAAACACTTAAAGATAGCAATAAATAAGCTTAACAAAACCTGATTCGTAGGTATGAAACCCACTCATCAATAATAATAATAATAATAATAATATATTATTATTATTATTATTATTATTATTATTATTAGAGTTTTCTTAAATTTATCATTTATACATTAAAGTATGATTAATCTTCATGTATGTATTATTGTAAATATAAAATTAAAGCAGAATTTTTATTTTAAAAAATTACAAAATATTAATCTTCGAGATTGTGACGCCCCCAGAATAGGTCCAGTCAACCCAACCCATTCTGAGTCGTCAAATACATGGTACAGAATCCAAATACAAACTTTTATATCACACGGTCGTGCAAAATACGACTACACAACTGTGAGTGTCAATACAAATATGTAGAAATATTAACATTGAAACTAAGTCATCATTATAATTATTATCACATTATTTATCAAAAATAGTGAGGACTACTACTGCTCTAACTCGGACCATCACTCTGTCCCCCGACTAGTTCCCGCGACATTCTCATTTTCTGAAGAGGACAATAGATGAAAAGGTGAGCTCAACTAGCACAGTAAAGAATATTATGACTAAGATAATAGAAAATAAATTATCGTTAGTCTTCAACAATTCAGATAAAATATTATTGACAACAAATTTTAGATCAATATTCGCAGCGAAAATAACCATTCATTAGAAGAGTTAAGTAGAGAATGGAGTCTACTATCTTCTATGATTTAAAAGTTCATCATCAATATTTTATCCCTGTAACATCAATCAATATACATCTCGAATCAAATATTCATCTTTGCACCACGGCCAAAGATATTCATTTGTATCATCAGTGGTCATATTCATCTCAACACCTGTTCATCTTTGCACTACAGGCCAAAGATAATCATCAGGTAATCATTCATCTTTGCTCTACAGGCCAAAGATATTCAGTTATATCACCATGTAGGACAGAGAATGATGAAAAATAATATAACTAACGAATCTAGTGAGATAAAGGACAAAGATTAGGGATTCGCATTTTAGTTTATCCAATTCAAAAATACTTCGTAATAATCAATTGTGGAGCAAAATTCAAGAATAGAGCTCAAAACTTGGATATAATCAAAGATAGAAACCTTAACAAGTAATTTGGACAAACAGAAAAAAATTTAATTTTTCCGTGAATAGTGCCGTATACGTGAATAGTGTCGTATACGTGAATAGTAATTCCGACGGAAAAAGTAAGAATTTCATAATAAAATCCATGACAATATTTTGGTATAATGATATTGAAAAAAATAACATCATTTACGAAAGAAAGTAAGATCCCTTATCTCAAAAGAATAGTACTTCTGACTGAAATATCGAATAAAACACCGAAGAAAACTTGCACTGAATAGTAACACTCAAAGTATCTAAATACTCACAAAAATACGCTCGATATTATAGAGAGAAAAAACTTCTGATTCTGGTATGATTTTCCAATTCTAACCTAAGCACCCTATTTATAGGAAAAGCTTAGGATGCCAAAGTAGACTTTTTTAATAAAATAATATTTTTTTAAAAAAAATTCCAGCCGCCTCATTCCAGCCACCTCAAAAACCATCAGCCACCAGTGGGGCCCACCTCCTATTAAAAAAATATTTATTTTCTGAAACTTCAATAATTCATAATAAATAGCCCTTTTGTCAGAAAAATATAAATTTATGTCTTTTTATAGAAAATTTAATTTTCTACAACTTTGTAGAAGAAAATTTTTCCAAATTTCCAATCAAAAATGGCCGAAATTCACAAACGGATGATTTTTCACACCAAAATACTGATAAAAATACATCAGCATTAATTCCTTCTTTTATATCCACAAAATAAATATTTTCTTATTATATAAATCAATAATTAATTATTCACAAATAATATTACAGAACTACAATATTGACAACCAGGTTGTTCCCAGGAAAGAGGGGGCCTTCCGATAAGGGCTTCTCCTTACTGGCGCGCAATTAAATAACCCCTCCTAGACAGAACTTCCTTAGATGTTGTCAATAATGTTATCTAATAATATTATTCAAATAATATGAATTATTGAATTGATAATGTAAAATATTGTGCAGTGACAATTATTGAATCAATAATACAAAATATCAACGGTAGCAATTATTGAATCAATCATATAAAGTAGCAATTATTGATATACAATATCAACGTAACAATTATTGAATCAATAAAATATCATGCAATTATTGAATCAATAATATAAAATATTGAACAGTAATTACTGTAATAATAATCGAGTAAGTGCTTTCTTTCGTAAGAATCAATAATTTGAAATACTGTGCAATACCGTGTGCTACTGTGCAACACCGCGTATTACTGTATTTTAACCACCGGGTATTTCAACAGTATTAACGGTAACAACTACGCCGTTATTTTATAAAAAAGTTATTTCTGTCGCTTTCTATATCCGACAGTTATTTCGTTGTGGGGCCCACAAATAGCTGCGCCGTCGTACAAATATTCTCCGACAACAAGAATATTCAACGACCAAATGAATATTCTCCGACAACAAGAATATTTTATAACCATTTACTCATTTTAAAATATTTGTACATTTCACCCATAACTTTCACATTTATCAAATCAACACCTTACTATTTTGAAATAATATAAAAAAAAAATTAAATCTTTATTCACAAAAATTAGGGTCTTACAGCGATGATATAAAATCCCACAGTGGTTTAAATTTCTCGTGTGGATAAAGATAGTTATCAAATTTTAATTTCCATGAAAAATGAGATGGGTAGGGAAAGTTTTTATAAGATCCGGGATGAGTATGAGATGTGTAATCCCCGTCCCGTCCCGTCCCGTCCCATCTCGCCTCATCTCATTGCCATCTCTAGCTGACGCTGCAGATTTTAATGGTACATATTTCCTAATAACTCCATTAATTCCTTTCTTGGCTCCTTTCCTACATTTTTCCACAGACCTAAGATAAAAATATTTTCCTTGAACTGAATTGGAATAATATAGGTTCTCTAAAAAAATGAAAATATGAGAATTATATTTTTTTTTGGACATATATAGGGTGTGAACTGACAACAAAAATTAATATTTATTAAGGATATATTTGGTTGCATAAAAATAAATATTATGTCTTCTTACTCTTTTTTTTCCTATGCTAATATTAGCTCCGGGTAAAGATTTTCGTCAATTGCATAGAGTGATTAGGGTAAATTTTAAGATATATTTTACACGGTACGGATCTTAAGCTTACCCTTTATCCAACATACCTTGTTTATCCCTTTAGCGACGGACCGGGCAACGGTTCAGTCCGTCGCTATATATACAACCATCGCTATTGTTTTTAGAGACAGCCAACATAGAGTGATGGACCGAACCGTCGCCCGGTCCGTCGCTAAAGAGGGGTAAGCAAGATAGGTTGGATAAAGGGTAAGCTTAAGATCCTGACCGATGTTTTATATATAAATATATTATATTATAAATATTTATGTTCTTAATTATAATAAAAATTATAATACAATGAACAAAAAATATAAATATGATGTAATTATGTAACGACTCAGTCTCACACACAAGTTTTGATAGAAGCTCAACATGTTGTCTCAAGAATACCAGCTAAAGATCATCATGACAGACTCAAAAGTTCATGACTTGATGATAGTATAAATGAACTGTACTAGATTATGCTCTATTACACATTCCTTCTTATTGTATCAAATACAACATATTTGTATAGTTTTAGATAATACAATTAAAATTTGGTCAATTAATTTATATTTTTAAGTATTATACTTGTTCCAAAATCAAAAGTAATTCAACAATTTTTCACTATTTTTGGTAAAAATATGAATTTTTCATCAAAAATTTAATGGTTGAAAATTCTTTTAAACTTTTAACAATAAAAATATTTTAATGGTTCTAATTGTTAGTAAGATTAATCTTAATATCATCAAATAGTAACTTCTCCATTTTTGTTAATTAAACTTTAAGGGGAAAAGGTGCAATTATTTGATTTATTTTTTTGTTGTCTTTTTCATTTAATAGTTTCTGATTAGTGGATGGTTTGATGGGAGTTGATTAATCTCTCACCCGTGGAAACCACTGAATAAATATATAAAATAATATGGTCACATGTGTTTAAAAATATATATTTGGCAGCTGAAAGCAACCCATTGTTTTATAAATTATTAAATTTAATATATCATTAAATTATTAATAGAAACTTCATTAATTTAATTGCAAGTTGTTGCTGTATAAAAAAAATGTTACATCACATGAGTCCGTGACCATGCAGATTAATAGAAAATGCTAAACAGTGGGGGCTGTGGTTTCTCAACTTTGTTACTCCATCTTTTTGCTGAAGTTTAATACTCCCTTTTTGGTACCAAAATATAAGATTATTGTTAATTATTAATTTAAAATATTTTTAAATTTAAATAAATAAATTTATTAAGTATTATGAAATAATATATTTTATAATAAATAACATTTTTTAGATAATTTATAATTATCATCATCGTATTATGTAAAATTAAATCTTATCTCAACTTTAGAGAATTAATATTTTCAAAGAAGAATTTAATAATTTCACATGACCAGATCCACATTCGTGTGAGTAAAATATTATGAATATATCAAATTTTCTTTTAAAAAAAATGACAATATCCCAATTTTAAGCTTAAAAATATATAAAATTAATTTTAGAAAAATTTATGTCAAATCAGGTACCTCCTTCCTTCAGTAGTCTCTTCTTGTTCAATGACATCATTGACCAATGAAAATGGATCCGGTTAGCATGAAATTATTTTTTTGGTAAGGTGGTCAATCGGCCAATAGAATGTTGACACACATACCGCTTCGCCTGCTTGTCTGTATTCTATTGGCCAATTGACCAACTTACCCCAAAATAAAATTCATACTAACCACTTCTAATGGAAATAGAGAAAGCTTTTAACAACGGTAGGAATTGGATCGATGACAAAGTACGGATACCGATTGCTCCGATCAATAAGTTTTTTAATTTGTATTAATAAAGCCAAATCATTAGATCTCACAATGAATATATTTTATTTTTCTTTCACATGACAATATTTGTTCTTCCATCCCAGATACCAATACAAGAAGAGTAATTCTAGGCGGACAGGAAAATTAAACCGGAAGAATAAAATGAATTTGTTCCCGCAAACAAATGAACAATATAATTTATTTGTTCGTGAGAACAAATTTATTTTGTTCTTCTTGTTCAATTTTCCTGTCCGCATATACTTATTGATAAAAAAATCTCACTTAATGTTTTATTTTTTGTTTTTTTCGTTACTTAAGAATATTAAAATTTATCATAAACATGTAAATTAGACATTAGCATGCTTGAAGAGTCATTAAAATTAATTTTAGAAAATCAATAATGATAGGTATGGTTTTTTTAATTTGTATGATCAATAAAGGTAAATCATTAAATCGCTTATGGAATATTTTTTTTCTTCACATGACAATATTAGTTCCTCCATCCCAGAATCCAAAAAAGAATCTAATTTAATTTTTTGATATTTTATGTTATATAAGTATTTTAAAATTTGCCATAAACATGTTTGTTAGACATTAGCATTCTTGAAGAGTCACATTGGACATGTTTTATATTTACATTTTAAAATAGTGTGCGTTCCGTTATCCTTAGAGTAATGCTACTATCACATAAAACTATCACATAAACATCACATACTGCTGATGTGGCAGTAAGTGATTTGTTGTTGACATGACCCACTTATCTCAACAACAAATTATATACAGTCACATCATCATTATGTGAGCATTATGTGATTCACTTTATGTGATAATAACATTATTTTTATCCTTATGCCTTATGCTACTATAGTGGAAGTCGAATTCAAGACTTTTAAATTTAGGATTGGACTCAAATTCTCCCTTAAATCACTTAAACAAGTCACAGTTTTTGTTGTCCACCATAATATTATAATATAGAGCCACTAATTACAAATCATATGCTAAAAGTATAACGGTGGGCAGTGGGGATGAACTATTTCAGTTACAGATAAAGCAGACTACTTGACAAATAATTCACTTAAAACTATTTGATAAAAGGACGCTTCAAAATTAAAGTTTTATTCAGATTTTGTTCATAACTATACATTACATAAACAATTAAATCTTTATCAGAAGGACAAGGTACTTTTTGGCATTAATTTTGGTATAGAAAAAGAAAAAAGACAAGGTCCTTTTCGGCTTTAATTTTGGTATATGAATAATGCTAGAGACACAATTTATTTTATAACTATTTTATAATTTGTTGATGTAGCATACTCCACATCAGCTTTTATGTGGGGCCGAAGACTACATTGAAGCAATTTGTTCATCAATATGCTGATCTGGAGTATGCCACATCAGCAAATTATAAAATAATTATAGAATAAGTTGTGTCTCTAGCATTACTCTTTGGTATATATCATGCAGCTGGCTGGTAAGGTTGATATTAGCCGCGAAATATGCTTCCACGTTGTATTGATATTTTCATAACACTTTTTGATATTTTACATGAAAAGTGTCGTTATAAATGTATAGCGACGGTGTTGGACTTAATGACTCATAATCCCCGCCGGGGCGAGGTGAAGAAGAGGGAAACTCCCGCTGGGGCGGGAGGCAGGCTTGGCCGGACAGTGGAGAGCCCCGCTAGGGCGGGGCACTATGCCTGGAGAGCCCCGCTGGGGCGGAGAGGCGGGAACGAGCTAGACACGAGCTGTTCCTTGTACGACTTGGTTTTGGGGTTGGAGTAGGGTTGGAATAGGATTGTTGGGTATAAATAATTCCTATTGTATAACTCTATGTAACAGATTCAATCTGAATAAGAAAAGGAACGCCTCTCCCGTGGACGTACCCAAATTGAGGAATCACGTAAATCTGCTTGTGTTATTTTCTATAATTGTGTGCGTGTGTGTGATTCAATAATTCTAACAAATTGGTATCAAAGCTAGATTAGATCTGTTTGGATTGAACACGAAAAACGATGGCATCAAGTTCGTCCGTTTCAAAGTTCGACGTGATGAAGTTTGATGGAACAGAGAATTTCGGGTTATGGCAACAGAGGGTCAAAGATCTGTTGGTGCAGCAGGGATTGGTAAAGGCGTTGAAAAAGAAGTCTGAGGCTATGACAGTAAAAAACTGGGAGGAACTCGAAGTGAAGGCGGTGAGTACAATTCGTCTATGTCTTGCAGATGAGGTTATGTGTCACGTGATCGGTGATGAATCGCCATCGGGAGTAAACTCGAATCCAGGTATATGTCTAAGTCTCTGACAAACAAGTTGTTTCTGAAACAGAAGTTGTTTGGGTTGAAGATGAGTGAAGGTTCAGAACTTATTCAACATATTCACACATTCAATCAAATTATTAGTGATTTAATTAGGATTGAGGTGAAGTTTGAAGAGGAAGACCAAGCGTTGATGTTACTGTGTTCCTTGTCGGGTTCTATGGAGAATCTTGTTACAACTCTGTTATGGGGAAAAGAGACTCTGAAATTGGAAAAAGTCATATCTGCTCTTCTGATGTTTAATCAGCGAAGGCTTCAGACCGAGGGTGTTTCGGGTGAAGGGCTGATGGTAAAAGGGGGAGAGCAACGTGGCAGAAAATTGAAAAGTGAAAAATCAGGAACGCATGGAAAATCTAAATCTAGAAGGAAGACTCCTAGGCACAGGGAGTATAAATGTTATAAGTGTCACGAGACAGGTCACTTCAAAAGAGACTGTCCGATGAATAAGGATGATGGAGCGAAGACTAGAAAGAAGGCAGAATCGACAAAATCGACAAACGTTGTTGAAGAGTCATCGGAAGATGGGGATATGTTGTCAGTTTCAACAAACACAGACGTGGCAGATTCTTGGCCTCTGGATTCAGCATGTTCGTTTCACATGTCACCTAACAGGGAGTGGTTTGACACATACAAATCTGTGGACTGTGGTACCGTTTTGATGGGTAATGATGCTTCGTGCAGTATCATTGGAATTGGCACAGTGAAGATCAAGATGTTTGATGGTGTAGTGAGAATTCTAGCTGAGGTGAGGCACATACCAGGATTAAGGAAGAATCTAGTTTCATTGGGAACCTTAGACTCTAATGGCAGTGAGTGTAAAACAGGTGGTGGAGCCATGAGAGTGACAAAGGGTGCGCTAGTGATTATGAAAGATTCGAAAGTGATTGGAAATATCTATCGTTTGATAGAAAGCACAGTTGTAGGTGGAGCTGCAGCCACTACAGCTGATGACACTGATGATACTTCGTTATGGCATATGCGGTTGGAACATATGGGGGAACGTGGGATGCTGGAATTATATAGAAAAAATCTGTTGAAAGGGGTAAAATCGTGCAAGCTTGATTTTTGCAAGTTTTGTGTTCTAGGGAAACAGTGTAAGGTATCATTTAAGCCTGCGGTGAACAAAATTAAGGGGATACTTGATTATGTTCATACTGATGTTTGGGGACCAGTGAGGGTAGCTTCAAAAGCAGGATCACTGTATTTTTTGACTTTTATCGATGATTATTCGAGGAAGGTTTGGGTGTACTTCATGCGACACAAGTCTGAAGTTTTTGAGAAATTCAAGGTGTGTAAAGCTGAAGTGGAAAACCAAACAGGGAAGAAATTAAAGTGTCTCAGATCAGATAATGGAACAGAGTACAAGTATGAGCCGTTTGTGAAGTTTTGTGAAGAGCATGGGATTTAGAGGCACTGAACTGTAAGAAAGACACCACAACAGAATGGGGTGACAGAAAGGATGAACAAAACTATAGCAGAGAGGGCACGGTGCATCAGGTTGAATGCAGGGCTTTCAAAGGATTTCTGGGCAGAGGCAGTGAGTACGGCAGTTTACATTATAAACAGGTCGCAGAGTACTGCTCTGGATAATATGGTAGCACAAGAGGTGTGGACAGACAAAGAGGTAGACTATTCTGGTATGAAGATCTTTGGATGTCCAGCCTACGTACATGTTCCCGGTGATGAGAGGTCTAAACTTGATCCAAAGTCCAAACAGTGTATCTTTCTTGGGTATAAGAAAGGTGTGAAAGGATACAAGCTTTGGGATCCTAAAGCAAAGAAGGTGGTGATCAGTAGGGACGTTATTTTTGACGAAGCTTCTATGGTTAAGGCACATCAAGAAGTTCAGAAAAACGCAGATGGGGAAGACACCAACAGACAGCATGACATACAGGTTGAGCTGAAAAATTGTGACTCTAGCAATCCATCGCTAGAAGAACAGGTTGAACAGCAACAGCAGGAGAGCATAGCCGCAAGGAGACCCAGACGCACTATCAGACCACCGGAGAGGTACAGGTTTGATGATATGGTTGCATATGCACTCTCTACTACTAGTGGGGATCCGTCTACTTTTCAGGAGGCTATTACTAGTCCTAAAAGGGACAAATGGATGGAAGCCATTGTGGAAGAGATGGAATCTTTGAAGAAGAACAAGACTTGGGAATTGAAAGAATTGCCCGAGGGAATGAAACCAGTGGGGTGCAAATGGGTATACAAGAAAAAGGAAGCTGTATCAGAAAAGGAAAAGGAAAGGTTCAAGGCTCGGTTAGTGGCAAGGGGATATTCACAGAGGAAGGGGATTGACTACGATGAAGTGTTTTCTCCGGTAGTGAGGCATACTTCAATCAGGATTATATTAGCATTGGTGGCAAGCTATGATCTAGAATTAAAGCAGCTCGATGTGAAGACAGCCTTTCTTCATGGTGATTTGGAGGAGGTTATATACATGGAGCAGCCTGAGGGGTTCAAGCAGCCAGAGACTGAGCATATGTTTTGCAGGTTGAAGAAATCTTTATATGGTTGAAGCAGTCTCCAAGACAATGGTATAAGAAGTTTGATTATTTTATGATCCGGATTGGGTTCACAAGATGTGAGTATGATTGTTGCGCTTATGTTAAGAGTCTTGAGGATGATTCCCATATTTTTCTGTTACTTTATGTGGATGATATGCTAATTGCTGCAAAAAGTATGGGTGAAGTCAACAGGTTGAAGGCCCTGTTGGGAAAGAAGTTTGGCATGAAGGATTTGGGTGTTGCAAAGAAAATACTTGGAATGGAGATTCGCAGGGATAGGTCAGCGGGAAAACTGTGGTTGTCCCAAAAGACTTATGTGAGAAAAGTGTTGGAGAGATTTAGTATGGCTAATGCTAAACAGGTCAGCACTTTATTGGTGAGTTATTTCAGGTTGTCTACAGCACGGTGTTCGAAAAAAGGCTGAAGAGATTCAGGATATGTCAAAGGTGTCTTATGCGAGTGCAGTTGGTTGTTTGATGTATGTAATGGTATGTACAAGACCGAATTTGGCACATGCAGTCAGCACAGTGAGTAGGTTCATGGGAAATCCAGGAAGAGAACACTGAAAAGCGGTAAAGTGGATATTCAGATATCTAAAGGGTACTGCGGATCATGGAATTATATTTTCAAGGCAAGATCGGATATCATTGGTGGGGTATGTAGATGTGGATTACGCTGGAAGGTTGGATGACTTGAGGTCTACAACAGGGTATATGTTCACTTTAGCAGGTGGATCGATTTGTTGGAGATTTATGGTTCAATCTCTAGTAGCTCTATCGACTACTGAATCTGAGTATATGGCTTTGGCTGAGGCTGGGAAAGAAGTTTTGTGGTTAAAGGGTTTTGTGACAGAGCTGGGCATAGATCAAGGTGGAGTACAGTTGTATTGTGATAGTTAGAGCGCCATTTACTTGGCAAAGCATCAAGTATATCACGCGAGGACCAAACATATTAATGTAATGTATCACAAGGTGAGAGAATTAATTGTTATGAGTGATGTGATACTGGAAAAGGTGCACACTTCTGAAAATGCAGCTGATATATTGACAAAGACTGTGACCGCGGACAAGTTCAAGCATTGCTTGGACTTGGTTAATATCTCCGAATGTTAATAGGAGGAAACACCACCCCGGGTTTGAGCAGAACAAGTGACTTAACTCCTGAATGGACGAGGTTATTCGTTAAGGTGGAGTTTGTTGGACTTAATGACTCATAATCCCCGCCAGGGGGGGTGAAGAAGAGGGAAACTCCTGTTGGGGCGGAAGGAAGGCTTTGCCGGACAGTGGAGAGCCCCGCTGGGGAGGGGCATTATGCCTGGAGAGCCCCGTTGAGGCAGAGAGGCGGGAACGGGCCAAACACGAGCTGTTCCTTGTACGACTTGATTTTTGGTCGGGTTTCCTATTTGACTTAGGAAGGGATATTATAGGGACAATAAACCAAAATATGGTATAGGGTTGGAATATGATTGTTGGGTATAAATAATCCCTATTGTATAACTCTATGTAACGGATTCATTTTGAATAAGAAAAGGAACGCCTCTCCCGTGGACGTACCCAAATTGGAGAACCACGTAAATCTGCTTGTGTTATTCTCTATAATCGTGTGCGTGTGTGTGATCCAATAATTCTAACAGACGGTGAAAATCGTCGCTTAGAATCTATAGCGACAATTTTCACGTAGAAATATCATTTTCTGTTGTGAATTTATCGGTTTCCTTAATTTTCTACAGGTGCTTGGTTTGTATTCTTCAGGGGCATGGCCTTGTTGGTTTAGTTGTCTAGAGTCATGTGTAGTTTGTTTTGGGTAGTCTTTGTTTGTATAGCCTGCAATTAGGTGGTGTTTGCTGTCTTTTTGTAGTAGTGAATTTAACTGATGGATGTACCTGTTTATATAATTTACTAATGAAGTTTTCTATGTTCATCAAATATATATATATATATATATATGTGGTATAAAGATGTCTTTATTTCACGCGTTATGCTTCGTAATGATAGTAACAAACTCTTTTGGAAAGAAAAATTTGTTAATGGTCTTCCTTCTTTATTTGCTCATAAAGTCCGTGAAGAATTTAGTAAAACTTTGGGCTATATTGATTATGATAATCTCACTTATGGTGACATAATTAGTTATATTCAAAAAATAGGCTTAAAAATGTGTATTGACTTTAAAATTGCTAAACAAGCCGCTAAAGATAAAAAGAAAGCTAAATATGAACTTGGTACTTTTTGTGAACAATATGGTTTGCCACCTATTACCCTTTCTCGTAGAAAGCATAAGAAAAAGCAAATTAAAACACACAGAAAACGCAAGCATCATAAAAAGCGTTCTAGTCAGTCTAATAATAAAGATAGTTATTATGAAAAACCCAAGTCACGAAAGAAAACTCGAAATAAAAAATCCACTTCTAAATCTAATGATAAGAATAAAATTACATGTTATAATTGTGGTAAAAAGGGTCACTATAAGAATGACTGTAAGTTAAAACAAAAATTAAGTCAGTTGAATATTTCTGTTGAAGATACTAAAAAGATTTTTGAGTTACTTCGAACTCAGTCTGATGAGGATAATGGTCTTTCTGATGTTCCTTATTCCTTTGCTAGTGATGAAAATAGTCAAACTCCTAGTGAAGATAATGAAGTCACCCTTTGTACAGATAATTGTAGATCTGAATGCTGTAAAACTATTAATGTTCTTACCAAAGAGGATCAAGAAAGCTCTTTGTTAATCGAATTAATTAGTAAACTTACTGATGAAGATTTAAAATTACAGTATATGAAACAGTTAAAAGAATTATTTTCTAAGAATAATTCGGGAAAGGGAAAAATTACGAAAGCTAAAGAAAAACCTGTTATTAGTCTTAATAAAACCCTTGAGAGATTTAAAACTGCTGAAAAGGAAATCACTCTCCCGGAGTTAAATCAAGAGGTCAATAAGCTTAAAAAGGAAATTTCTGGTCATAAGATTGAAATATCTGATTTAAGAAGAGATATGACTAATCTGACCTCCAAAGGTTCAGAACTTCATATTTATGATTCCTCTGATAATGATGAATACCATCCTGAGTCTTCAGGTGTTAAAGACGAAGAATCACTTCTGATGGTTCAAGGCAATTCATTAAAAAGATTAAAGGATATAACTATTCAAAAGTGGTATATCATTGTTCGCCTAGTTATTGATGGAACCTTTGCAATTCAGCTACCTGCCCTTGTTGATACAGGTGCTGATTTGAATTGCATTCAGGAAGGATTAATTCCAACCAAGTTCTATAAGAAAACCAGTGAACGTCTCAATTCAGCTAATGGTAGTAGTATGGAAATAAAATATAAACTGCCTAAAGTTCATATTTGCCAGGATAATATGTGTTTTAAAACATCCTTTGTTTTAATTCGTAACTTGACAGATAAAATAATTTTGGGTCTCCCGTTTATATATTTATTATACCCATTTACCACTAGCAATAAGGGTTTAACTACTGAACACCTTGGGCAGAAAGTGGTTTTTGAGTTTATCACTCAGCCTAAAGAGAGAGACTTGAAATTTATTCAAGATGAGTCCATTTCTAAGTCACTCAACCTGTTAAACTGTAAAACTTCTCAATTAAAATATTTAAAACAAGAGATTAAGTATAAGCAAGTTGAAGATCTCCTTCTCGCGCAGCCCGTGCTTCTTTGTCTAAAGCAGCCGAAAGCAGTTGCTGAGTCATTTGTCGTCTTGTATATGAGTCTTGTCGGCCATATGGCCCCTTTAGTCAAAAGTTAGTCTGTATTTTATTTTTAACGCGTCTGTAATAGTGAAAAGCTGTTTGTAATAGTCAAAAGTTGTAATGATGCTTTTATCTTTTGATAAAGCATTACTGTTATGTAATAGTCATTTTTGTTTTGTAATCATTGAGTTGTATCAGTAACGCCTTTTCTCTTCCTATATAAGAGAGGCTTGGTCATTTGTTAAAGGCAGGATTTAGTAATCCAATAGAAAGCTTGTGAAGACTTAGATTCCTATCTAACGAATCTTCAGCTCTCTTGCCTTCTTCCTTAGACATGTTAAGTTTCTATAATCGAGTCAATTTGTTGTAAGTAACCAAGTTAATTGTTTGTAATTATTTCAAAGTTCAATAAAAGTTTATTTTGTTTAAACTTCTGATTATACTTATGAATTGCTGCTTTAATTTCTTATAGTTTTGCTATAGTTGTTATTCAGCTTTATATATGCGCCACTCCTCTCCTCTCCTCTCCTCTTATGCTTTCGCCTATTGGTATCAGAGCCATGAGTTGTCTGTTTACTAAACGTTGTTCTTGATCGGTTTCATCTAATCATTTTTAAAAATCAAAAGTTTTTATCTTTCTTGGTTCAAGAAGTCACCTAGTCTCTTTGTGTAAACCACCCTCCATCGCCATAGGTCCTTGTCCAGCCTTTGTAAGTCTCTTGTGTGTGAGCAGTTTTGGCTTTCTGGGAATCACTAGATGATAGGGTATGTGTTTATGTTAAGCAAAGAAAGGGGTATGTACGGAAGAACACAGATTTATTAAAACTTTAATTTTTAATTATGAGTAGATTATTCAGATCTAGTTCGTCGGTTAGTAATAGATCTTCTTTTCCTTCTGTTCCAAACATAGTTAACTAAGAAGAACATAGTTATGAAAATATTAATCAAACCCTTAATAACTGGAACATACCTAGTGTGTCTCCTAAAGAGATTTACCAGTCAACTTTCATTGATAATTTCAAAACTGATTACAATGTTAAAACTGTTGAACGAGTTTATGCTATAAATAAAGAGTATGAAAATTGTAGTCTGCTTTCTCCTGAAGTTATTAATAAACATCGAAAGAAAGGTTATAATTTTATTCATATTGGTCTTGTTCAGGTTGCAGTTAAACCGTTAACTATTAAAGGAATAAACTCAAGTGTCTTTTTATGCTTAAGAGATGCGAGATATCTCAATTATGCTCCTAGTATTATTGGAATCATGGAGTCTAGTTTGCATGATGGTCCTATTCATTTTAATTGCTTTCCTGACCTTCCTTTGAGTTTGTCTGATATTAATTTATTAAAAGCTTTAACCTTGAATATTAAAACTGCTGGTGAGATAACTCAAATGATAGAAGGATCTCAACCTTTAGCCTTAATTTACAGAATTTATTATAAGGTTATGAAAATCAATTTAAATATTCATGCACTCAGTAAAAGTCCTAATGATCATACTGTTTTAATTCAGAGTAGTACTAATAACGCCAATATTCAAACACCAAAAACTATTCTTTGGAAAGACGTTACGTTACCTAGTCAATGGGTTTTTCCCCAAGAAGTTCCACAAAAACTGGTTAATAATAATTTATTAAATCTGGAAAATATTAAACAATTTTCTGATGGTACGGTTCGGATCAGTTTTGAACGTACTAGAAGACCTTTTATTATTGAAGAATTTACCAGTTCTTCAGTCCCTTCTACTTCCAGAAGAGACACTGAAGTTTTAAGTGACTTTTCTATTCCTGATGTTAAATTAAAAGGTGTGTTGAACCAGGGACAGACTAGTCATCCTTGTTATACTCCTGCCTTTCAGGCGGAGGGAGAACAAGAAGATGTGTCTCCTGCCGTTTCGGTCGGACCTTCTCCCTCTGATTTTGATGCCCCAACTAATCACCAGTTAAGAGTCATTACTAAAGTCTCTAAATTGGATTGGGACAGTCTTGTTGCTGATTTTAATTCAAAAGCTAATCAACAAAAATGTCATGATTTCAGAAATATGTACGATAAACCTGATAGAGATAAAATTGTCCATAATTGGAAGAAATTTATTAAGCTCACTAGAGAGAACCTTACATTTTATGATTGGTATGATAAACATCATTCTCAGTGTAAAGTTCTTACAAAATCTCAATGGGTAAAAGAAGATAAATCTAAAACTTTAGCTTCTCATCCTCCCCTTGAAACTATTCTTTTACAAGTTAAAAATGACTCTGTTATTGCTAGTCCTTTCAAAGTAGCTGATGGTAAAACTGACGATGAAAAAATTATTGAACAAAATAATTTCACTAATCAGTATTTAGCCACCATAGGTAAACAACTTGATAAAATAGAAGAAAAAATTGATAATACTCTTATTAAAAATCCTGATAAGAAACTAGATCAGCCTTTATTAACTCTCCCTGATAATAGAGATGGAAAGGGGTTGCCTAGCAAAGATTCTAACTTAGTTAAAAGTATTGATAAACTTATTAAAAAGATTGGCTCGAGTTCTGGCACCGTAGCCATCATTGAGCAGATTCAAGAATCTGACGATGAAACCAATAGTGACTCGGACGAGATTTCTGAGGTCACTTCTGTTCCTGACCTTACTGAACAATTAAACAAGTTAACCTTTAATAACACTAGTATTACAAAAAACTGGTATACTAGACCTACTCCCCCTGATCTTCAGTTCGAAGAAAAAAACCTTGATAATCAATTTTCTGTTTCGTCCAACAAAATTTATGAATGGAATATTGATGGGTTCAGTGAGCATCAAATTCTCACTAAAATGAACCATTTGTCTATGGTAGCCAATAGTTATATCACAGCATTTAATAATCTTACTCAACCTGATATCGTTGAAATATTAACCAATGGTTTTACGGGTGTTCTTCGCTCTTGGTGGGAAAAACACCTTGATGAGGACGCTAGGAATTCTATAATTCATGCTTACCAGCTGGATGACAATGGTCAGCCTATCTTTAGGGAAGATATTGGCTTTGGTGTTCCGGATGGCATTAACACGTTAATTTTCACAATAATAAAACATTTCATTGGAACCCCTAGTAATATAACTGAGAGGATCCATGATCAGTTAAGTAATCTCACTTGTCCTACCCTAACTGAGAGGATCCATGATCAGTTAAGTAATCTCACTTGTCATATTATTCACAAAGAAGCACGGGCTGCGCGGGCAGGAGCATCTTGCAACGAGGCTGACCAAAGTAACTGTAGGAATTCTAGGCAAATGGGTCCTGAGCATCTTGAAGAGAGATGCTTCCGTACGGATCATTAGGGCTAGAATGTTGACTGGAATGGGACGAAGAGGATGAACAAACAGAAGGAACTGAGTCCTCACTGAGTTTATCCATTCGTTTTTTAATAAGACGAGATAACTGTTTGAGTTCATTATCAGTACAATGCTCAATATCCGCAAAATCTAACTTAGAAGATTTTTTGGATTTTGATTTACTAGAGGAAGATTCCTTGGAAGGAGGAATCGATTGAATAGGAGAAGGATTGGGAAATTCCTTCTGGACTTGATCAACAATGCGATAAGGATCAAACTTATCCCACCATTTAACTGAAAATTCTCTGGTAACATTAGTAATTTGACTAAGGTTAGAGCGGGAAACATCCTTTTCGGATGTTAGAACATTATCAGGAGAAAGAGCAACATTAACAATTGGAGAATAAAATCCATAGTTCCATCTAAGAATCCATGGAATTTTATATTTACTAACAAAATGAAGAATTACTGGAATGCAACAATTGGTTTGCACCACAGGAACTCTAGAACTGAAAACATTAAGAACAGACTGGAGTTCAATTGGCAATATTTTATAAATGAGACCAAAACGTTCCCACCATAAAACGAACCAATGAGGAATTTGACTTTTAAATTTGTGATCGAACTGAATAAACCAGGAATGACCAAACGATGGGGTTTGAAACAGAAAAACCCGGTTCCAAGCTTCCATGTAATCATAATAGCAAAACTGGCTATCATGACCTTCTAACTGTCTAAGATCAGATGGATGATTACCCCAGTTTGGCATGGTGATAATCTGTTTAATATATAAGGAATGATAGATGATCTTAGAGGAATCATTTCTATCATAAATAGGTTTAATGACAATTGACTGAGTTTGAAGCAAGACATCCTTATAATACATAAGAGATTTATAAGGAGCCAAAGGAATAAAATGCCAACCAGTTGGGAAAAACTGGGCATCCAACTTAACTGGGTCATCAATTGATTTCATATGTCTTTCAATATGAAATAAATTGGTGGAATAAACAGGAATGTACTCAGATTGAGTACGCTGACCAGCAGGAGGATTACTGGACGAGGCATAAGGATCAATAACTTGAGGGAGCTGGGCCAAAACCGAGCTAAAGGGCTTTGTACCAGAAATAAGAGGGGTGAACCTATTGACTACAGTAAGAGGGGTAACTGGATGTGGGATTACAGCTCCCATGGGCTTCTGACTAGGAGGTCCTGGGCCTGGAAGGCCAGGAGGCCGAACAATCATATCTTTACCTCTCACACTCATTTTGAACTGGAGGAGTACCTGAATTAATAAATTCCCGAGTTAAAAAATCAGGAACTGAATTATCACAACCTTTAATATAATCAATATCAAAATCAAAAATACTTAGAATAGATTGCCATCTGACAAAAATATGCTTAGCAGCTATATTTTTAACATCTTTTTCTAAAATATATTTTGCTGATTTGCAATCAATACGAACTAAAAAATTTTGATTTAATAAATCATTTTGAAATTTGGTAATACATAAAACTAATGCCAATATTTCTTTTTTAATTGTGCTATAATTTAATTGGGCTTGATTTCACGCGCCTGAGTGGAACCGAACAATTTGCTCAGAAGAAGCAGGAGTCAACTTCTGCTTCAAGATACCACCGAAGCCAATTTCGGAGGCGTCAGTTTCAACGATTTTAAAAGCTGATTCATTGGATATGCCAAGGCAAGGAAGGACCTTAACATATTTCTTGACTTGCTGAACGATGGCAGTATGCACATCAGTCCAGGGAGGAGGATTATTCTGTAAACGAAGAAACAAAGGTTTACAGATTTTTCTCAAATTCTGATAAAACTTACCGACGTAATTAAGGGATCCTAAAAAATGCTGGAGTTGATTTTTATCGATAATTTTGTCAGGAAATTTATCGGCGAATTGAATGACTCTTTGAATTGGTCGAACAAGACCGCGGTGAATGTCATGACCTAAGAACTTAACCCTAACTTGAAAAAGACTACATTTGGTTGGTGAAAGAACCAAACCATTGACTTTAATGGCTTTGAAGAACGAATTCAGATGTTTGAAATTTTCATCAATTGATTTAGAGAAAACAAGGATATCATCAATATACACGATGATAAAATGACTGAAAGGGTTAAGTATTTCATTAAGAATATTTTGAAATTCACTAGGGGCGTTTTTCAGGCCAAAAGCCTGAACAATCCACTCATAGTGACCGAAAGGAGTGGTAAAGGCAGTTTTGTATCTATCACTAGGGTGGATACTGACTTGCCAGAAACCAGACTTGAGGTCAAATTTGCTAAAAATGGTGGCATTACTAAGGCGACTAAGAAGGTCCTCTTTATTGGGAAGGGGATACCTAATCCATTCTAAAACCTTATTAAGCGGCTTGTAATTAATGACTAAACGAGGGACACCTCTTTCTTTTTCTGCTTCATTATTAACATAAAAGGCAGGGCAAGACCAAGGAGATTTACTATGCTTTATCAAACCTTTTGCAAGTAAGTCATTAATTTCCTGCTTACAAAGCTCCATTTGTTGATGACTCATTTGAATGGGTCTAGCCTTAGTAGGAATAAGATGTTCTTTAAATTCCTTAGCGTAAGGTAGTTTGACTACATGCTTTCTACGATGCCAAAAGGCATTAGGAGAATCGGCACATAAGTTTTTTACCATGAATAAACGAAGTTCTTCTATCTTGTCTTGAATTTTTTCAAGTAGAAGGAGATCTTCAACTTGCTTATACTTAATCTCTTGTTTTAAATATTTTAATTGAGAAGTTTTACAGTTTAACAGGTTGAGTGACTTAGAAATGGACTCATCTTGAATAACTCAAATATGCTTAATGACCTCAGAAATCTCGTCCGAGTCACTATTGGTTTCATCGTCAGATTCTTGAATCTGCTCAATGATGGCTACGGTGCCAGAACTCGAGCCAATCTTTTTAATAAGTTTATCAATACTTTTAACTAAGTCAGAATCTTTGCTAGGCAACCCCTTTCCATCTCTATTATCAGGGAGAGTTAATAAAGGCTGATCTAGTTTCTTATCAGGATTTTTAATAAAAGTATTATCAAATTTTTCTTCTATTTTATCAAGTTGTTTACCTATGGTGGCTAAATACTGATTAGTGAAATTATTTTGTTCAATAATTTTTTTATCGTCAGTTTCACCATCAGCTACTTTGAAAGGACTAGCAATAACAGAGTCATTTTTAACTTGTAAAAGAATAGTTTCAAGGGGAGGATGAGAAGCTAAAGTTTTAGATTTATCTTCTTTTACCCATTGAGATTTTGTAAGAACTTTACACTGAGAATGATGTGTATCATATCAATCATAAAATATAAGGTTCTCTCTAGTGTATCCTCTAAATCTAAATATCTAAATAAAATGGACTTTGTTAAAGTTTTACTTTTACCCATTACTCAATTATGAAATATAAAATATATTTTTTTGATCAAATATAAAATGAACTTGACATATAATCCATCGAATGGCTCCATAATCAGAGATATATTTTAGTTTTTTATAATAATTTATGTATTTTAAATTATAAAATTGATACGAATTTGTTTAGATTTTGAAAATTTGAAGATAACAAATGTGGTAATTAGTGATAGTGTTTACTTAATTTACAGTAGTTATATGTGTTTGTATTAAAATTAAAATATTCGTATTGATTTTGAATTTTATAATTTCACAAATTAATTTTAAAAAATAAAAATATATCTCTAAATTTTTAAAAAGAAGAAGAATATATTAGTAACTAGAGGGGCACATACTAATATTTAAATCAATCATACCGATTGCCTAATAATTGTATAGTTGAAGGTTAAGATTCTCACTCTCTCAAGTAATGGGTTGTTATTACACAAAAACACCTCAAATCACTAGAAATTCGTGATTAATTTTCAGTGATTTGTAAATAGTATCATCGTCCACTACTATTAGTAATAGACATAACTCGTCGTCTGCTACTAACTACTATTAGTAGCGGACGTAACTCGTCGTCCGCTAATTAGTACCGGACGATACCCATTATCAGCTACTATTAGTAGCAAACGTAATTCGTCATTCACTACTGATAGTAACAGACATGAATTTTTCAATTTTAATCTCGACCGTTAATTCTTGTATCCAACGTTAATAATGATGTTTGTTTATTTTTAATTTATAGTAAGTATTTATTCTGAATCATTTCTCATATGTATAATACTGATGTATAGGGTGTGGAGGCTATATCTCATACCCGATTTTAATATTATAGGTTTCGAGATCAGACAAAATCATTAGGTCTACATAAATTTGAAACAATGCTCCTATCACATAATTTTGGATCATATAATGCTCACATACACACACATGCATACTATGGGCTCTGCGTAATATACAGGGCCCGTAAATATACATATGTATGTATGTGAGCTTTATGTGACTCAAATTATGTGATAGTAGGATTATTCATAAATTTGCACAGCACTTTTATAAAAAACTAGTTCTGAAAGAGAATCTAGGGGTTATACCTAGGGTCCTATGAAAGAGGATGCGACACAGTGGACTGACCCACACGCTAAACCTACATAGAAGTAATAAAAACATTTAAAATTATACTCCTTCCACCTCATAATATACGAAGTTTTAGAGTTGTTCATAAAAAGAAATAATTATATAGTATTAAATATAGTATTAATTATCTATAATACCTTTTACATATAGTTATCTAATACCCTCTCTCATTTGTAATATTTTTCCATGAGGGATAATTTTGAAAAGATTGTGGATAATTTTTCTAAATTATATAAAACGTCAAATAATTTTAAAAAAATAAAATAATCTAAAACATCATATATTATGGGATGAAGGAAGTAAGCCTTAATACTATGATGAGAGATTATTAATAGTCTTGCAATATATTTTGAATATTTTCAATTGAACTATAATTGAAAAACTTATCTGTATATGAGATTGGTAAAAATTATAAGTGTGACGCCCTCAGAATAGGTCCAATCCAACCAACCCATTCTGGGTTGCCAAATACATGGTACAGAATTCAAATACAACTTTTATATCACATGGTCATGCAAAATACGATTACACAACTGTGAGTGTCAATACAAATATGTAAAAAATATAAACATTCAAACTAAGTTCTTATTATAATTATTATCACACTATTTTATAAAAATAGTTAGGACTACTACTGCTCTAACTCGGACCATCACTCTGACCCCCGACTAGTCCTTGTGACATTCTTATTTCCTGAAGAGGACAATAGATGAAAAGGGTGAGCTCAACTAGCCCAGTAAAGAATATTATGACTAAGATAATAAAGAACAATTTGTCGTTAGTCTTCAACAAATCAGATAAAATATTATGGACAACAAGTTTTAGATCAATAACTGCAGCGGAAATAACAATGCATCAGAAGAATTAAGTAGAAAATAATGTCTACTATCTTCTATGATTTGAAAGTCCATAATCAATATTTTATCCCTGTAACATCAATCAATATATATCTTGAATCAAATATTTATCTTTGCACTACAGGCCAAAGATATTCATTTGTATCACCAGTTGGTCATGTTCATCTCAACACCTGTCCATCTTTGCACTACGGGCCAAAGATATGCATCAGGTACTCATTCATCTTTGCACTATAGGCCAAAGATATTCGTCAAATAATCATCCATCTTTGCACTACAAACCAAAAATATTCATTTGTATCACCATTTAGGACTGAAGATGATGAAAAATATTTTAAAGAACGAATCCAGTGAGATAAAGGACAAAGATTAAGGATTCGTAATTTAGTTTATCCAAGTTCAAGAATACTCCATAATAATCAATTGTGGAGTAAAATTCAAAAATGAAGATCAAAACTTGAATCCAATCAAAGATAAGATCCATAATAGCCAACTTGGACAAAGAAAAAAAAATTTAATTTTTTGGTGAATAGTACCGTATACGTGAATAGTAACCCCGACATGAAAAGATAGAAATTTTCATAAGAAAAATCATACTTCGTGAATAGTACTCGTGAATAGTATCGTATTCGTGAATAGTGCCGTATACGTGAATAGTAATCTCGACGAAAAAGAAAAAAATTTCATAATAAAATTCATACCAATATTTCGATGAAATAATATTAAAAACAATAACATCATTTATAAAAAAAAATATCATCTCTTACCTCAAAAGAATAGTACTTCTGGCTGGAATATCGGATATAATACTGAAAAAAACTTGCACTGATTAGCAACACTCAAAGTATCTAAATACTCACAAAAATACGTTCGATATTATAGAGAGAAAATTTCTGATTCTGGTGTGATTTTCAATTATAACCTAAGCACTATATTTATAGAAAAATGTTTAGTACGCCAAAGCAAAAAATTTAATAAAATAATATATTTATATAAAAAAAAATTCGCACACCACCTTGACCATTTCATCAGCCCACACAAGTGGGGCCCACCATCAAAAAAACATTTTTATTAAAAAAATATTTATAACCCCAAAAATTAATTATTCCGGAACTTCAATAATTCATAAGAAATAGTCCTTTTATCAGAAAAATACGAATCTTATGTTCATTTCGTAGAAAATTTAATTCTCTACAACTTTGTAGAAGAAAGTTTTTCTAAATTCCGAACGAAAAATGACTGAAATCCACATACGGATGATTTTCCATACCTCCATTCCAACAAAATACTGATAAAAATATATCAGCACTAATTCTTTCATTTATATCCACATAAAATAAATATTTTCTTATCATATAAATCAATAATTAATTATTCACAAATAATATTACAAAACTACAATATTGACAACTAGGTCGTTCCCAGGAAAGAGGGGGCCTTCCGATAAGGATTTCTTCTTACTGGCGCGCAATTAAATAACCCCTCCTAGACAGAACTTCCTTAGACATTGCCAATAATGCTATCTAATAATAATATTCAAATAATATAAATTATTGATCTGATAATGGAAAATACTGTGCAGTGACAATTATTGAAACAACAATAATATAAAATACTGTGTAATACCGTGTGCTACTGTGTAACGACGCGTATTACTTTACTTTAACCACCGGGTATTCCAACAGTGTTAACGGTAACAACTACGCTGTTATTTTTAGAAAACTCATTCTTGTCGTTTTCTTCATCCGACAGTTTTTCGTTATGGGGCCCACAAATAGTTGCGCCGTCGTACGAATATTCTCCGACAGCAAGAATATTCCACGACCAACCGAATATTCTCCGACAACAATGAATATTTTATAACTACTTGCTTATTTGAAATATCTGCGCATATTACCCATAATTTTCTACATTATTCAAATCAACCCCTCACTATTCAAAATAATATATAGAGAAAGTTAAATTTTATTCATAAAAAGTTGGGGTCTTACAATAAGAGAACCCAATTTATTACATATTTTTCTAAAAAAATTAATATTAATACTTATTCACTTAACTAACAATCAAATAATCTACACATAAAACATTCGCAATATATCATATTTCGACTATTAATTGTTAAAAGATAATAACACTTTTTATTAGTCCCTATGTTTCTCAAAAACGGGTTTAGATTGATTTTTCTGATCAAATTAATCAATTTTAGAATTAAAAATTAAACATATTTATTTATATTTTCAAACTCATGAAAATTGGAAGTAATAATAGTTGGATGTAGTTTCTTATTGTTGTAGTTATTGCACCTATGACTATATATATAAAAGAAAACAATATAAATTTTAATTATAAAACTAGCTTATTTGAATTAAAAAATCAAACTAAGTAAGTTTTTGAGAAACGAAAGGAGTATTATTTGATGGGTTAAGCTGGTTAAAGGTTATATTGGACAAAGGGGCTGTTTGTTTAGGACTGAATGTCTGAATATATGTGAATGACTGAATGGCTGAATCAGTCAGTCATTGAGTGCGTTTGTTTTGAAAAAAAAATCGTTTGAATGACTGAATCGGTCATATGATTGAGCTGAATGGCTAAGTCAAATTTTTTTGGTTGAATGAGAAGCTGAATAAAATAAAAAAAAATTAAAATTAAAAAAAATATTAACTATTATATTAAGTAATATTAAATAAATTTACAACTTTGAATTTTTTAGATGGGTAAAATAATAAAATTACGTCATTCAGATGTTTCAGACATGTTAATTATCAAATAATTTTTTTTATTCAGATTCAGATTCAACCCATTTATATTTAGATTCAGATTCAGATTCAGATTCATTTAATTTTTATCAAACACCCCAAAGTCAACAAAGCAAATGCTATGATGTCTTTTTAAGTAGTAAATGCAGTTTTGGTACCAAAGACTATGTTGCTGTCTATTTCACAAAGCATGTGATAAACCTCGATCTCAAAGCAACTACTTCACATGTTACTTGTAAGATGAAAAGGATAGCAATATTTTAAGCTGATCTTGGTTGAAAGTAGTTGCTTTTGAGCACTTTATTAGACAGACTTATAAGAATTAATTAATTACATTTGTATAGTTAAAGAATTGAAATATAATTATATTTTACTTTATAATAAAGACCACTGAAATGCGACTCTTTAATTAATTATACCAATGCGACTAATTTTTATAGAGCTTCGTAAATGAACTATCGAAAATAAACTGCCCAAAATTCAAGTCCATTTTAAGCTCGATTTGTTTATAAATAAGCGACTCTAAGGTAGTGTTTGTTTGTGTCTGAATGCCTCTTAATTCACCTGCCTCTGATTTGGTCAGAGATAAATCTTGTTTGCTAAATTTTTCTTTACCTCTTAATGTCTCTTAATCGCTAAGACAGAAACTCAAATATTAACTATTAAGAGCTGTCTCTTAATAGCTTATTTAAAATTTATGGACAAAAATAGCCTCAATAAATATTGTACTCCTTCAATTTTAAATTTTACGACCATTTAAATAAAAAATTTAAATAACTCAAAGGGTTAAAATGGTAAAATAGTGTCATTTAGATGTTCTACACTTTTTAGTTATCAAACAATTTTTTAGATTCAGATGTTATTGCATTCAGATGATCTAATTTATTAAGATATATTAACCTTTCAGATCTTAATTACTCAATTTTATCAAACTCCACCTATGTCAAGTTAAAAAATATAAGAGCACATATTTAATCTTTTATTTTTGGAATACATGGGGTATTGAAATATTATATTGACGCCTTAAATATTAAATTTTAAGAGCGAGATACAAAAATTTAGCAACAATATATCGAAAGCGATAATATTCAACTTTATTTCAATGTTATCATCTGAATTTATGAAATTATACTAAAATGACATAATAATATAAGTACGTATTTTTTAATGCCTGTTTTAGAGTAGACCGCATGATGTCGTTGAGGTTTTAACCTAATGATTAGAACGGAGATTTAACACATTTATATTTTAAGGGCGATTTTTGAGATTTACTATTATTGTAATATGTGGAATTAAATTTATTACTGTCATAATGGTATCCTTTCAAATTAAGAATTTCGAGAAGAAGAAAAAAATCCGAAAAAAGATTAGTTCATTTTAGCATGTTTAGATTAGGCCGTATGATGCCATTGATGTTTCAACTTGGTGGTTAAAACTGAAATTTAACACATTTATATTTTAAGTTCGATTTTTGGGATTTACTGTTATTTTAATGTGTGAAATTAAATTTATTGCAGTAATAATGATATTCCTTCAAATTAAGAATTTCGAGGAAAAAAACCCGAAAAAAAAAAAAGAAGAAAAAAAGATTAGGGCATGTTATTAATGTTATAACCACTACTAAATTCCTTGCAAAAAAAGGTTGTTCTCCCTCAATTACAGAATGAAAAATTGATCTATACCAACTTCACAATCATAAATTTTCATATCAACCAAATTACATCAATTTAGTAACAAGAATCTCAACTAAGTTGCTTTTAAAATGAGTAATTCTACTTTCACCCCCCACCCCACTGTGACAGCCCGGGTCAAATTTCGAGTACGGAACAAATCTCATGTCAAATTCCAAGTCCGAATCGAATCAAATCTATCCAAAATTAGACCTTAACTTAAATTTCTGACGTCCCCGTCAGAACCGATCACACACCATCCTTCATATCCCCACCTCCGGCAACCCGATCGGATGACCCGACCCGAGCTTTCGAGAGTCGGGTCCAATAGTATCTTCTTTGGTTATCTTAGCCTACCACATGCTCACCCAAAAGTTATGACTGAAGGTACTATTAGTAATAACTTATTTTCTTAAGTATGGACAAATATTTCTCCTATCTTTCGATGTGAAATTGGAGTGTTACATCCACCCCCACCCCCACCCCCACCCCCACCCCCACCCTCGACATAACTACTTATACCCAATCAAGAGCATTCCCTCAACTATCATTACTTGTCTTTTACTTGGACACATACATATTTATCATTTATTTCTGTATTATTTTCTTTATTCTATTTTTATCTTTTTAAGTAAAATTCCAAATCTGCTTTATTTTATTCTCTTTTATTTTGTCTTTTTTCTCGCCTCTTTTTATCAATTTCAATGCAAAACTAGATGGGTACGTATAATTTGATTCTCTTTGTAGTACAAATGAGCACGAAATTGCCTGCATGCCGAATCACGTGCACATAATTGACTCCCATTCCCTTTCCGAATAATCCCCATGAAAGGACTACCTTTTATAAAAAGAGTTTTTAGTTATTAATTTTTTGATTCAAAATAATTTAAAATAACACAATATACTAAAGTTATTATTATATTTTTATTACTGTTATTAAATTAAATATACAATAAATTTAGAAGGAGGAGCAAACATAGAACAAAAATAGTACTTTCAGTTATTATTTTTTAGATGAGTGTTTAATATAACAAAAATTTCATTTTGATACGTTATGATTTGTCTCGAACTCAAAATTTGATTTGAATTATTAGTTCGTGGATTCAGAATTCAAAAATTGTACTCATTCTAATTTGATTTAATTAGTCATGCAAAGAGTATTTTTATCACCTTTATAAATCATGTTTGTTATATTAGTAATTTTATATTTCCGGTAATCAGATACCCGATAAAGTGTTAAGATTCTCCGTAATCAGATAACCAAAAAATAGATGATAATTTGATATTACCACATAGTGGTCATCTTAAAAATTCTATTTAGACAAAAATATCCTTTATATTTAATAATTGAGACATAAATATCCTTCTTAATCACATAATTTATATTTTTTAATTTTTGTTTGCTTGTCGACATGTTTAGTTTAAGTAAAATAACTTACTATCCATACAAAGTATATGGTGTTGTTTGTTATTTATTATTATAAGTTTAATGTATTATTAACAAGATACTTACAAATTTTGTGTTTAATAATTAAATAAATCATGAATTGTTATTTTATAAAAATATTAAAATTTTAAGTACGATTTACTAAGCAATAATGAATTATTAGTTTGATAGTACTTTGATGATTGTTCGATAATTACATTTGACAATAACCATTTGCATGGGTGAATCATTCAACTAAAATTAGTACAATAATATTTAAGTAAAAGATTAATATTAGTAAAAATATACTCAATAATATTAAATTCATACCAAACACTCACAATAGTAATTATCGGTAATCACATATTTTCTATCAAACAGATATGACACAATATGATAATTTTTTATTACCAATACTTAGATACCCAATAATTTATGTTTGGGTAAGTATTCATCATGACATGTAACAAACACCCCCTAAATCTTTTCTTAGAAACACACAATGACTGCATATCACAAATTTTGATTGATTTTAGGTGCTTATATCCTATGAGAATAACTATAAGATACTTATTAACCTCTAACTCGTGAGAGATTATGTTGCTTCCTAAAGGCACGAGAAGATCTAGAAAGGGGGGTTTGAATAGATCTTTAATTTTTTTATTTTAAATGGTATTACCAGATTATAAGTTAAGTAACTTTAATTTTAAAGATTTAAGAAAAATCTCAATTCTGAATTTAGTCTTTGTGGCATTAAGTTACACACAACGATAAAAATTAGTTGAAGAAATGTAAATGTTGAAAAGTAAATGACACAAGAAATTTTAAGTTGGTCAGAGTATAAATGCTCAAGTCCACTCTTTTACTCTGTGAGTAGGAAATATCCACTAAGGATGCAGGGGGTCACTTAGACCAGATCACTAAGATCTATTACAATAATGAATCACTAAGATTCTTTCGAGTCACTTAGTCTCAACATATGTTACTAAGACATGAGGGTCCCTTAGACTAGTTCACTTAGAACTCTTCAAGTCACTTAAACTTGGAAATAAAATGTCACTAAGACCAGTGAATCACAATAGAAAGGTGATTTGAGAGGTGCTACTAAGTTGCGTTGAGCTCAACTTCTTAAGGATTTAGTAGCAGAACAAGTCGTTTTTGTATCGTAGAGTAAAGTTTTCTTAAGACTTGGGCAGAGGTTCAACTTGATGCTCGTGATTCGTCCTGTTTAGTTGAATCTTCGTGCCCTTTTATAGACCACCTCAAGAATTTTTCGTTGGAAAGTTACTTGTGTATTTAATGCTCCGATCTTAAAAGATCTTTGATGTTGACTTTCAGGGAGAATGTATCAGCTTGTTTTTTGCTTTGATAGGTCACATCAGACTGCTGCAGCACATACCACGTGGGTGATGTCACATCGCTAAACTAGTTGTTGGACACAACTCAATTTGATCTTCAATTTGAACTTAGGAAGATCAGCAAACATCTCGAGTTCTTTACTCTGCAAGGCTCCTCAATGTCAGACCTGACATACTCAACGACTTTGTCTGATCGTAGAGTTTCATGGAGATCATAGGGCTTTTGGCTTATTTCACTCCATAATATGTACTATACGATCTGCTCTACGAAGATCTTGTTCTACGAATCGATCTGCACTCTACGATCTGCTCTATGATTTCTGTGCAGACTCTGCGATCTTTGTTTTGCCTTACGATCTTAGACCGGACTCTATGATTTCTGTTCAAACTCTGCGATCTTGATTTTGCTTTACGAATACCTGGCAAACTTTACGATATTTTTTTGAATACTCTACGATAGCACGGCTAACTCTATAATCTTTGATAAAATTTATGTTGGGAATTGCATATTCAAATTTGATGTTGAAAGTAAATATAAATGCTTAAATGTAAAGTCCTTCAATGATCATATGTACAAGGACTTAGATGATAGATCAAAAATGTTAGGTTGATATGAGCTTTAAATGTTTATCATTCTGTAAATGAATGTATAGAAGAAAGATCAAAAGTGTTAAGTTGATCTATTTTGAGATGTAATTGTTAAGCCTTGACAGAATCGTAGTCTGTCAAAGGCAGTCTGCAGAAGCTAAGGCAGAATCGTGGAGCTTAAATGAAGATGTCCAGAAAACGTAGTCTGCCCTGAAAGCCACATTGAGAATCGTAAAGTGATCCGGGCGCCTGCCGAGCTAAGTCAAGAATCGCAATGTGCTCTCGGAAGCGTGGAGTCTGCTAGACAAGCAAGAAGGAATCGTAGTCTACCAAAGAGCTTAAGAGAAATCGTAGTGTTCTCTAAGATCAAGACTGAGTCCAGCCTGTGCAATCCAACACACAACGATCATGGTACAAAGACCACGATCGTGGTGACCCTCTTATCAGCATCAAAGTTCGTCTATCTGATGAAGGAGGAAGAGCAACAAATGAAGAAAGGCTAAGAGACGTTGACAATTGATAGTCCCAATGATTCTACAATTATCCTTAGTATGAATCGAAGATGCGTATTGAAGAAGCTAAGGAAAGGACTACACATGCCTGCTGAAAATACCTTTTCAGGTGTTAGGTGAGAATGCAGTCTGCTGTGTCAGTGGGCCAATCGGCTGTGCAACAAGAAAGCAGGATGTCAACATCAACTGCACAGAACTGTCTAACACATTTAATGCTACAACGAACGCCTTTAACGGATAGATGTCAAAGGCTCCTTATCAAGCAAATCAGATAAGAATTCAGATTAAGCAAGCAAGAAACAATGAAAGAAAAGATAGCTCAGAAAGCTCAAGAGCACTCAACAAAAATACTCTACGATTCTGAAAGAAGGAAAGCTTGCTTTGCTACTCAGTTCTTCAGAACTGATGCTTAATTGCAACTGAGTGACACACCTTAGAATACAACTCTCAATCCAAAGTGTACCAAGTCAAAAGGACTTGAAAAGTTCTAAGTGAACTAAGAGAAGTACCAAGTCAGAAGGACTTGAAGAGTTCTAAGTGAACTAAGAGAAGTTCCAAGGCTGCTGGCCTTGAAGAGTTCTAAGTGAACTAGAGAAGTTCCAAGGCTGCTGGCCTTGAAGGAATCTAAGTGATTCAAGTTGTAAGAGACATCATTAGTGGATTTCCTACTCGTGGAGTAGAAGAGTGGACTAGGAGCCTTGTTTGCTCTGAACCACTTAAAACATTTGTGTCTCATTGTCTCTCATTAGCTGCTATAACTGATATATTTGTTATAACTGCTTATCAAACTATCATTGCATTATCTTTAAGGGGAACAAACATATATTCCGCTGCTGTCAGTATATTTAATTCTAACAAGTATTTTAAAATAAAGAAAATTTTAAAATATCTATTCAACCCCCCTTCTAGATAACTATTGTGCCTTTGGGAACTAACAATTGGTATCAGAGCAGGTTCTCTCAACTAAGCACACAAGCTTGAGTAGATCCAATAGCACAACTGATAAGCGAGACCAAGACAGGTGGAGAAAGCAAGCCACCTATGTGCAATAGAGACAAGTTTGTCAACTGAAAAGTTCGGATGCAAGCATACATGGATTCAATAGATGATGATCTATTTGAAACCGTTCTGAATGGGCCCTATAATCCAGCAAGGCTTGCACCAACTCCAGAAGATCCAAACAGAGTTGTGGTCAAGGTTAAATCTGAATGGACTGACAACGAAAAGAAAGATGTACAACTGGATAAAAAGGCTAAGAACATCTTGTTCCAGACTTTAGAAGATAATCTGTTTGAGAAAGTGGTCAACTGCAAAACTGCTAAGGAAGTATGGGAAGCATTGCTCATCATGCATGAAGGAACAAAAGAAGTCAGAGAAAACAAGCAATCTCTACTGACTCAACAGTATGAGATGTTTGCCCATGTTCCTGGAGAAAATGTCACCGCCACTTATGAAAGATTCACATTGCTACTCAACTCTCTTCGAGCTTATGGAAAGGTCTATCCCAACAAAGACCTTATCATTAAGTTCATGAGGTCCTTGCCAAGCAAGGGGGATGCCAAAACCACTGCAATCCGAGAGTCAAAGAACTTGCTTGAAATGACTGTTCAATAACTCTATCGCAACCTTTTTACCTATGAACTGGAGCTAACTCAACGAGCAGAAACTCTATCTGAAGGAAAAAAGAAGAATAAAAGAGTTGCTCTCAAGGCAACAGAAGAGACCTCCAAAGCTCATGATGAAGATGAATCTGCATTAGAGGAAGATGATGATGATGATGAGGATGATGAAGTTGTGATGCTGGCCAGAAAACTCAGAAGGTTCATGGGCAAAGGAAGAAGCGGCAGACCTAAGAGATTCAGAAACATCAGCAGTCAGGAACAGATAAATGACTTATGCTACAACTGCAAGAAGCCTGGCCACTTCATTACAAACTGCAACAAACCTATCAAAGAATAACTCAAAAGAAGGACAAATCCAAAGAAGGAGTTCAGAGGCTACAAGAAACATCAGAAGAAAGACAAAGGTCTTGTAGCTGGAAGTTCGTAGAGTTGTTTGTTCTGTTCCCCTCCTCCCCCCCCCCCTCAGAGATAGCTTGAGGTAATGGGGCTACCTTTGGGGTTTTCTTTTTATTCTTCTTTTTTTCTACCATCTTTATTAGCTTATTTTTCTTTTTAGGATCAGGATTTGATACCTTCAGAGTCGTTTCTTCATTAGCTACTTGTGGCTCCAGCGTGTTAGCCATCACAGCCGTCTCATCAACATCTTTTAGTGGCTCCAGCATACCAACCATCACAATTATCTTATCACCAACAGTTGGCTTGGGCTCAACAGCCGTCTCAGCCATCACATCAATTTCTCTTAGATCAAGCTCTACGGCCGTCTCAACACTCACTTCAGTGCCTCTACGATCGAGTTATTCGATGAACTCCTCAGCTTGTTCTCTAATGGACTTGGGAAGAGGCTTGGTTGTAGTCTTCCTTAATCGTTTGCCTTTTTATCCCTTCTGCTTGGCTAGCTGAGAAAGTGACACAGATTTCTCCTTTTCCCTCGTCTCAAGAACTGATTGCTTGTCTTGAGAGTCTCTATGAACCTCCCCTGAGTCATTTGAATCAAAAGGCTGATTCTCACTAGCGTATTCTCTCCCTCTCAACTCACCAGCCTTATTATTCTTCACTTCTTTTGAGAGGGTTTTTCTGCAGTTGATACCAGTGACTCAGGAACTGGTAGGGCTATAGAGCCCTGAGAAGCTTCCTCCTCTATTGCAGCGACCTTTCTTTTCACTTTGGTCTTTGTAGGCTTGTGCACCTCACTGAGGTCTTCTCACTGGCCTTTGACTGTTTGGATTGGAGGATCTCAACTGGGTTCTTATTCCAGTTGTCAAATAGCTTCATTGTTATCCTTATGTTAACATTGAGGACTTCCCCCTCTTAGTCTCCAATAAGTTTTTTTATCCTCTTCTGCAGAATGATACTGATGAACTGGCTATAGAATATTTTTGGCATTGGCTTGTCGGCGCCCTTTCTGGTCTCAGCATCATTTATCCATTTGGATATCCAATCCAGTAGTATGGCTCCAAAGTTGATATACTTCTTCATCACGTAGCAGTCATTATCTTCAAATGGAGTTCACTCACAAAGTCATGGGCAAAGTCCTTGCAAAGAATACACTTCCTAACTATGTCGGCAAGAAACTCATAGTTTAGAGTGAATTCCTTCTTCTTCGTTCCCTTAAGTTGTGGGTTCTTTTTGTAACCTATCAACTCCTGCCTAAACTTCATATCAATGTCTTCAAAGGACGTGACACCTTCATTCACACCCCAAGTGATGGTTCATCTCCATCACTTCCACCAGAAGAATGGTGCCTTTAATTTTGGTGGAGAGAACACCATCAACGCAAACAACGTTCAGATAGAACTCCTTTATCATGCTGGTGTAGATTTTTGTGCTGGTGTTCAGAGCCTTATGTTGTGTTTGGTTGGTGGGAATGGAATGGAATGGACCGGGAATGAAATGACATTCCTTATGGAATGACTTAAAACATGTTTGGTTAGTTAATTGGAATGACCATTCCATTCATTTAGTTATTCCCTTCCAAATCTAAAAGCTATTTTTATTTCTAAATAGGTGGGTTTATTTCATTCCTAGGCCAACCTCATTCCCCTCCTCTTTTCGCTATCATCAATTCTTTTCCTTTCCTACTTTTTTTCATGCTACTTCATTTTTCTTACAAAAACGTTATGTTTATTTTATTTTGAACTACTTTTTTTGTAATGTTTTCAAACTAATATTTTTTTGACTAATATTAGAGTCAAAACAAATGTTTATAAAAATATTCACATTCTATTTTTATAAATAAAAAAATACATACTAATTTTTATTTTATTAGTAAAAAACATGTATACACCCCCGCCACCCCCACACCACCCCACCCCCCACCCTCACTCAAAAAAAATAATAATATTTTTTGATTATGTATACACCCCCAATCCCACCCCGCCCACGCCCACCCCACGCACCCCACAATAATTAAAAAAATAATATTTACTGATTATATATACACCCCTACCCCCACCCACCTCCACCCCCTACCCCACTCCCATAAAAATTCTAAAAATAATATTTACTAATTAAAAAAAAATTATTTTTTGATTATGTATACCCCACCCCCCCCCCCCCCACCCCCACCCCCTTCACTCCCACCTCACAAAAATTAAAAAATAATATTTATTGATTATGAATACACCCCTACCCTACCCCACCCCCACCCCCACCCCCACCCCCACCCCCCTCAAAAAAATAATATTTACTGATTATGTATACACTCCCACCCCACCCCCACCCCGGCCCCCACCCACACCCCCTCTCAAAAAAAATAATATTTACTGAATAATATAACTACTTATATAAAAAAATTTAATTAATTTTTTATTATTTTTTGATGTATAAATAAGTTTAAATTATATTATTATTGGTAAAGGTATAATAGTTCAAACAATATTTTTTAATCCAATCATTTAATTAATCCTGGAAAAAAACAAACATAACATCAGATTATTTTAAGTTATCCCATGAATAATCCCATAAAAAACAAACATGTGACTAAGACTTTTTAATCCTAAGATTAATAGTCTTGGATTATAATCTCATGGATTATAATCCTTGCAAACAAACATGACCCTAAAGTAGAAAAATGATTTTATTCCTGAAGGAATGAATGGACAAACCAAACATAAAAATGAGAATGACCATTCCATTCACATTCTCATTCCATTTCTTGAGTCATTCTATTCTTTAAGTCATTTCATTCCATTCATGTCAAGGGATGAGAACCAAACATAGCATTATAGAACCGTCCTTTTACACTAACACAAGAATGACTATGAATTGCTTCTCTGTTTCTCCAAACTTTTTGAAGCATAACTCATTTCTTGAGATTACTTGGTAGTTTGCCATCTTCTTTGGTAAAGATTTGAACTGAAACGGAACAAATGGCGTCTAAGTTTACAAGATTTTGAAAAGCTAGGGCTCAAAAGTTAGAGGGAGAATTTGAAAGATAGATCTTAGATTGCAAAATGAATAGTAAAGGTCAGATGAAAATTTTGAAGAGTTCTTATGTCACTTCCCTCTAATTCGGTTAAGTGGGACACATTCCGAGTTCTAGAGTGGGAAATATACCTATGAATCGGAAACTTTTGGACTTAATATTTTACTATCTTTAAGTAATTTTAGTGCATTTTATTTGTTTTTGTGTTATTTTGTAGAAAAATGTAAAGGAGGGGTAAATCTGGAATTTTTAAGGAAGCAGAGGTATTTGGTAATATGGCAAAGTTAAGCGCTGGGGCATACAATTGAGAGTTGAGGAAAACCTAATTTTGCTTGGAGAACTTTAAGTATAAGTTGGGAAAAAGCTAATGAACACTATGTGAGACTAATTTTCTACCAACAAATTCCAAGTTCAAGAGCAAGCAGGATATCATCAGAGATGGAGGTCATGGATAGAAGAAGCTTGGAGATAGAAGGTTGACATGAGACAGTTTTTCTTCTTTAAACTTTTATTTATCTTTATCTTTCATTGATGTTGAATATTGTATGCTATTTGATTTCTTTTCATTCACATACTCTGTTGATTGACTAAAACATTTTGTTCTTTGACTGAATGAGGTTAATTAATACATTAGTATGTGGTTATATTGTAATTTCTTGATGTCCTTGCTGCTCTTTGGGTATTTTTTTTCATAGCTCAATGTTTCCAGTCATATGAACTAAATGTTCTCTCTATACTCGGATTACTTTATTTGACATTAATTCTGCACACCATTTCTACTGCACTGTGGAGTTGCCATTAATATTGCATATGTAAGCCATGGGCTTATTTTGATCCTACAGATGGAAATTCATTTTTATGATGACTTTCTAATTTGGAAATCTCTAGTACTTGTTACTTACAACAGGCTAACTATCTAATGTATTTATACATTATGTAACTATAATTAGTTAAGTCTAACCATAGTTCTAACTGAATACAACTGTCCTAATGACTACTCCCATGATCTCATGACACGTGTTATATGTACTAATCTCAATGTATTAAGTTCATGCTAGCAATCTGTTCAAGTCCTTGTGTTAGTTTGTGTTGGAGCTAAGTATGTCTTGGTTGTGGGTAAAAACAAGTGAGGAACCTTGCCAAGTGTGGAATATATGTAGGATCACTACTAGAAAAAAAGCCTATAGTGAAGGTTGTTGATCGTAACTATAGGCGTTAGAACCGTAGCTATAGATATTACCGACGGTCGTCGACCCTCGCCGTAGGTCGCGTGGCTAAAGCCTTTAGCTACGGTCTTAGGGGACTTTATCGACGACCGCAACTATAGCTATAAATAATGCCAAAATTGTGTTTTTGCTCTTTACCAACGGTCACTAGAAGCTATTGCTACGGTCATGACCATAACTATAGTCATATCCCTTGATATAGGCTTTGGATTTTTGGAACCCTATAGCTACGGTCGATGACCGTTGCTATAGCATTTTTAGATTTTAAAAACAATAATTAGTAATTCACATTTATTCAACAAACACAATACAATATAAAATAAAACATAATAAATATTATCACATCATTTAAAATAATTCATCCCCTAAAATATGACAACCATAATTAATTTAAAGTAATTTAGTAAATGATAAGATATATAACAAAACGATTTCTAAAATCATTTCGAATCTTCGTTATCCTTGTAGATCGATAATCATCGCTCACTTTTTAGCATCAACTCCGATAGTAAATTCTCACTGCAAATACAAACATAAATAAAAGTAAGTCTATAATCTAAACAATCTCAAGCATTTTAATTATTCACAACAAGCACACGAGCAAAATTTTATGAAGAAATTATATAAGCTTGTTCCCACAAGTCGCATTTCCGAAAAGAATAAACAGATTAATTTATAAAAAGAAAAGAATTTCCAGAATGATTTAAAAAATAATTTAAAATTTGAAAAGAACATAGATAGGTATACCATTTGTGCACATTTGCACAGATTGCCAAGCCTCAGCACAGAGTTTTTTAGCCATTGCTAGTTCAGATTTTTTTAATTAAGATAGGAATAAAATGCTTCTTATCAAATGCTTCCTATGGAAATCCTTGTTATAAGTGTTACTCCCCCCATGTCAACAATTGGTCTAATATATTAAGATTTGGTGCATTGATTTTGAAAGTGGACTCTCCTTTTGGGATGTCTGAAAAAGAAGAAAGTTGAAGCTCATTTTTGGGACGGAGGGAGGATGTTCTACTTAATCACTGTTGCTTGGACTTTAATAATGAGCTGATTGTTGTATAGCTTTGCTCCCCATGTGGGGATTATGTCTTACGACAGTGCCTGAACTTTGATGCACCATTACCTTAAGGAGGGAGGTGGGGTTACTATCTGTCAACAAAACGTAGAAGAAGATTATGTATTGTTGAATTGTGTAATTCTAATTTCTAGCACTTCACTTCCTTTTAAGAGTTTTGCCTCTGTTTTTTAACCTCTTTTCTCTGGTAGTCTCTTCTATTTTATCTTGAAATTAATCACTTTGGCAGCGAGCTCTAAATTGAGTGTTATTTTAGAATTCATTCTCCTGTCAAGTTTCTTATAGAATATGTTTTGTATCATAGCTCCTTTTTAACTTGCAATTTTATGACAAGAAATAGATGCATGGTGATCACCAATATTACCTACAATATTAAAACATCACCATTTTGATTTTCTCAAAAGTTCTTTTACAATCAAAACCTCTGACTTGAAACTATTCCTCCTTTGACAAGATCGAGATCATGTGTTGCATAGGTCATTTAGTTTTAACTTAATCATACAATACACTGGGCCCACACTAATAGTTTCAGCTATCAAACTTTCATATATTTATGCAACTTTCCTTGCCATTTTTTTTTGCCATTGCACACTACTGGCAATGTAACCCTGTGTAGTTCAATACTGAGAGGTTTCTTCTCAGTATAGGGGGGGCAAATAATGTCTTAAGGAGAGAGTGGACTTCCATTCGATTCAGGCGGTGCTAGTATTATTTTTTTAGAATTTCGACAATGTCCTATGGCAAAAGTTTCAACAACAGAGTTTCTTCTGTAAGGTGAATAAAATGTTTGTTTCGATGGCACGTTTTGTAGGGAGAAATAAGAGGAAGTGGCCTATGAGTTTGCCTTCAACACACTATATATGCTATCTTCCCTGTTTTCCTTAATTTCGAATGCACCAGGCTATCAGCGAGCTGAACCCATGATTTCTATCACTAGAAGAAAGGAGACTAATTAAGATGGTCCTGGTGATTTATGTTCAAGAGCTTCACTCTAGGTCTTATTCCTGATTTGTAAATATATATATATATAGAGAGAGAACTTATAAGTGATCTATAAATTTTGTGTACCTAGCGGGAATTTCAAAACCTGAAACCTGGATTAAGACAGGCTAAAATTGTTTTAATGATTTGGGTATTATTAAAGTTAACCAGTATATCTAACTGAGGGGGCACCCCTTCATGGGAGAGTGGGAGTCAACCAACAAAAGAGAGAACACAATTTAAGTTACAATTAAACAGCTAAACAAGAACATTACTATTGTTATTAGCATAATTAATGTAATAATACATGTCCACCAGTAAATTAGGCTAGAATAGAAATGACAGACCTATTGATTGCCACAAACAGATGCTTTATGAGTTGATCACCATACTCACGTCCACAAAAAGGAAAATGACCAAGATACGAACAAATGACGCCAAATTCCAAGAAAATAAATAACAAAAGACAAGTTTCAGCTGAAAGAAACAGTTCTTGAAAAACCCAAAAAAAAGAGAGAAGAAGATAGAAGATCATAAACTCGAGAAATATACACATCTTTAACCTGCAAGAAAGAGAAAGAAAGGGTAGAAGGAGTACCAGGTGTAAATAAATGATGTGAAAGTATGTAGAAAAGTTGAAGTGAAGTCCCAAAAAACTCTTCTTTGTTAAAACAAGCAAAATGTTCACAGAAACTGCAACAATATGAACCAGGCGTTTGAGCAGAGAGTACCATTGCTTTATAGAAGGAAAAAAACTAATATGTAAAAACATAAATATCTACAACATTCAAGAAAAGAAAAGGAAAGAAAAATAGAACCTGCAGAAAGGAAAAGGTAGAATTTTGGACGAAATTTAGCAAGTAGAGTTAAAGTAGAAAATGGAATGAAATATTTTCCGTCATTGATGTCGTGCAGAGAGTATGACACCTTTAACCCCTCCATACTCTCCCTACCCCATCTTCTTCTTCTGCTTCTTCTTCTTCTCCTCTCTATCATTCAAATTGGCGTCATATATGTAATTGCACAGGGAAAGAGAGATAGAAAGATAAGCTTTTTTGGGAGGTCTAGTATCATCCACATAATTTGATTTAATTTTAATATTCAGGTATCCAATGGCGGCACATACTTATCGGGACCTTAGCTGGAGACAGCGACCAGATCGGAGCTCTCACGCGCCCAAACACGCCGCTTTTCTTTGCCTACGATTACACTCTCCCTGTTGTTCGGAAGCTGTTTACAGTTCGTGCAGTTACGATTTAGTGAATTTACGGTTCGTACAATCGGGTCGGAGCAGGTTCCCTCAGGTTATATGGGTTTCCTACAATTCGGGTCGGAGCCCATTTTAGGACGGGTTTTCGGATTCCCTCATGTTATATGGGTTATGTTAGAATTTAAGATCGGATAATATTGCAATCACACAAATATTATATGAAAGAAAGAAAAAAATAAAGACACACGATATACCCAGATTCACCAATTTAGCTAGTCCTGCTTGTCTGATGTATTCATTAGATGCTTCACACACTCTACAATGATTCACACACAGTTTTTATAGTAACTAGAAAAACCCTAGTAGCTATAACATGAGCCCAAACACATGAAACCCAATATATTAGTAAAACCCAAGATCGAGCTACTAATAAATTTCCAAGCCCAATTGCACTTTGCGCTTGGCTTTCAGGGGCAACCGATTGCTCAGCGAGACCCGACTGGGTAGTCGTAGTGGCCATTCGTCGAATCCGCAGAACTATCAGTTAATCCCAACAAGTTACCTACTATATGAACGTTTCCTTCTTCCTGCTGGGTTTCTTTGGCCCTGTGAATGAAGCAAATTCAAATTCAAATCAATGAATCGGGTCTTACTTGTATTCTTGATCGAGGTGGGTATGACTATCTAATATCTTCTTCCTTCGCATTTTAGCTGAGCTTTTGGCTATGGCTATACAAGCCAAATGATCACATAAACTCGAAATGGGTTTAGGAGTTTATTTGCTACAAAAAAATGAGAGACAACAAAGACCGTTTGAGCAGAGAGTCAGATCCAGAGGCGAAAGCAAGTGGGGCGCCAAGGCTGGAAGCTTATATAGGGACATCTTTATCCATCAAAAAGGGATGAGTCAAGGGGAAGAGGAAGCAAAGAGGAACAAATCAGCTAATTAGAGAGATGATGATGTGAGAAAGGGAAGGAGAAGGTTTGTTGTTGGTTTTTGGTTTTAGTTTTGGGAGGAGGATGACGACGGTAGATAATAAAAATCTGGGTTTGTGGTTGTCCTTCTTAACCCACCACCTATTTTTAACCCTGGAGATTAGATTGTTGTTTATTTATGCGATGTGTGTAATAAATTCGAGGGGTTAAATATACATTTCCCCACTCTACTAGGGGCGGTTTACAAATGCATCACCGAACTCATTTTTTTTACAGTTAACTCATTGAACTATACGTTATTTACAAAACGTGATCTTGCTGTCTATGTCTGTTAATCATTTAACAGAAGAAGGACGTGGCAATACCTGGCAATCGATTTAATAACTTACGTGGAATAAATCCTTAAATCCCTAAATCCTTTAACCGACTTAAATCTAAAACTCTCAAAATCAAAATTCAGTTGCAATCCCTAAATCCCTAATCTTCAGTCCCAGACGAATAAGAGAAATTGAAGTTTTCCCAACTCGATTCCAACTCCTTCCTCCTCATAGATCGACAAAGACAAGAAGCTTTTTAAACCAAAACGATGAACAAGAGAAGGTAAGTGAGAAACTGACATAAGCAGGAGCAAACATACCAGCACAAATCGTGTAGATGATTGGGAGATGCCCAGAACTCCGGTGACATGCCGATGTGGGATTGTCGCACCGATGTGGGTAGCTTGGAAAGAGGGAACCGCCGATCCTGAAAGAAGGTTCATCGGTTGTTCGCGTTACAAGGTATGTGACCTAATTTCTTCTAGTTCAGCTTTTGAGTTCAAACAGAGAAGGGCCTGGTTATCTTTTTGCTTTTGCTGACCTAATTACCCCCTAATTAATTTTGTTGACCAACAGAGCATGAAATTGGTATGGCATAACAGAGCATTAATTTTGTTGACCAACAGAGCTGACCTAGTTACCCCCTATTTGTGTGTAACTAGTTGTATTGTAAGCTCTTTAAATGGTTGTATTTGTGTGTAAGTGGTTGTAATTAAACTCTATTGCAATTAAACTATTATTTGTGTGTAACTGGTTGTGCAGGATAAAAGGTTGTGTTGTAGGTTCTTTAAATGGTGTGATCCTCCATTTACAGAGAGATAAAAGGAAGTGATATTGCAGCTAAAGGGAAAGATAGAACAAAATAATGAAAAAATAGGCCATTTAATTGATGGAAGTAATAAAAAAGATGGAAACTGGGAACACATTGATGACTTCATGTGAGATAAACAATGAAGAAGAAAGAAATGAAGAAGAAGAGGTTTTGGTGCTGCAAAGACAAGGGCAACAGTTGAGGAAGAAAATTCACAAGCAAAGTTCCATGGAGAAGAAACTATGGATTGCTTTAGCTTGGGTTTTTTTTCATTGTATTGCAACCAAATGTCTAGATTTGTATAAGCGTAATGTAGTAAAGGGCTAAATTATGTATTGAAGGTCAGTGTATTGAATACTTAATGTTGGTTTTGAGGGTTGACAAATATGTATTGAATATTGATTTGGCTTAAAATGTGAATGCATGTTTAGTATTGTATTGAATTGAATGAATGCTTATTTGGCAAAACTGAAGCAGAGCATTGAATGAATTGAAGTTATGACTTCATGTTTAATTGTGGCAGGAAGAAATGAATGAGACCATAACAACCATAATAACCATAACCTGTCATGACCCATAACAACCATAAAATGCTTTAACAACCATCACGACCAAAATGCATTGTATAAGTACCCTGTCATATACCATAACAACCAAAATTCAAGCTTCCAAAAAATATATTCCATAATAAAATGAATCCAGTTCAAACATTCCATATATGCATCTAATCATCCACTTCAAAATACACCTTAAGCTTATACTGGACCATCATTTAGTAGCATAATTACTTACAAAATACCATAATCAATAGCATAATTACAGACAAAATATGTCATTCAGTACTATATCCCAAAAGTTCAGTCCCACAAGATAAGAATTCTAATTTTTATCCAACTTTGCTCCACCCTTCTTCCTTGGAATTTTGTATGGCCTTCGTGTGGCTTCTTAATTGCCAACATTGATCTTCCTTTTTCCCCCTCCTTTGGTCTGAATTGAGGAAGAAACTGAGCTTTGACTAAGGTGTGCTTGATTTGGTGGGGTACTAACTGGAGGGGTATTATTGGTTGAAAATTCAGTAGTAGTCATCACACGTGGAGTTGGAATCTACAAAAGATAAAAGCTCCCAAATTTATTAGCAATTAAATGAGATTTTGGAAAGTAGACTAGTATAGGTATGAATTTACTTACAAACATAAATGCTGAAGTTGGTCTATCTTTCTCTTTTTCATTAGAGCTTCCCACCTTTTCTTTACCTTTACCTGTGTACTGTAATATATTTTATAGTTAGTCTTTATACTTTTCAATAAAATCATGTGCATACTAAATGGACACTTACATTAGGTGTTGGATCCTTTGCTTTGATGAATTGTTGTCCCTCTCTAATTACTACACCATGCAGTGTAGTAGGATGTGCTGTGGACTCTTGATCATGGTGTTCAGTTGACTCTGCATTAGTCTCTTTAACTGGGCATTGGTTCCTTCGATGATCAGGCTTTCTACAAATGCTACAATGCATTTTTCTTCCTATTCTACTCACCCTATTAATTTGACTATTATTTCCTCTATCTTCCCAGCCCTCTCTCCTTCGCAGCCTCTGTGGTCTGCCTCTCAGTTTCTTTGGTATAGGTGGAGGTTCCATTATGTCACACTCTGTGAATTCCCAGAAATCTTCACCATTTAACACCTCAAGAGTATGACTATAAGTCTTGAGGTAAGTATCTCTAGTATACCAGTGGGCTACATAGTCTATTGGATTTTGATAAATAGACTGAATTGCTAAGACAACATAACAACATGGGATGCTAGTAAGGTCCCACACTCTACAAGCACAAGTTCTATCCTTAAGATTCACAGTAAAGGCACTACCTCTTTCTTTGACTTGGAATGAGATTTGGCCATCACAAAGTGGATCACAATGGGCAGAGGCAATGATGGCTGCATCAAGTTTCTTCTTAATTCGTGGACAAATTAAGTCTTCTGACTTAAGCATAACATCCCTTTTCTGATGCAATCTAATCATGATTTGATCATGAATTTCTTGAAGCATTGTTAGAACTGGCATGTACCTAGGAAATATTAAGAAGACAACATGCAGTACAATACATTATATTTCAAACCCTTGTGCTTTCTCTTTGTTTTTGGGTTAAAAAATCACAATGTACAGACTTTCTCTTTTTAATAGGGGGACCCACAAAACCAAGGTTGTCCTCTGCACTGCTATCTGAGGGGGACCTTAATACATCACTGTCCTCATACTCACTGTGCCAATCACTATCATCATCAGAGTCACTAGCATTATCTCCCTCACTATTTCTATCAACCTCTTCAATAACCTCATTGACTAACCTATCACTATCTGCTACACCTTTATCACCTCTTACATGACTAAGTTCTGCCCTCTCATCATCTCCATCATTCCCAGTTTCATCAGCCTCCTCACCCTGCCCTGCCCCCTCACCCTCACCCTCACCATGCCCTGCATCCCCATCACCCTCACCCTGCCCTGCCCCCTCATCATCACCTGCCTCAGTTTTAACTCTAGCCATCTTTGCTTTGTACTCCCTATACCTCCTCTTAGCATCTAATAATTCTTCATCACTGCTTAATAATTCTTCATATCCCTCACTTTGTGCATCACTACTTTCTGAGTCCCCAATCACAATTGGTGTATTATCATTCTCCATATTTAATTTATGTTTCAGTTTAATTCTATTACTCTTCTTCCTCTGATTATTCATTATTTCCTTCTTCTTACTCCTCTTAGTATTACTAGCATTTTGTTTGCTCTTAAGAATGATACCTGCCCTCTTTTTAGTCATCTTCGACTTCTGCAGATTAGTATCAGCACTAATACTCCCCTTGTTATTATCAGTTGTATTGGGGGGTTCAGTAATAGTAGTTGCAATTTGTTCATTCACATCAGGTATTTCAGTCACAACTCCTTCTTTATTCACAAATACATGATCAACATAAAACTCAATCACACCAAAAGGGAGACACACTTTTATCATGTCTCTAATACTAACATCATCATGCACCATTCTATAACCATTTTCACTAGTTTGACCATTATTCTTAAAATAAACCTTAGCACTGCTATCATAATGTAGATCTTCAGCAAATGTATTAATTGCAGTCATGCAGATGAAATCCATATCAACAAGGGGATAAATTTCAACCTTACCTCCCTTGTACTTAGTTTTAGGTTGTTGAACAAATTTGCCTCCGTAGTGCACATGCAACTGACAAATCTCACTCATTCTGTGAAAACAAAATAAAATAAACAATAAATTAAAATTTATTATTTACACTACATGGGGGGACCGAAGAAGACAACAATGGCAAAAATAAAATCCCATGGACCACATGTCATCAGTATAAAGTCAATAAAGAAGGAGAAAACATCAAGACAACCAAGATGGCCACAACAGATTACAAACCCCTAATTTAATCGAACCCATTCCCAACCAACCCATGTGCACAAACCCTAGATTAAAGATATCTATCATACCTCACAGCAGATTCGCACTAGAAGATTCGTATCCAAGAGCAAGATTCGCATCAACGACCAAGAATCGCCAAAAAGATGAGCAGTTCGCGCCCGTTTCTGTCTTTCTCCTTCACTCCTTTGCGGGCTTTCCTTTTTCTGTCGTTGTCTGAACTTTAGTAAACCAAATTGGTTTTAACCACTGAGTTTCCACCGTGGCAATGACTAAGACTAACCCACGTGAAGTGGTTTATGTGTAATTAAATGTGGGGTAGGACAGATCTGATGTCACATGTCTCTGTTAAAAGTCAACTCATTTAACGGAAATTGTAACGATTTGATAAATATTTGAAGTTCAATGAGTCGACTGTAAAAAAAAATGAGTTCGGTGATGCATTTATAAACCGACCCCTAGTAGAGTGGAGAAATGTATATTTAACCCTAATACGAGTACATTACCCTCCTAATCCTAAACTCGCATTCATTTCTTGTTTTGACTCACTCTCCTGATTCAATTACGAGTTATAGGGAGCTTCGGCTGATTGGTTATGAACCAACTTGATTACTAAGTAATTCAAGAATTCTAAAGATATGGGCTATATATATATACTGTCTTTGACGCAAATTCTAATTAATAAATAATATTAAGGGTATCAAATTTGTATCTTTAATATAGTTATTAAAAACAATAATATTGTTTGAAACATGTTAAATTAATAAATAATATTAAGGGTGTCAAATTTTTATCTTTAATATAGGTATTTGGGTTTAAGGTTGGGGTGGCTTTTAGCCTACAAGTAAGCATATAAAGGCCAAAAAAAATGCATATTTAATTATATGTTATTTAAGAGTAATAAATTAATTTCAGCCCATGAACTAGCATTAGCATATTATTGTAAGTGCACTAAGAAATAAGTAACATAGTTAATTTTTCATAATTTGGTGTAAGTATTGGTTTGCTTTCTTTTAAGACATTAGTATTACTATTAGTTTGTCTATCTTTAAGACGTTATTAGTATCGCTGCTATTGTAGCCACCGGTTGCACCATTGTAGCTCATATCGCCGCCGTCATGATTTTGCAAGTATATTTTGACCCCCCTCTCAAAAGTTTCTGGTTCTGCCACTGTTTGCTGTAGGAAAATGAGAGATAACAAAGACACCAGGCGTTTGAGCAGAGAGTCGGACTCAGATCTTATGGTCATATATGGATACTGAAGTTGGTATTATCGAGCATGAATTAAAAAATTCAAGAGCACAAACCAAACATTTTGATTTTTTGAGTAGGGCTAAAAATGAATTCAACTTGTTCCAAACTCGGTTTAAGATGGGTTCCAAAAATTCAGACTTGGATTCAATATTTAAGCAAGTTTGTGAATCCTTACTTGCTCGATTTATTTAATATATATTATTTAATAATTAAATTCTCCAAATACTTTTAGAATTAAAAGTAGTTCATTAATTGTTTGATAATATTATCTAATTAATTTTTTTACAATGGTAGAGATCCAATTTGAAGGGCTCAAATTTTAATTATTTCAACGACTTTGATCGAGTTAATTTTATATAAATTATCATAATATAAATGATCTGGTTCTAATTCATGTATGTTATAAAAACGAATTGAGTCGAGTCGAACTCGAATATAATCAAATGAAAGGATATGAGCAAAGATTACAAAATTTTACCGTACAGTTTTGTTAACAAGTTTAAAGGAATCTTAAGATTGGCCTAAAAAGGTCCACTACAACTAAAGAAATCAGCATTTGGAAGAAGAAAAAAATGACTGGCTTTTTCTTCCCCCTCCTAATGAGATAAATACTTCCTTCTGGCTACAAATATGAAACTAAACACCAGCTCTTGGATCCCCTGAGCCAGCTGCCACAACTCCCATACCTTCTACTGTTGTAACATCCAGCTGATCCTGCTCCATTGATCTTGTAACAGCAATTTTATCACCATCAATCTCTTTTACCAGTTCATCAATCTTGCCAAATTGATATGGCCATCTTGCATTATATAAAAACTGGCGAAGATCGAACCTGTTGTCTTCGGGTGAGTAGCTCTGCGTGCAGCAAGAAAGGTATAAGTTTTCTATTAAATAAATGGTAAACTAGGAAATTTTTCACTTCACAAAGTCCAAAGCCTCGACATAATTGAATTTCATCTTGGAGATCATGGGAGTACCTCAGCATGATAAGAGGGTGTTATTACAGTCATTTTGTGTCGATTGATTGAATAGTACTTGAAGAAGTACTTCACTTTGTCAGCCACCTGTGATGGAGTTAATTTTCCTCCCCATTTATAACAGAGATTCTGCAACAACAAAATGACTCTAGGGTAAGAAAGCAATTGATGAGAACCACAACCAAACGCACCTGGGTTGTACTATATGAATGTTAAGAAAGGATACGGGCATCCTTTAAAATCCAAATGTCAAAACAATCACAAAGAAGTTGTATAATTTTGACAAGTTAAACATGCACAACAATGGATCTATTACCTAATATTCCTAATGGAGATGCTAAGCTCAGTTGATAGAGGGTGGGGAAAAGACTTGGAATTGAAGAGAATTGGGATATTTCTAGTACAAAAATCATCCGAAAGATCATGGAAGGTAGTTCATATAGATCCTATTGTTATCTTCTAAGCGGTCCTAAAACAAATCATAGTCAGTAGGCAATCCTCGGTATAAAAGTTTTGACTTCAAATGCAAAATGAAATTTTAGGCGCAAAGTTAAATGGTCAGGAACATTGCTAACTGGGGATAGATTGACTTCAAAGCTAATGTCTTACTACCACAATTTTTACTAAACTGGATATGCTAATAGTTAAGTGGCAACTTCGATTTTTTGGGTTTAGGTATTTTATTATCCTCATGTTTCCATACACATGTTGATCAATTTAGCTATAGGTGATATGGTAGCTTCACAGAATCTTTCAAATTAATTGCGATGAGGTGGTTAGACTTCTCTGTAAGTAGAGGGACAGCTTCCCCAGAGTTTTATGAATATTGAGGGTATTGAAATTTGAAACCAAACTTGAAACATGGATACAAACCTGAAACATCAAAACGGGACCACAACGGAATATCTTACGCAACCTTCCATAGACTGAAAGTTCCTCATATGTCATTCCCATATCCACTTCATCAAGCTGTTTCACAAGAAAATAATGGTCTTATAAACCCCACAAAAAGAGCATGAAGATGACTGCAACTAAAAATCAAGTAATCAATGCTCATTTGAAAGAAAACTTTGAAACAAAGAGATAAAATCAACTTGGAACATTTGAAAAACAGGGTTCTATTACAGGTCATATCTCCTTAATAATGGGTTTTCAAACAGATACATGAATAAGAGGGAACTCATCAGGGCCATAGCTAAATAGAGTACCTGGCTGTAGTTGGATCGAATAGGCTCCAGTTCAGCAGTGGGGGGAGCAGCTTCAATGTCTGCCAAGGATGAGTAACCAAGATGAATGGCAGCCCACCGCAAAAATGTTCGCAGGTCCTGCTTACTAATACTTCCAATTGGATTTATATCAGCTGAACTGCAATCATACTACACAATTGATATTCATTATAAGTTTATAACTACCATTGGAGCAAGTAATTACATAAAAAAATATTAGTAACTTAGGATTCTATAGGGAACTGGAGGCATGAAAACAAATTTATTAATATCACACCACAGGACTAACTGCAAACAATCTGGAGCTTGAATAAAACATTCAAATTTTAAAATAATATGCAAAAAGAGAGGTTGGGACAGGGATGGGCCGTGACCCCCATAGAGGTTTGGAAATATGGAACAGTATTGTTTTTGGTAAACTCAAAAATGTGGTTTGCATTACTATCCCAGCAGACTTACTTAGCTTTTGCAAGCCTCTAATACAAGAAGAGGTAGAATTAAATAAATGAGTGGACCTCTCCCTCTTCTATGTGCCAACTTACTACATCCTGCATGTACGTACATTATTTTTTGTATTGTCTATTGTATAAATTCAGTTTATCACTTAATCAAATTACTCTTACATTGATTCTTCTCTTTCTTGGTCCTTTTTTTCTTCATGTTTCCATATATTATGTCAAACGTACTTATCTATTTTATTTTATTTTGAATATTTTTCATAAAAGATTGAGATTTTATTAAGAGACGATATATATTCACATACTATATCTACATAATAATATGAAATAATATTCACGTGGACAAAGTTCAGCAACTGAATATTACTATTAATTGGAGTAATTTTTTTTCACTATTTCGTAATCCTCAGTTGATGAGTTAATGCCCAATTTGCACGTAAATTCTGTCTCACGTGAATTTAATAAGGCTATGTTTGTTTGCAAAAAACATGCTTGGGATTAGACTATTTGTCCTAATTTAACACTACTTCGAACTATTTTATCCTATAATGGGGGGATTAATAGTCCTTTAAATAGTCATATGGACTATTTTTTTGTCATTTCTAAGGGATTATATAATCCAATGATGAATGTGAGAATAATAGTCCCCCCATTTTAAGCTATCAAATGATTTTATGGGACTAATAGTCCCTTATCAAAAGATTAAATAGTTCAAAATAGTGTTAAATTGAGACAAATAGTCCAATCCCAAGTATGCTTTTTGCAAACAAACATGGCCATAGTTTTGTATATTGATCATTTTCTTGTGAGTTATATCGATGGTTGATTTTGTATAAATGAAGATTGACAAAATTCATGACATCATATTATTCATATTTCTACCGAGAGTTCTCCAGATTTTCAGGCTTATAGAATGAAAAATTAATAAGACATTTTTTGTCAATTTTTTAGTATATTACTTCTTCCCCTACTAGGCCAAAACCTAGATCCACCACTGGCCAAAAAAATAGTGAGCTTAACCCTACTCACTAAAAGGTGAAGGAGTTTATGGAAAAATAATCAAGTCCGTGTAATATCAATCACGCAATATCTTATTATATAAAAACAGGTGAATGTTCTAACATACCTTTGTCAGATAACCACGCAATCCTTCATCCACATTGGAGCTACCTAAGACTAAATAAAAACCCGATTTGTTATGAACCCATGGCATGAGTGACGCCAACATAAATGCCAACACCATTCTGATTCGAGCTTGAATGTTCTGCAACCCTAAGTTTTCAATGTTTGAACCTCCATCTATCTGTAATTAGAAGCGGGAAAGTGATTGGTTAAGAAGAAGTCAATCAGATTCATTAATATGATTATAGTCCACTAGTCTAGCAATAAAAAAGTATTTGATGTTGGAAAAGCATAATACGTTCGATCCTTTTACCTTATAACGTGGTTGCTTTCCAGTTAGTGTTTGAAATAAAGACAGCAATGCAGAAACTACTCCATCTATGCAAACATCAAGATGCCATGATCCAATTTCATCTGCCAAAACCTTTGCCCGTGTCTTTGTCGTTTCAGAGCTGTAAAGAACAAACACTGTTACTGGTCAATGGCATACAATAACTATCGGGTCAAGAATAGGCAAAAAAAATTAACGGAAAGAACTACAAAATTCAAAACCCATTTAGATTAAAGAAAATATATTAAATTTAACTCTCTAAGGATTTCAAATTATTAACTGCTCTCTTTAGAATCTACTTTTAAATAATATAACAGGGCTTTCCATTAGGGAGCAGCAGGTTCAGTAACTTCAGTTCAGATACTGTACAATCCAGAAAAGCTACTTTTTAAGCCTAAAATTTATGATTCAAAGCAAAAGAAATGAGGAAAGATACTTCAAAGGGTGTGTCTGAAAACAAAACTCCAGCAATATTTTTACGAAGGATAAGTCTGATAGTTTCCAGCTTCCAACCAACAACAAGCAGTTGCCTGAAACTTTGACATTCCATAATCCAGATTGATTTCTTTAACAATAACTAAAGGCCATCCAATGCCTCTATTTTTCTTTTACATGCCTTATTTGGGAGCATTTCAGGAAGAAAAAAAAAAGAAGGAAAAGAGGCCAGCCAATACATGTTGACAGAAATTACCAACTTGCCTCTATTATTATTATTAAGTTTTTGTAACAATGAGGTCACAGTAACTGCAGCGCACCAACCTTACCATTGAGAAGATATCTCAAGTATGGGAAGATATTCAGTCAATGTAACACATAACTAACCAAGAATAAGCAAAAATTGCAAAATTAAGTGCAAGGAACATAAATTGGTCAGCCTTTCATATGCATACCTGTTTTCAGATCCCATAAATACTGTGTAAAATATGCGTTTTGCAAATTCTTTGCTGTCAGTTGGAAACTTTCCATCAGTGTAATTACCGATTCTTATAGCATCAGCTTTTACTTGTTCATCCCCATTCTCAATTTCTGCAAAAAAAATATGCAGTAGAATCCAATAAGTAAAAGTAAAAAGATGTTCTAAGCAATTTTTAGGCCTTTAGAAGAATTGGACTGTAAACAGCTATTCATTGGCCAACAGTTATACAAATGATACTATCAGGTTCGATACAGATTACTCTCATTCCTAAAACCTGCAAACATGGCTCTGAAGGAATATCAAACAATAAAACTTATCAAGAAATGTCAAAAATCCAACATTGATCGAGTATCTATCTAAACTACTTGAGGCCGGAATACAGAAAAGGTGTAAGAAAAGCTTTATTTGGCGCCATCTACATAATTATACCACGAAATGGAGAAAAACATCTTCTGTATGCATCAGTTTGAATAGTATAAATTTATTAGATATATTCCACACACAAAAAATGTGAAAACAATACGAAGATGGGTAACCCACCAAGATTTTGGCTCAACCAATCTAGGTAGTCTTACAGGTACACTACTCATCAATCCTGGCACAAAAATCAAGTAGTGCGCAGAGGTAACAGTCCTAGCTTCAAACATAAGCATATTTTTTTCAGACCAAGTCTTATTAATCCTGAAACTCAGTTCTTTAGAGGTTTAACTGGGCAGTCTATAAATAATCAAATGAGTTGATTCTAATATTTCTTTTAAGATGCTTTCTGGACTTCCCGAAGGTTGTGTAATCAATACTTTATGTTGTGTAGTCATAATCTAATGATCAAAGCACCCGATCCATAAAAATTGAATTCTCAACTCCAACTGATTTGGCTAAACACCAATTTGGAACAACAGTGAGCCTGCTTAAACTGGTTCTCTGCAGAATAAGGATCAATCATTCTCCAATAAAATATAATTGTTGGATCATTGCTAATAAAATGACTAGCTTTTATTTAGTGGCACTCACCAGGCAGCACCTATGATTACTAACCATATTACTGGAGCACTGCCAGTATAAGGCAAAAACTGACCTTTTACTACGAGCTGGCACATGCAACCAACAATAGCAGCTACAGAGGAGCTATCAGCCCCGCCAGAAAGGGGAAGTAAAAATCCAGAAGCTCCACTTCTTCGTAAATAATCCCATAGCCAGCACCCAGGTCCGAAAGCTATTTCTTCCTCAGGAGAATGATATCTGATCTAAAAATGGTAGAAAAAAAGTAAAACAGCAGAAATCTGACCAAATAAAACCACAATTGATAGACATTGTCCAACATTTAAAACAGCTCAAGAAAGCCATTTATTGCCATGGGGAGGGGAGGTGAGTGGCAGAAGAAGATAGAACTCATGCTAGATAATGAAGATGAAAATACAAAATTAATGTTAAATATATTCTTTCGTGTAACTACGAAAGATAAAACAGTAGTTAATGCTACAATATCTATAAAAATATCTTCTTTTATCAACAAAAAGAAGAAAAGGAAAGAAAAGTAGAGAGTGCTAAAATTTGTGGCCTTGTCATCAAATTCTCTTGATCTGGATGAATTTATCTTAACATGGACTGACCTTTAGAGGACTTGAAAGGGTCATTTGGAGGTTAAAAGACTTGCAAAGCTTGTAAGGCACTTTAACAGAAAATACTTTTGGCTTGCCACTTGCTTGCTCTTGAAAACTACTTATAGATCCTCTAAGACTTGCAACCTGGCATTGTACACATGAAAAAATGTATTAGAGTTGAAATAAGCAAACAGATTATCATATTAAAATGATACAAAAATATGAATGTCTAAGCAAATCTCTACTGACAAATTTCAAGTAAACAGTTGCACAATTGAAATGACGAGTCCGGCATTGTAGGCGCACATGTGTCTCTTCAGAGAATACCAAAAAATACAAGTATACAATGACATTAATGGGGAAGCACTTTTCTCCCACCGGCAAGTAAGGTATAACTGGAAATACAAAGATTATTACTATAACAGCATACCGCATCTAGATCAATTTGAGCAACCACCACCTCAACATCCTTCAAAGAAAACTGTGAACCTTGTGCGACAACATCCCCATTCACAACGATACAAGAACATCCATCTGCAACATATCAAATACTTACTAAAAGCTTGTTTATTAATTGTAAATACTATATGATATTAAGTTTTAGTAGAAAAGGTGATGGCTCCTCATAAAAACAGCAAAGCCAAAATATTTCAGTTCTGTTTGTTAAGTGGATGTTTATTTGTTTATTTACTGGAAAACTAAGTAATCGAATATCAACAACTAAATTATAAAACATGGTTAAGTCTCTAAGGGCATGCTATCTACCGTAGTAAAGGCGACCACCATCACATCCTTGGTGATTGCTGTACATGTAAACTCCTCCTCGAGTATGTGTAGCACCTATAAAAGCACGGAGGCGAAGATCAAGTTTTCGTAGTTGGTGGTGACTCCCACTAGCATTCAGAAATACTTCAACACCATTCAGTGCAAGCTCAGTGTGAGGAGGCATAGGAGTAAAAAGCTCTTCACAAACTTCAGCTGCAACAGCTCTGATGATAAAACGGATGCTTCAAAAAATTAGACAGAGCTACAGGCACTAAATTCTATACAATTATAATGGGATAAAGTAAAAATGAAAGTAGCATAACAAAGTAAAACGGGTAGTGTTACCATACGTGTCTAGAAATTGAACATATCCGTAACCAAAAGGAACACTTTGCTGTGACAAAGCCTCAGAAATTTCAGCTGGGAGCTGAAGGTCCTCAAGCTGCTCCTTATGTTTCCATGTGGTAAACCATCGGAGTTCCCTGTAGTTTCCATCATTGGCTAGCCACATCTTGGGGCGTATCATGATAATTTTTCGGTTTAGACATAAAACTTGACAATTGTAGCGCTCAGAGCCTTTGATAATTGGCATACCAAAACTACAAAATAAGCCATCAGTCCAGTCACCAACTAAAATCTCTTTTAACATTCCCACCTGCAAGTGAAATGATACTTACCAAATTCAGTTCCTCAATCATTTAAAACATTCATAATATAGATAAACGCAGATTGAAGTAAGAAACTTACGCATGTGTAACGGTGTCGAGTTCCAAGAAATGGTCTTCGCATCCATAGCCAGTAATTTCGAGCTCAGGGCCAAGCCTAATGACAGCGCCTGCTTCTTTTGCCCTAGTTATGGATTCCTTGATGTTTTTCATATTGCAATCGAAATCCATAGCCCATTGATTCAAATTGCAGGCTGCAACCTTCAACAACCGCATTTTCAATCCTCAATCTCCAATTGCAGTGGTGCTTGCTTATGGAATAGTAAATAAGTGACGACGTGGGTTACAAGGTGCTGAGTTGCAGAAGTGGATGAAGATGAGATTGTGGCCGAGAGATTGAAATCTTTATTGAATTAGATTCTCTGTGAGTCCGAGTATTTTGGACGGAAAAAAGACTAAATTTTTTTAATCATTTTAGTCACAAGTCACAGATATGAATAATTCAACAAGTGACCCCTAGAATTGCAGGGGACCAAAGTGTGATTTGCCCCCAGTTGGGCCGCTACGTTAGACCCGAACCCGAGTGAAATCCCTACAATTTAACAAAATTTCTGCAAAAATCCTATTTGATGATGATGATGATGAAGAGAAGGCTAAAGATTCCCTTATACACAACTGATGATGAGGAGAAGAAAGAAGAATCACTAATCTCGATGGAGTCGGAGGAGGAGGAATTGAGGATGATGATATGAATACTGTAATTTAGAATCACTAATATGCATGTCAAAGAATTTTAGCAAACTCCTTTGACTAATTTTGCAATTATATTTAGGTTAAATGTGGGTTCAAGTACTGTAATTTAGAATTCTAAAGGATCAAAGGTATTAGCAATAATGTTTTTGAGGCTGTAGAAGTTGGCTGCTAGAATAGACTTTGAGTTTGGGATTTTAAGTTGTACTTGTGTTCTTGCAAATCCAAAGGAAAGTCAAAGTATTATTGAGTCTAATTTGGTCTTGGTCCCCAAATCTTAGACTTGCCTATACAACAAAGTAACACTTTTTACCCTTTAAATCTAAATTTTGAATTTAATAAAGTTTCCCACCACGTGAAGCTCTATTGTATACTAAATCCAAAGGGGCCGATAAGGGCACAAATGTTTTGTTAATTTTAATATAATTCTCCTCCCTTTCTTGATAGAGGAATAGTTAATAAACCACCCGCAAATGCAACCTAAGTCGACAACATTTACTTTCAAAATTTTTAAAGCCATACGAAAAAAAAGTGCTATTGCAAGTAAATAGAAAGGCAACAGAGTAAAAACTGCACAACAAAAATATCAAACAAACCAATACCTGAAAAAGAATAATTATGATGACAAGAAAAACTCCAATAGCCATTGAACTGCTTTAGTAAAATGGAACCCAACTGCTGACAATAGGTGTCAACAGCTGTAACACAAAACCCAAAGCAAGACGAAAGACGGGTCATTGCTGAAGAAGGCGGCAAGAAGGTTAAAGATTAGTCAGATTGAAATCTGAGTCTTTCTAAACTCTCTATTGGATTTCTAATCCTGCCTTATACAAATAACTTCGCTTCTCTTATATAGGATAAGAAAAGGTAAACTGATTACAACTCTATAATTACAAAATATCTTTAACTATTTAAGAACAGTAATGCTTTTACAAAAGACATAAGCATTATTGAACCTTTTGACTAAATACAAACGCATTATTACAACTTTTGAATAAAATACAGACGCATTATTACAACTTTTGACTAAAATGACCAGATGGCCGACGAAGAAAAATGACTCAGCTAAATTACAAACCGACTTTACTTTAATTATCGGCTACTTTTGAAAAAGGAGCACGTGTTGATGAACCTTTTTTGAAAACAACGGTCTCTGTCTGCCGCTTGTAATCTTATGTGACTGTAGGCATCCTAGGCAAAAGGATCCTGAGCATCTTGGAGGCTAATGCTGCCGTACGGATCATCTGGACTAGATGCTTCATGACTGGATTTTGAGGAAGATTATGAGCAAATTGAGGGAATACTATCCTCACTGAGCTTATCAACTCGTTTTTGAATGAGCCGAGCTAACTGTTTTAACTCAGCGTTAGAACAATGATCAATATCCGCAAAATTTAATTTTGTCTGAGAAGATTTTTTGAATTTACCAGAGGAAGAATCCTTGGGAAGAGCAGATTTAATAGGGGTACGATTTGCTGGAAATTCCTCCTGAACTTGACCAATAATGCGATAAATATCAAATTTATCCCACTATTTAATAGAAAACTCACGAGTCATATAAGTCAATTGACTACTATGATTGCGAGTGATAACTAATTTATCATTGACTGACTCAAGATTAACTTCAGTAGTAGGAGAATAAAAACCATAATTCTATTTAAGGATCCATGGAACCTTATATTTACTTATAAACTGAAGAAGAACTGGAATACATTCATTTTTGGGAATGCAAAGACTTCTACAGGAAAAAAGGTTAAGAACTGACTGGAGCTCAATGGGCAAGACACTATAAGTGAGACCAAATCTTTCTCACCATAGAGTAAACCAAAGAGGAATTTGACTTTTAAATTTGTGGTCGAACTGAACGAACCACGAATGACTGAAAGAGGGAGTTTGGAACAAAAAGACTTTGTTCCAAGCTTCCATATAATCATAATAGCAAAACTGGCTATTGTGATTATCTAACTGACGAAGATCAGACGGATGATTATCCCAGTCAGACATGGAAGTAATCTGTTTAATGTATAGAGAATGATAGATGATTTTGGAACTATCATTTCTATCAAAAATGGGTTTAACATGGATTGACTGTGTTTGGAGCAGAATATCCTTATAATACACAAGGGATTTATAAGGAGCAAGAGGAAGAAAGTGTCAACCAGTTGGGAAGAACTGGGCAGCCAATTTTACTGGATCCTCAACGGATTTCATATGGGATTCAATATGAAATAAATTAACAGAAAAAATGGGGACATACTGAGTCTGTTGACCAGGGTTAGGGTTACTAGAGGAAGATGAAGCAAAGGGGTCAATGGGCCTAGGTGACTGGGTCAAAACCGTATTGTAAGGCTTTGGAACAGTACCAAGAACAGTATACCTATTAGCTACATCAACAGGAGTAACTGGATGAGGGATTACGGCTCCCTTGGGCCTTTGACTTGGGCCAGGAGAGGGCCGAACTGGATTGTTCCCACCTCTCACACTCATTTGTCTTGAGTACCTGAATTAATGAATTCTCTAGTAAGAAAATCAGGAACAGAATTTTGACTTCCTTTAATATATTCAATATCGAAATCAAAAATGCTTAAAAGAGATTGCCATCGGGTAAAAATGTGCTTAGCAGCAATGTTTTTAACATCTTTCTCTAAAATATATTTAGCTGACTTGCAGTCAATTCGAACCAAAAATCTTTGATTTAATAAATCGTTTTAAAATTTACTAATACATAAAACCAAAGCTAAAATTTCTTTTTTAATTGTACTATAATTAAGTTGAGCCTGATTTCACGCACCAGAGTGAAACCGAACAATTTGTTCAGGGGAAGCAGGAGTTAACTTCTGCTTCAGAATGCCATCAAAATCAATTTCAGAGGCATCAGTTTCAACAATTTTAAACGCAGATTCATTGAAAATGCCAAGACAAGGCAAAACTTTGACATATTTTTTAACTTGTTGAACGATGGAAGTATGCTCATCAGTCCAAGGAGGAGGGTTTTTCTGTAAACGAAGAAATAATGGTTTACAGATTTTTCTAAGGTTTTGATAGAATTTACCAACATAATTCAGAGATCCTAAAAATCGTTGAAGTTGAGTTTTGTTAGTTTTCATATTCCTAATCAACCTGTTGTGCGAATCCAAACCACCAAACCACTAAAATCAGTCAATATCATTTCAAGTCACAAAGCTATTCGTTTATTAAAAAACGGATGTCAAGTTTTCTTAGCTCATATCACTGATATAAACCAGAATACATTAGGTTTGAATGATATTTCCGTTGTTAATGAGTTTTCGGATGTATTTCCCGAAGAATTTTCCGGTCTACCCCCAGAACGTGAAGTTGAATTCTTTATTGACCTTGAACCCGGTACAAAACTCATTTCTAAAACCCCATATCGAATGGCTCCTATTGAACTTCAGGAGTTAAAGGTCCAATTACAGGAATTGTTAGACATCGGTTTTATTCGTCCTAGTATGTCTCCTTGGGGTGCTCCTGTTTTATTCGTAAAGAAGAAAGACGGGAGTATGCGACTTTGTATTGACTATCCGCTACCTCGTATTGATGACCTGTTCGACCAGTTGCAAGGAGCGCAATTCTTTTCAAAGATCGATCTTCGTTCTGGATATCATCAGCTGAAGATTAAAATTGAGGATATTCCGAAGACTACCTTCAGAACTCAGTACGGGCATTATGAGTTCTTAGTCATGTCTTTTGGATTGACTAATGCTCCTGCTTCTTTCATGGATATGATGAACCGTGTATTCAAGGAGTATTTGGATCAGTTCGTTGTTGTCTTTATTGATGGCATCCTCATCTATTCTAAAAGCCGTGAAGATCATGAGCACCACTTGAAGCTGGTACTTCAAAAGCTTCGTGAGAACAAGCTATATGCCAAGCTGAAGAAATGAGAGTTCTGGCTTAAGGAAGTAGCATTCCTTGGGCACGTGTTATCGAAACGTGGAGTATCTGTTGACCCGACAAAGATTGAAGCAATACAAAGCTGGGAGCAACCTAAGTCGGTGACCGAAGTACGAAGCTTTCTGGGCTTAGCTGGTTATTATCAGAGGTTCGTAGAAGGATTTTCTCAAATCGCTACTCCATTAACTCAGTTGACTCGAAAAGATACAAAATTCATTTGGAGCGAAAAATGCGAGAAGAGCTTCCAAGAGCTCAAGAGAAGACTTATCTCGGCACCTGTTCTGACAATACCATCTGGTTCGGATGGATTTGTTATCTACAGCGATGCTTCGGGCAAAAAGGGTTAAGATGTGTTCTCATGCAACATAGGAAACTCATAGCCTATGCCTCGCGACAACTCAAAGAATATGAGAGGAATTATCCTACTCATGATCTAGAGTTGGCAGTAGTCGTTTTCACGTTGAAGATCTGGAGACATTACCTGTACGGAGAGAAAGTGGAGATCTATACGGATTATAAGAGCCTCAAATATTTCTTCACTCAAAAGGAACTCAATATGCGGCAACGACGTTGACTTGAGCTGTTGAAAGATTACGATCATACCATTCAATACCATTCTGGAAAAGCGAACGTGGTAACTGACGCGTTGAGTAGAAGATCATATGTGGGAACGAGTGCGATGATGTCAAGTATACGCGTAGAACCAGCTTTGATTGATAAAGTTAAAGCTGCTCAAGCTACGGATCCGGAGCTGATGAAGATGAAGAAGAATGTGCAAGAAGGTGCCATTCCAAAAGCAAGAATCGATGAAGAGGGAATACTTCGAGTCAACTCCAGACTTTGTGTTCCTAACGATTCCGACTTGAAACATAGAATCATGATGGAGGCACACAACACACCATTTGCAATCCATCCTGGGAGTACTAAAATGTATCGTGATCTTCGACATACATTTTGGTGGAGCAATATGAAAAGAGAGATCGCGAAATTTATTTCGAGATGTTTAACTTGTCAACGTGTAAAGAAATGGAAGTGGGAGCACAATACGATGGATTTCGTTACGGGTCTTCCCAAGGTTTCTCAAGGCATAGATGCGATTTGGGTTATTGTTGATAGATTAACCAAGTCTGCTCATTTCTTGCCAATATAAGAGACTTATTCCTTTGAACGTTTTGCTCATATGTACGCGAATGAGATTATGAGATTACATGGCATGCTAGTATCCATAGTTTCGGATCGTGACCCCAGATTTATTTCACGATTTTGGATCAGTTTGCAGAAAGCTATGGGCACGGATTTACGATTCAGTTCGGCTTATCATCCTCAAACAGACGGACAATCAGAAAGGACTATTCAAACTCTTGAAGATCTATTGAGACTCTGTGTTCTAGACTTCAAAGGGAGTTGGGATAAGTACTTACCATTGGTGGAATTCTCCTACAATAACAGTTATCAAGCAAGTATAGGTGTGGCTCCATTCGAGGTATTGTATGGGAGAAAGTGTCACTCTCCAGTATGTTGGGATGAGGTGGGTGAAGCAACATTATTGGGACCAAAGTTGGTACGTATGACCACAAAAAAGATTCAAATGATCCGACAACTGTATACAAACGGCACAGAATCGACAAAAGAGTTATGCGGGTCTTCATCGAAAGGACGTGGAATTTAATGTTGGGGACCATGTATTGTTACGTATTGCTCCATGGAAAGGAGTTACGAGATTCGGGAAGAGAGAAAAGCTCAATCCACGATTCATTGGTCCATTTGAGATCTTTGACCGAGTAGAAAAGGTGGCCTATAGACTCGCTTTACCTCCAAGCATGTCTCGTGTTCATAACGTTTTTCACATATCCGTGCTTCGTAAATATGTGAAAGATCCAAACCGTATTATTGAGTTAGAACCAGACGAGATAGCCGAAGATTTAACGTACGAGGAGGTACCTGTCAAGATCTTGGATAGGAAGGAGCATGTCCTACGCTCGAAAATTATACCTCAAGTTAAAGTTTTATGGAGAAACCATGCTATTAAGAAAATGACCTGGGAGTTGGAATCGAAAATAAAAGCGAGGTATCCTCATCTTTTCGACATACTAGGTACGTACGTCAATTTCGAGGACGAAATTTCATAAGGAGGGGAGGTTGTAAGACCCCAACTTTTATGAATAAAAATTTAATTTTCTTTATATATTATTTCGAAATAGTAAGGTGTTAATTTGATAAATGTGAAAAGTTATGGGTGAAATGTGCAAATATTTTAAAATGAGCAAGTAGTTATAAAATATTCATTGTTGTCGGGAAATATTCGTTTGGTCGTGGAATATTCTTGTTGTCGGGGAATATTCGTACGACGGCGCAGCTATTTGTGGGCCCCACAACGGAATAACTGTCGAGTATAGAAAGTGACAGAAATAACCTTTTTATAAAATAACGGCGTAGTTGTTACCGTTAGTACTGTTGAAATACTCGGTGGTTAAAATACAGTAATATGCGGTGTTGCACAGTAGCACACGGTATTGCACAGTATTTTAAATTATTGATTCTTACGTGAGAAGGCACTTACTCAATTATTGTTACAGTAATTACTGTTCAATATTTTATATTATTGATTCAATAATTGCATGATATTTTATTGATTCAATAATTGCTACGTTGATATTTTATATCAATAATTGCGACGTTGCTATGATTGATTCAATAATTGCTACCGTTGATATTTTGTATTATTGATTCAATAATTGTCATTGCACAGTATTTCACATTATCAACTCAATAATTCATATTATTTGAATAATATTATTAGATAGCATTATTGACAATGTCTAAGTAAGTTCTGTCTAGGAGCAGTTATTTAATTGCGCGCCAGTAAGGAGAAGTCCTTATCGGAAGGCCCCCTCTTTCCTGGGAACGACCTAGTTGTCAATATTGTAGTTCTGTAATATTATTTGTAAATAATTAATTATTAATTTATATGATAAGAAAATATTTATTTTGTGGATATAAAAGAAGGAATTAGTGATGATGTGTTTTTATCAGTATTTTGGTGTGAAAAATCATCCGTTTATGAATTTCGGATAATTTATGTTTGGAATTTGGAAAAACTTCCTTCTACAAAGTTGTAGAGAATTAAATTTTCTATAGAAGAATATAGAATTTGTATTTTTCTGACAAAGGGCTATTTATTATGAATTATTGAAGTTTTGGAAAATAAATATTTTTTTAAATAAATGGTGGGCCCCACTTTTTGTTGAATGTTGAATTTTTTTTCTTTCCCACGTGGCGGCTGGAATTTTAAAAAAATATTATTTTATTAAAAAAGTCTTCTTTGGCATCCTAAATTTTTTCTATAAATAGGGTGCTTAGGTTAGAATTAAACATTACACCAGAATCAGAAGTTTTCTCTCTCTATAATATCGAGCGTATTTTGTGAGTATATAAATACTTTGAGTGTTACTATTTAGTGTAAGTTTCCTTCGGTATTATATCCTATATTCCAGTCAGAAGTACTATTCTTTTGAGGTAAGGGATGTTATTTTCTTTTGTAAATGATGTTATCTTTTCAATATCATTATTCTAAAATATTGTCATGGATTTTATTATAAAATTCTTACTTTTTCCGTCGGGGTTACTATTCACGTATACGGCACTATTCATAGAAAAATTAAAATTTTTTCTGTTTGTCCAAATTGTCTGTTATAGTTACTATCTTTGATTGGATCCAAGTTTTGAGTTTTATTCTTGAATTTTGCTCCACAAGATATTATTATGGAATACTCTTGAACTTGGATAAATTATATTACGAATCCTTAGTCTTTGTCCTTTATCACACTGGATTCATTCTTTAAAATATTTTTCATCATCCTCAGTCCTAAGTGGTGATATAACTAAATATATTTGGCCTGTAGAGCAAAGATGAATGATTACCTGATGAATATCTTTGGCCCGTAGTGCAAAGATGAACAGGTGTTGAGATAAACATGACCACTGGTGATACAAATAAATATCTTTGGCCCGTAGTGCAAAGAAGAATATTTGAGATATATATTGATTGATGTTACAGAGATAAAATATTGATGATGGACTTTTAAATCATAGAAGATAGTAGACTTCATTCTCTACTTAACTCTTCTAATAAATGATTATTTCCGCTGCGAATATTGATCTAAAACTTGTTGTCAATAATATTTTATCTGAATTGTTGAAGACTAACGATAATTTATTTTCCATTATCTTAGTCATAATATTATTTACTGGGCTAGTTGAGCTCACCCTTTTCATCTATTGTCCTCTTTAGGAAATAAGAATGTTGCGGGAACTAGTTGGGGAACAGGGTGATGGTCCGAGTTAGAGTAGTAGTAATCCTCACTATTTTTAATAAATAGTGTGATAATAATTGTAATGAGAACTTAGTTTGAATATTAATATTTTCTACATATTGACACTCACAGTTGTGTGGTCGTATTTTGCATGACCGTGTGATATAAAGTTTGTATTTGAATTCTGTACTATGTATTTGACGACTCAAAATGAGTTGGGTTGACTGGACCTATTATGGGGGGCGTCACATCAGCCTCAAAACATCACACATATTAAAATCATAGACACATATATTCAAACTGAGTTAGACACTTACTTGGCCGAATCTTCAAAAATGGGGACACATGCACAGTATCAACGCCGACTCAGCAACTAATGGACGACCACAATCCTTCTTTGGTGGAATCGTTGAGAAATTGTTGATTCAAACAAGGTTTCGCGAGCAATTTGTTCTTCAAACAGAGCTAGGGCTTTTCTCGATCGATTGTCATTTTTGAGGGCTTGAATGAGCTTGTAATGAGTTTGATATAATCTAAATGTAATAATATAACTTTTGTTCCTATTTTACTCCTCAGTATATAAGTAATGTTTAATGTTAAAATAAAAAAAAATGTTTTTTTGACACATATGCTGCCTCAAGCCCCACCGAAATAGCCACGTCAGCAATTTCTGACGTGTCATCCTCAATTGACTCAAATTAAAAAAAAATCAATAGTTTAATCATCTAATTGAAAAAAAAGGTGAATTACGAATGTGAATTATGTCAGATAGTTGAGGGTAGTGATTCGTAATTAAGCCATAAAATTACGATAAACATGAAACAAAAAAGATATTTTTTAATTTATAAATTTTACAATTGAGACTCTTTTGTAGAAGAGCGAGATTACTCTTTAACATTATATTTTTGAGTTTTAAAATGGACTGAAAATATAAGTATTTTATCCAGTTACTTTGCTTTTGAATTTTTTAACGGATAAAAAATAAAAGAGAAGGAATTATAAACTTATAAAAAAACAGTTGAATTTGAGCTTCTAAATATCATAAGCCAATCCTATAATGCCCTCAATTCATAATAACATTAATGTAAGCACAAGATAATAATAAATGTAAAAAATTTAAAATTTATTTTTATTGTATCGATCACTCTAGTTTTTTCCTCTCATCCACCAATTTTTGTAGGGTTACGTTTTTTCAAAAAAAAATCATTATTTTATTTATTGTCCTAACTAAATATAATTATTTTTTGTAAACTCAAAAACAACGTAAAAACAATTTATGTCCTATAATATTTGTAATATAGGTCAGAATCTCCACCAACTTTCTATAAAATACGCGGATAGCTTGAGGTTAGCTTATTATGCTGCAAAATCTCGGATACCTATTTCCCAGTAATGATTTGATATGTCGAGGAAAAAAAAGATCAAGAAAATGTTAAGTGGAAGTCTGGAACGACTGGGGAGTACGTTTACGTTGTGTTTGTGAATTTAAAAAAGGAATTTAAAATTTACGAGAGAAAAGAGTAAATCTTAAATTAAGTGCAAGAAAATAATTTTTTTTATTTTATTGTGTTTGTGTTTGTGAGTTTTGGAAAAAAAAATTATTTAAAAAATTATATTACTATTTTACCGGGATTAAATTTGAGAACTATTATATTTATAAAGATAGTTTTGGTATTTTAGTATCTGACCTAAGTTTTAATAAAAATTCACTCTCAAATCTTTCTAAGTTTGAGAGGATTTTTTTTAAAAAAATATCCCTCATTCTCTTTTCTTTTATGATTTATCTCCTAAAAAAAATTCACAAATAAAATACTTTTAATCTCTTCCATAAATTTCCCTCACTCTCCATTATATTCTCTCCTTTTAAAATTCACAAACACAAAGTTTACAGTATTACCACTCAACAACTATAAGCGGTTAGCTCAAGCTCAGGTAACCTTCTGTCCTGTCCACTTGGGTTTTAGATTAGGGTTTATACCTTACCAGTGACCAACAAGAACACAAGGAAGGAAGAAGAAGGAAGGCCAACTCAATTGAGAGAAACCAACTACTGGTTATTACTTAATTTTCATCATCAGTTATCATTTCGATCCGTTTCTTATGCATTTATACATTTCTCTTTCTATTATTCTCTCCCTATGTATGTATATATTATATTTCTCATAAGGAGAAAAAATTATTTCTATTTTTGGGGATTGATGCTGCAAAGCCTGCAATTTTTCCCAATAATTTGCTTCATACTTGGACTTCATATAATCTCAAATTTGAGAAATTAATATCTCATTAGTTTTTACCAAAATTTCAGAGCTCTCTTTCTTCCATGTGTCAAAGAACTGCCCTTATCTTGAAAAGACAAAGTCCATACCTTTCTAATTATGACTTTGAAAGTATACACTTCAATCAAGTTAACATCTTTAAGTTAATCTTATAATCCCACATATAAATTTTGATTAATTTGAGAACAACCCTCTTTATAGAAATATGGGATGAGTTTGGTTTTGGTTATCTAAGAGTGGAGTTGAGTTATCAAATGATTGGCTTGTTGGTTAATGACTTCATTGTCTGTTTTGCTTTAAAAGTGTGGCTTCTTTTGATTTTTTGAGTGATTGATTAGACCAATTTGTATGTGATTAAAGCTATAGTCGGATTACTTTTTATGGTTTAGGGAGGTGGCATTGTGTTTTGGGGTGTATGGGAGGGTAGGAGAGATGAATCGTTGTTTGCTGAAATAGGGACTCGAGAGACCTTCGTCTTTGGCAATTGTCCTCAAGAGGGAGTTGAGAGTGACAGTGACATTTGCAAGAGAGGAGACACCAAGGTTCACTAATAATGAGGAGAGAGATAGAGAGATTCTCGTCCTGTTAAATACCAAGCATCGATTAATTGTATTCTTGGTTCAGTGAAAAGATTTAATTACTACTGTTATGATTACGATATATGTGCTCAGATTTCCAGATTTAAATTCAACCAATATTGGCATTGACTTAGAATTCTCAAAAAGTATTTACTCTATCTGTGGATCTCTGTTCGGATTTAAAAGATTAAAGAAAGGATCTGTGTAAGAAGAAATTACATATTAGTTATTATTAAGGTTCCATTTGTGGTTCAAATTCACCCATGTACTTTCAAAAATGCATCTCTAATTGTCTTATAGTCTTATACTACATGTGCAATTTCCGCTAGCTGTAGCTATTTCAGTCCAAGCTATCTTTATTCATGTTTATAATGGGATAAAATTGTAGAATGGCATTGCAACAAACACTAAGGTTGCAGCCTTTGTTCTCTCCCATACAAGTAATAACTATGAAGTATGCACCTTCATTTTCTGCTACTGCTCCTTCTACAAGACACAAGCGGAGCTGCACTATGGTTAGTTTCTCGAGAATTAACTGCCCTAGCCTGTCAAAGTCAGCTTTACGGGTTTTTTTTTCTTCCTTTCCATTTTTATTTCAACCTTACTTTTTGTAGTTGTTTTAAAGTAATATATGTTAAGATATGTTCTTTGTTGTATTGAATCATTAAAGTAAGTGGTGCTTTCAGAAGAAGTCGATTGAAAGCTTCTAAAATTGTAGAAGATTTCAAGTCTGATGATGGAATGAAAGACAAAGGAGGAAAATCTAATGCAAGCGATGAGGAGGAGGATCCCTTCATTATTGATGAAGAAGAGAGGCAAGACTGGAGAAGGAAGATTCGACACGTGATTGATATTAACCCTGATGTTGAAGAAGATGTGGACCTTGTCGAGAGAAGGGAAAAGATGCAAAAGCTTTTAGCTGATTAACCCCTTGTTGTGGAGGAAGATGACCCTAATTGGCCAGAAGATGCTGATGGCCGTGGTTTCAATTTGGATCACTTTTTCGATAAGATCAGCATTAAGAATGTCAAGAAGGATGATGATGAGAATTATGATAGCGAAGATGAAGTTGTGTGGCAAGATGATGATTACATTCGTCCAATCAAAGACATTACCAGTGCAGACTGGGAAGAGGCTGTGTTCAAGGACACAAGTCCTTTGATTGTTCTTGTACATAATCGTTATAAAAGGTTTGTTTTCATTTCTCACTAGTTACATTATTCCTTTTTGACTTTATTTTCTCTGTCAGGTTGATTTTTTTTTCTTTTCTTGTCTACTTTAGAGTTTAGACTGAATTACTTGGAAGTTATAATTCATTTTATTTATAGCATTAGTCCCATGACAGTTGTGACACCACCAAATCCGGGTAATTCAATTTCCACGGGACTTGGTGTTCACTGTACAAATATCATCTATCTATCTACCCATAATAAATGCAAATCATGCAATAGATAGAAATAAATCCTCTCCTTATGAGGTTACAACATCTGAGTAATAAATAAAATAAATCCCAGGTCATACTAACCTTAAACATCTGTGCGGAACATAAACAATTAAATGGTCTTATACAACATAATACAAGTCTGAAACATAAACATATAAATTAAACAAGTCTTCATCACTTGTTGACTTTGCCCTTGCCTTTGCTAGTAGAAGGCTCGTCGGACCTTTCGTTCTTAACTGCAATGTTATTATTACGCAAGAGTGAGCACGATTACCCACAACTATAATATGATGACAACAATATAATAACATGCGAGTGAATCAAAGACATCTGAATAAAGAAACTCAACTTTTGACTCGAGGACAAATAACAGGAATCAAAAGAACATCTGAGGGTCATAAGACCTTGAACTATGTCCTAGGTTGTAAAGTGTTTATACTTTAAACCTTTAACAGTCGTAAGATTATGGACTCTACTTCTCGTACTTAGGGGGATCAGCCCTTAGTACCATACTGTGCACAATATCTCAAGGCTAAAGCGTAAATAGTTCCCTTTACAGGATTGTTCATCTCAGTTTTGACATCAGAGTCCGCACCAAAGGAAGTTTGGTTTGGATAAGCTCAATAAGTATTATAGAATTTGAAACGTTCATCAACTATGGACTAGTCGAATCAATAAGGGTTCACTAGTCCTATAAAATTCAACAATAACATCGATATTCAATTTGAACAATAAATCTCAAGAGTATACAATCGAATAAGTATTGTATAACTGAAGTAATACTTAAAAGAATAACAATATCTCATATGAAAATCTTAACTTGAATAAACAAAGATAAGAACTTGCTCGATGTAAAAGTAAGGTTTGAGTTTAGGAAACTTGCAAAATATTAGACAAGTTTAAGGATAGGAAACTTGCCTCTTGCATAAGCTACAAATATAATTACAATTCACTTTCTCAACGTCCTACACATTACATTATGTATACGACATCGATTAGTTTTCATAACTACCATGTTTAACTGTTGAACTATTCACTTAAGTTCGACTTACAACTTGGTTTATAATATTACTCAATGGCTAACCGCATAACATGAATGTAAACTCACAACATGCATATCACACATGTATAGCCCTTTAAACAATCATAATCAAGTTTTACAATTACGATATTCAAGTTCGCACTTAGTTTGTTAACTTGAACCTTCACATTATCTTATTCATGTCAATAACTTAATTTATTAATCATGAACTTTAAATTATATAATATTCATGTATGTAACTTAAAATAACATCTTTTATTATCGAGAACACTACACTTGTGTGCGTGCATGTCCGAAGCTCTCCGATTGCCTCCGAATACGCATTAGTCACAAAGATGGTCATTTTTACCCATTTTAACGATTTCAAATTGAAAAACTTAAAGAATGAAAGTTGTAGGTCTACTCGTTATATTTCCGAATCATCTTGAATCGCCTTAATCGGAGTTCGTATGAAAAAGTTATGCTTATTTTACTACAGGAGATCAAAACAGTCTCGGAAACCAAAAAAAAGGCTCCCGGACAGCCCTTATACCGGCTGGGGCGGGTCCTAATGCCCATGAACACCCGCTGGGGCGGGTCCCCCTGCTGGTGCACTCCATGGTTCGCAATTTTAACAGTTCGTTGGCCCAATTATTCTAATTAAATACAAATTAAACTCACAGCGATTTCTATGAAGTACGAGCTTCATAGAAACATCATACAATGTTATTAACATGTTTTTAACATCTTAAATCATGCAATTACTTGAATCAAATCATTAAATTTCACTGTTCTTCATACTTTGTAGAGTTTTGAAAGAAAACAAGAAATTTAACGTTACAGATTCGTTATAACACCGAATCCGTTCGTTTAACTTCCATTTTGCTCGTTTAAACGTACACAATTATATGCAAGTGTCAATTTAAAGTTAAACCATCGATTCATGGTATAAAAATTGTACGTAAGGGCCGTATGGCCATATATACGACTCTGTAATTTTGAAAACCCAAATATAAACAAAAATTGATGGTTTGATTACTGAAGTTATGCATATATGGCATATAATATGTTATAAACACATATGAACACACATATAGCCATATAATGAACAAATATCAATTTTTCCATTCACAGAGAATTTTTTAAAGCACGTAAATGGAAAAACTCTGTAAAATTTTGAAAACCCAATTAAGGCCTAATTACATGAATTCGATTATTTTAATTCATTCATACCAAATACAAAACATATTATAATGATATAATAACACATATAAACATATAATCAAAAATTGCTAATTTTTTTCACACACAGAGAACTCAGAATATATGTTCATGAAAGAAACATAGTACGTGAAATAAAACTGGGACAAATGAATTACCCCTTGTAAACTCTGTGAAGATGATGATATGGGCTTTTAGAATCTACCACACTTCTTCTTCAACTCTCAACTTTCTTTTCTTTTTTTTTCTTTTTTTTAAATCTCTCTGAGTTTTCTCTCTGAAGTATACGATATATGATATAATATGAACTGATGCAGATATATAAGTTATACGTATAGTTAATATTCGTGGGTTGTGGGTCGTCAGTTAATCCCATAATAGGTTAACTGGCTCCAACCCCCACTAAGGCCTTGTTTGCTTGTCCCTTATAATCTCCTTTTCCTCTTATTTTAATAAAACTCTTATTATATAGTTAATCGTCACACTTCTAATTAATCAATTAATGTTATTTAAATCAATTAAATTAAATAGCATAAATTCACATTAAATCACATAGTCACATAATTAAAATTCTTATTTATTAATTATGTCAAATCATAAATCTCTAATTAATTATTAAATTAATTAGAATACATTATGCTTATTAATTAATATATTAATTAATAAGCTCAATTAAATACATACTTTGAATATAAAAATCTACCACATTAATTTAACTAATGTAACACATATAATTAAATTAATCTACCACAATTTCATCAATTAATTATTTAACTCAATAATTAAATCATCGAAAAATATTTATTTAATTCAATAAATATTCAAATTAAATTACAAATCATGTAGTTTCTTGTTGCTATAATTTATTTACATGGTTAGACAACCTTATCTTTCATTGGTTACTATCTGTTGATGCCTGTGTAGCGCAGACACCTGATACTTATCTGTCAGTGATTCCAACGATTTCATGGCTGCTTCGGTGATATTATAATCTTCTTTCTTGGCTTAGATTTTCCGGTGTCCTTTCTAAGCTTGTGTTAGTATTTCACTGTCTTAGCTAATCAGTGAATCAGCGAGATTCTCATCTTAGGTTTCCAGCAGTAGTGGAAATTCTTAATGTCTTCAGGTTTCGATATTCTTCCATGACAGATGTGCAGATCGTCAGCATTGTGCTGACCATGTTGTTTGGAAATTTTAAATGATTAGATTTTGATCCTTGAACATTCTTTTCTGTTGAACGCTACTCCAACATTTTACTTTTCTCTTATTGTTAATTAACAACTATGTCAATCTGTCGTAGACCAAAGGAAAATGAACAGCTTCGGAATGAATTGGAGAAAGCCATACACATTATATGGAACTGCAGACTACCATCACCAAGAGTAAGTAAAAACATTTGTTTTGTTCTCTTTTAATTTCTTTTCTATGGACACGAGAAAATATTTCCGCTCTTTTTCACTCTATTATTTTCTTCCAACTTTAACCACTCAAAACAACTTACATATTTTCGATAAATAACAGTGTTGCTGTCGATGCTGTTGTCGAGATTGATTTGGTCTCAGCTCTTGAAGTTTCTCTTTATCCCCAGCTTATTTTCACAAAAGCTGGAAAGATCTTATACCGTGAGAAAGGTAAATTTTTAAGACAATTTTCTTAAATAACATTCACCTCTTGCCTCAGGCTTGGATCTTGATTGGTACCTTATTTCTTCTTTTCTTGGGTATTCAGCAATCCGAACAGCAGATGAGTTGTCAAAAATAATGGCATTCTTTTATTACGGAGCAGCAAAGCCACCTTGTCTGAATAGCGCTGGAAATAATGAAGAAGCAATCCCTACCATTAGGTAGAGCCAGAGTTGTAATTATACTAGTGCATGTAACGAAGTGGAGAATGAAAGCTTCTGACCATACAGGTATAAGTTTGCAGTTGTCTGTTCCCTCGATAAATCAGCAGAGGTCCCAAATTCATGTTACATGAAAGTTGTAACAGAGATGTATAGCTACTTATGGAAATTATTGGTAGTTTCCTTTATTAAATTTTACTTGTGCATATAGAAAAAAACCACACAAGTTTTTCTGTTCTTTGTTGTTCCATTGTCCATATTATATTGCCAGCTATATTACTGTCAAAGTGTTCTACTAGGTTAAACAATATTAATTCTGTTGGTTTTATTGTGTGTATATATATTCCCTAATCTTTGATTTTATGGCTGTGGACTAGTGAGTGAATCTGGCTAATTTAACCAGGAGAGTGACTGAACCGAGGTCACGAGTTAACAAGGTAAGATGGACAATAGCAACCTGCTTGCTGTTATTTCAGTTTGTCTTCTTTAAAGTCATTAACAAAAGCTGGACTTTCAGATTCCCTACGTTTTTTTACGCATGATTAATTAACTTAATTCTTTAATTTATAGTTGCTTAATTAGCTCAATTCTTTATTTTATTTTAGTAATTTGTTTTGTCTATGCAAACTCTCTTGTTTTCTGGACAAGTATTAATAATTTGATACTTATTAGTGGCTTCTTTTAGCAGGATTGGTGTTGATTGCCTATTACATATTCAATATTTACTTAGGCCTAAACAGTATAGAAGGGAAAATAGGATCTTTGTACTGCATGTGATCTAGCATGCATGATCAAATCTCGCCAACTCTGACGAGTACCCATAGGAGTTTATACTTGAATTTACCCGGTGCACGGATCTTTTAAGGGGACGTGTACTCGTGGGATTAATGGAGTGGTCTAAGAAATTGGAACACACATGATCCTTGTACTCAGTGGCATGTGTTCCACCATGATCAAACCTTGCAAACTCCAAGTGATACTTACACGTGGGATTCTCTAATAGGGTTGAATACCCATGATTTTAAAAATAAAAAAAAGTTAGAACAAGACTTTAGTGTTTTTTGTTGGACATGAGAAAAACAAGGTACTAGTTGAGTTTGGTGTTTTTGGTAGGCCTAACTGCTTCACCTACTGTCCAATTGGTTCATTTCAATACAACCTGATCTAAAAGAGGTTATTTTAATCTCTATCATTCATTATAATAGTCCATTACAGTCTCTATCTGTCTTACCCAGTCTCTTTATCACCATCTCTCAGAGTATTCACCATTTATGTGTTGGTAAATTTGAAATGAACACTCATTCATTTCTCACCAACCATTATAAGGAGTCCAACTGAAGGTTTATTCACAAAGAATATGCTTATCTTGGAGAAATATTCCAGAGTATATACTTGCAAGACTTGTAATAAAAACTTTCCTATTATGGGTGTTTGTCCTTTGGTAGTATGACTTTGCTGAGTTTTAAGGCCTTTTGTGTGTGTTTTATGCAGATATGATGATGAATATGTTTTGTTGATGGTCATCTAATCATCTTTTTTCTTCATTTCCTCACTTTCTGCGGAATTATTATGGTTAGATGATCATCAGCAAACACATTCATCACTCCACATTGAACCGTCGATATATTTTAACAATAACGTCTAGATTCCGAACTTTGTCTGTTGACCCAGCATTTTCTTATTTAGATCCAATCACCAGCGTACGAGATTTTCTTCTTCTGCCGGTAGTGATTCTTAATTATTGTTGCGAGTGCAGTTTTTTTTGGATAAGTACTACTTCTAGTGCAATCTTTCAATCTTGATTCTAGGTGTTGTGCAAGTAATTTTTGTAATTTGTTTTATTTCTTGTTTTGAAAATCTTCTGTTTTCCTCAGCCTGGAAGAAAATGGTTTATGATTTTTGTGTAGACTCCTTCTAGTATGAATTTTTGATTATAATGAATGATTTTCTATTTCTGCTAAAAAGAATAACAAAAAATTTTAATTCGCATTATGCTGTATGTGAAGGTACAATAATCGGAGATGTTATATTGAAGAGTTTGATACGAATACTACTTAATTTTATCAATTTTTTCCAATACCTTTGTCCGAGTGTTTTATTTTTTTGATGATGTGGAGTATCTAGTCCGCAGTCCGACTAATCTCCCGACCCCGGGTCAGGCTTTTTTATTTGCAAGTTGTAGATATATGAAGGAACTATCTATTTACAGGAAGCTAAAAGTTGTGTGAATCAGGAAGAATAAGAACAAAGTCTTCCCCTATGAGTTCAGCTGATGATGATGGAACAAATGCCATGGAATCTGCTTCAGGTTTACACATTAAAAATGTACTTATATGCAGGAAGTTACTGAGATATTCATCTTTGGTACTGAGACTATGCATGAAGATTACAAGTTCAGGTAATTATTCTTCCAAGGGAAACTTCATTGGCAATGAATGAGTATCAGATTTCAACTAAATTCTAATTTGCACCTTAAATTTTGATCATAAATTCGGTTTGCACCCTAAATTTTATTCCGAATTAAATGCACCCTACACTTTTAGCCGAAAACCATCAACCCTTTGATACTGGAAGTTGTAACCATTAAAATAGAAGTCCACTATATTGTAACTATGAGTTGCAGGAGCTGAGAGAGAATTCATGTATTCCTCTTCTTGAAGATCTTCAACACCATTGGGACGAAGCCTTCCATTCTCTGAGCTTTTTCTTCTTTAATCTTGCATAGAGTGAAGGAAATAACAATGTTAGTTATTTGAAGACTTCAACAACCCCCTTTTGCTTAGGTGGGTGTTTACTGAGTTTTTTCCCACTACTTTATCTTAATATAAAAATGATAATGAGAACATAACACAATCAAATAATTTTGGACAACAACAAATAAACAAGGGAAATTAGTCTCCAGGGCTGTTCTTGAGCACGGACGGGATGGTCGACTGCCCTGGCCCCCCGATCAGAGGTCTCATTTATATATATATATATATGATTTTGAACATTTGATTAAAGATTTTGCATATAGGAATACTAGAAGAAGTATCTTTGAATGAATATATTTTCATATATTTTGTTGTAGTCGAACTGTTTAGTCGAATTTCTCATATACTTTTTGTAGTCTAAATTCTTATATATTTTGCTGTAGGAATACCAAAATCTCAGGAACGACACTCAAAGCCTCTAGCACAGTATATATTTTGCTGGGTGCACATAATATCCCACTAACTACGCACGCGTCCTAAGAGACCATTGCCGTTGTGGAGTGTAGAACTCGGAATCTATGTAGTGAAGTACCCCTTTCTTCCACCATCTATATATACTCTTTTATATTAATTCTACCAATTTTCTTAACAAGAATAATATTTTTCAGCATATTATATTGACTTGGGTCAATCTTAGGGGTGTCCAGTCATTGCATATATATATATATATATATATATATATATATATATATATATATATATATATATAAGCAAATTTGTCAATGAGTAGCTAATGGTAGTCTCTTTAGTCTTCTCTACTATTCAAATAAAGAAGCTTGACTACACTTGATTATAATTCTCTGACTCACCAAAATTTCCAGGTAAATACTATACAGGATGATTTTAAACTTCCATAATTTGAATTTTACTTGCGATTGTTAGTAAATTGAAAACAGAATGGAAACTATATATATATATATATATTAACTTATCTCAAAATAAATTTGTCAAGGTTAGTACTTGGTATTATGTCTTTAAGACAATTATACCCTCCGTATGATGCTCAGAGTTAATAGCACTTGTCTTCCAGGATACAATGACAACGTATACTTTAGCAGCACTACAAAAAGTATGCTCTACGAACCAAAATTAAATGTTCTAACTCTCTCTCAAAAAGAACTATGTAATTAAACTGATGAAAAATGAAGACTAGAATGACTTATAATGCTTATTTGCTTGTGAATGAGAAGGCTGCCCCCTCCTATCTATTTATAGGAGGGGTTGGTGACCCTTTGAATGGACACTTGGCCCTTGAAAAGGCATGACATGACATCCGATATACAGATAATTCAGATCTTCAAATCTTTAAGATGGTTTTCAATTTTCATGTATCTCCGCTATATCTTCTGTTTTTGATTTCGTTTGATTTTCCTGATTTGTCTCAGCTTACTTTATACTCCCAATACACAATGCAATCTTTAGGCAACTTCAGAATTATTAGTAAAATTTTGGAACAATCAAAAAGACTCATCTTTAGAAGTAGCATTACAAAGTAATAGGCACTCTAATTCGTTGATAGAACAATTGAAAAAGAACAAGCATAAACATACACACACATAATATCATTAAGTTATTAGTCATTATTATTATTATTATTCTAGTTTTACTATTATTATTATTAATTATATTTTGAGACTTACAAAATTCAAAATAAATATAAGAGAGCAAAACTTAAAGAAATATGAGAAAATGATTCTCTTAAATGAACGATAATTTAGTTATTATTTTTTAAATTTTAATATCAATTAAAAAAAAAAGATGGTGGGTGGAGAGAAAATGAGGGAGAGAGGTGTAGGAGAGAGAAGCAGAGGGGAGAGAGGTCGAGAGGGATACTATTAGATATAATTTAGGAAAAGATGAAAAATAAAATAGGCATTACATTTGGTCAAACTTAAACTCACAAGTTATTTTTGGAAAATAAAAAAATTATTACTTCTCAAAAATAACTTATAATAAATTATTTTATAAGTCAAAAATTAAGTTATAGATAAATTTATTTTATTTTATTTGTAAAAGTAACAATATCAAGATCCCCGTGGAATAAATTTTTATATTAGTCAATTACAAACAGAATAATTCTATTCCAGGCACTATATTACATCAATATATATTGAATATGCAAGAACAATATTTTTTTCGGAAAAATAAAAGGAGTGTTTTCACAACTATAACTATAAAGATAAAATTAATAACCATGCCAAGAAGCATAATTCCAAATATAATCAAAGGAAGTTTTATTTTTAAAAAAAATACTCTATTATTCTAAAACATTAGATCATTAATGACTTTTTAAAGTCAATTTAAGCAATTTTCAAACTCCTCCAAATCGACACATAAATTCATAGTTTTCTTTTTTAAATAAATAAATTCACAACAATTTGAAATTTAATATGTTGTCGTTAACCTCAACAATCAAATTGTATCTTAACAGCGGGAGTAATAATTAAAAAGAGTTGTACACAAATGAATGAAAGATATGCAACATATATAGAACATAAGTTTTGAGAGGTTAGAGAGATTATTACACAGTACACAAATGAAAGATGAAATGAAACACCAACAAGGGAAACGATCGAACAAATTGTCCTTTTATATATCGGAGGGCTTCATTCACCTGAAATTCCATCCAATAATAATAATAATAAGAAGAAATTAATAAGAAATAATACAATTAAAATTAAAGGGACGGACGGACGGACGGACGACGTAATTAATTAAGGGCTTACCTTGGATAACAATGGAAGGGATGTGACGGAGTTTGTTGAAGTCTTGTCCTTGTACACCATCTGTCACTCGGACCCTATCATTGAATGCTTTAGTCATCCCCACAATTCTTAATTCTCGAAGGGACGTGAGGAACTTCAATCCCTCAGGAAGCATCTCCAATTTTCGACAGGTAGCAATCTCCAATTTAGAAAGATTGGGCATGGCACCTTCATCCACCCTCCACTTTTCTAAATAATATATTGCCACAAGTTGAAGATGTATGAGTTGAGGGAAACTGTTTGCACTACATACCAATTCACTCCCCGCAAAGCAATTACCATTTAATTCCAGTCTTTGTAGGTTGGGAAGCTTCTCTAGTAACACCATTGCGTCTGCCTCAAAATTACAATGAAGTAATCGTATACGAGTGAGGCTTTGAGAGAGACGTGGTTGTTCATACGGGTGATCAGGTATCATGGTATTGCCTCTATTATATATACTTAACTCATGTAGATTCTCACACTCTTAACAATTGAATCAAATTATGATCACGCCAAATTTGAAGGGATGTGTACCGTGCGCGGTGCAAGTTTGAGTTGACGGAATTCATCACCCCTTCTTGTTCCTCGAGACTATTTGTCGTTGCGTGAATTAGTACTTGAAGATTGGTCAGTTTTATGAGATCGTTCGCGTCACACGTGCTCGCATCAAAATTCTCTAATAACTCCAACTCCTTGAGCCCATCAAATCTCAATTTCTTATTTCCTTCCCTAATATGATTAGGAAGAAAAGGAAGATAAAGATGCTTCAAACGTTTCATCTTCCATAACACATTCGGTATGAAAAGACCACCATGTATCCATACCCTTAAATCAAGTGTTTCCAAGTATCTCAAGTCCCCTATACATGATGGCAACTCCTTCAATCCACAATATTTCAAACTCAAATACCTCAAGTGAATGAGTTTAGCTATTTCTCCAAGTAACTTTCTCCTTCTGAAGTTAAATCCGTCGAGTTTCAAAACTCTAACCAACTTAAAATCCTTGAGACTATATACTTTCTTCGGAGAATCATATGTATTGAAGAATAAAAGTGATCGAATCTGTCCAACCATATATTGTTGCTCCAAGGCAATGCCATTAACTTTGTCGGCGTTGTATATTGCAAGTCTACGTGTTAATTCCATACCTTGATCATTATGTGCATCTCGAAAATCAATGATCTTAAGAATATCTTCCTTTTTTACCTTCGACAAACATATGTCTCGAATAAGGTCATGAAGGCGACATGATCGAACGTTTAACCATGGGAATGATGAAAAATCCAGACCTCGTTTCATTGGTTCAAGTTGAATTAGGCTCCTCTGTGCGAGTTCAACCAAGTATCGTTCTGCAACATCCATAAGCATTTCTCCTTTTGCTTTTTCGACTGAAGGTAGCATACCTTCTGCAATCCATAGGAGTTGCAACTCCCCAGTCACTATCTCCTCATCCTCCTTAAAAGTTCCCATATAAAGGAATAGTTGTTTCAAACGAAAAGGTAGATCATCATAGCTTAAACTTAAAATATGCATTACTCTATCATCTCCTTCTCTACTTAAGTTTGAAGCAATATCTTTCTTCACCATCTCCCATTCCGTTAATGATTTTTTGTTCTTCAAAAGCCCTCCAAGGGTTGAGATGGCTAAAGGTAGACCTTGACATTGTTGAACCATATCCCTCCCCTGATTTTGTTTCTTTTGTTCGACTGTGAATAAAAATCATGAGACAGATCCATTAGGATAATTAAAACAATTTCTTATTTATTGCAATAATGAATTAGGAATAAGATCCATTAGGATAATTAAAACAATTACTTATTTATTGCAATAATGAATTAGGAATAAGATGAAGGCACAACTTTTGTTTTGACAATACATTTATCTACGAGCTTTTCTTTATTTATTGACATCTTTGTGAAGAAGTTTAAGAACAACATATAGCATACAACTGTGAATACTCCGTTTTATGGTAAAGTTGCAGTTTCTAACATATACACTTGCTACAACTTTTAGAAAATATGCTTTAAATTCGACCTGATCATCAACTTAGAGAGTATACCCAACAGTTCACGTTGTACTAGTCATATAATAATCAAATATAAAATATGTCCAACTGAACTATTTTCTATATAATATACCCAAATAGAAATCAAAAGTATGCTTATGGAACTATAATTTAAGGAAACTGATATTTCCACATGAAAAATGTCGTTATAGATATATAGCGACGGTCAAATCAATTTCTTAATTTAATTGGGTGATGTGCTTATCACACTTTCTAAATTCCCCTGATTTATAGAACGTTAGAAAAAAAACACCAAAATACTATTAAGTGTTAAGCGTTAACATGATGTTGCATATGATATATGGACTTAAAATTATTGGAAAAAATGGTATATAATAACATGAATCTTGAAAAAATAACAAAAATATATAGATAAATATTATTTGTCAAAAAATAGTTATGAATACCTTCCACCACGGTTCCAAAATTAGAGATATATTTTTAATTTTATAAAGTGATATGAAATTTATAACTTACTTTATTATATTTTAGCTATTTTGAATATTATCATGCCACCACTAATACACTTATACCAAATGTTAAGCATATGTTTGAAAAAAATAAAGTATCATAAAAAATTTCTTTCATCTAAAACTAGGCAAATATTCTTATTTTCTTTTCTTATTCTTCTTTCCGTTATCCTATTTTTTGCAAATATTCTGGGTAGAGACCAAAATACCAAGACATTAATTAATTGCATCAAGCTAATTAGTCAATTTTTTGGGGGGCAACCAATATACTCCCCGCGTTCCTTAATATAGGTCGTTTTAGAGTTGTGCACAAGTATTAAGAATGATTGTAAAACATTAAATATATTATCAATTGTCTATATTGCCCTTGTATTGGAAAAAGAGGGTGCTATTTATTGAGCAAAAAATAGTGAGAGAAATAAAATTATATTTAATACTTGGGGTAATATGGGAAACTAAGCAATTAATGTTTACTTGAAATTCTCAAACGACTTATATTTAGGAACAAAAATATTTATCTAAAATGACTTATATTAAGGAACGGAGGGAGTATAAAATAAGACTCGATCACAAAAAATTCAATGAACTTTAGTCTTTGTTTCAAGAAAATCTTTGAACATTTTTTTTTCCAATTGAACCAATGATGTCTTAGAAAGATATCAACAATATCTAAAATTTGACCAAGCCTGTAACAAAAGTTAACTATTGATGAAGTTTCTTTACATATATATATATTGATGCAGTGGGAAATATATATTAATGAAGATTCGAATTTTTATATATTTTATAATTTATGAAGTTTTAGTTATTTGATGTATTTTTATTTCATATTTATGGAAATTTAGTAGATTTAGATTTTGGAATTATTTCTAATTTAATAGTATCCTTTTTATTTGTTACCTTTTTCAGGGTAGATGTAAACTTGAGACTTTTTATTAAGACAATTCAATTAATTCTTGAAAATATATTTATTGTTTCTCTTGGAGAATTCTCTATTTTCCTTGTTTTATCAAGGTTTATTATTTCGCCGGCATTAGAACGTTATCTAATCTCCGCATTTGTGTTAATACGTTAAACTAACTAAGTTCCCACTATGTCAATTGATGCAGTGAAAAATATCAATAAATTTTATGATTTTCACATATTTTATAAACTATGGAGTTTTAATTTATTTAATGTATTTTTATTTCTTAGTTAGAGAAATCCAGTAGATTTAGATTTAGTATTATTTTTAATTTAATAGTTTCATTTTTCAAATAAACCTAGTTAGGAAAGTTTTCAATTAGTCGTACGAACATTACTTAATAGTTATTTGTTATTGTTCGGATATAATCCACCGACCCCTACGTGGACTGAAGACACTGAGCCCAATGAGCCGAAGCCAGGGAAGGAATTAGCAGTGTTCGGGATCGGGCATCCGAGTCCTTTGGTCCGGAGCCCTGACCCGATTGATGGCGTTCGGTATCGGGCATCCAAGTCTTTTGAGCCGGAGCCCGAACCAGGTTGATGGTGTTCGGGGTCGGGTATCCGAGCCCTTTAGGCCGGAGCTTAGATCTAGATTGGTGGTGTTCGGGGTCGGGTGACCGAGCCCTTTGGGCCGGGACCCAAACCAGTTTATTGAGGCCCATACAGACGATTATTCCTCGTATGGAGTCCGGAGTAATAAGGAGTCTAGATGATTAAGGACTCAAACCCTAATCATATATGCATAACTAACTCCAAGGGCAAGTGATTGGATTGTATCCAACTTGCACCTTTTAAGGAGATTGTGTTGGACCCAAACAATGGTAACTGCCATGTTTTGATGTTTAGGAGTCCTAATCCGATTGGGAAGTGGCCTCTAAGGCGGTGAGAATGGCTATAAATACAAGACTTGACCTACATTGACAGGTAATACGCTTTTAAGCACTAAACACTAAAGCCTCTATTGTTAAACCTTGTGACCAGCCTGTACTCATTCTCACACCGGAGCTATCACCCGGCGGCACAAGCTGTCAAGCTTCGTGTGTGACCCGTTACTGTGCAGGTTTTAGCGCGTGGATTCTGTGATTGGACGCACCGACAAAACTTAGCGTTAACATTGGCGCTAGAAGGAGGGCGTTTAGGGCTTTTACAATCACCTTGCACTTTTCCGGTTGAAAGACATGGCCAGTAAGGACGGTGGTGCTTCAAACCTGGAGAAGGCCAAAACTCATCCGACGACTCAGGTCAGAGCGTCAGTCAAGGACCGACTGGGACCAAGTAACCAGGAAGGCAATTCGGTGCATGACCGGTCAGCACAACGACAACTGTTTGCGCCCAGTTAGCATACTCCGATCCCCCAGCATACCCACGTTGAGGACAACCAGTCCCAAGCGTATGAACGGCGAGAGCAAGATCGGGTGGAGAACAGCCGGGACCAGCGTCAGTTAATTCTGTTGACAAAGATGCAGCAGAATAAGAACGCCATGCTGGCCCTGCGTCTTCAGCAAGAGGAGCTTGAACTGCAGATGGCCAAGGTGGCCGGGGAACAGGAGGCCTCATCAAAGAGGCGTAGACATCGGAGCCGATCAAGGACACCTCATCCGGATGAGGCTAAAAAGAATAGGAGCAGACACAGGAGTCACTCTCGGGAAAGGAGGAGCCGAAGAAGGAGTCGTTCCCCAGAACGAAAGTCTGATCACCCGTGCCGATCGGGACAGAGGAGAAGGATCGCGTCTCCTGAATACGAGAGGGACAGGCGCAGGCCATCCCCTCGTAAAGAGGAAACTGACCCCCTCGCCCGACGAGTCGCGGAGTTGGAAAAGCTTCTGGCAGCAAAGAATCAGATGGGAACACCCTCGAGCTGCCACAGTTCACCCTTCTCGCCCGAAATTAACCAGGTCACGACTGACCAGAAGAAGAAGATGCCCCCGATGGAGACATATGATGGATTGGGGGACCCTTATGATCATTCGGATGGATATGACAGACTGATGACATATTATGGGCATTCGGATGCCGCTAAGTGTCGCATGTTTGCAACCACCTTGAAGAAGAGTGCCAGAGAATGGATGGGGACCTTGGCATCAGGAACAGTCAGTTCGTGGAATGATCTTCGGGAAAATTCCACGCTCGATTCGGGAATAACAGAATAGTGAAGATCACTGCTTCTCTCATGCAGGTGAGACAACGTTCGGATGAAAGCCTCGGCGCGTACGTCAAGAGGTTCCGAGAGGCTGTGGGATCGGTGGCAGAGTTAAATTCACCTCAGGCCTCGGGGTTCTTCACAACAGGTCTAGATATAGGAAGATCAAAGAAACTGATGAAAGACCTGGTGATCAATCCACCCTTGGACCTGACCGAAGTTTTTCATCGGGCCGAAGGGTTCATTGCCATCGAGGAAGCTATAGGCAACTTCAAGCCACACTCACAGTCTCACGATAAGACCAAAGACTGAGACAAGCAGACCCATCAACAGTCGGACAATAATCATGGGAGACGATAATCAGGGGAGGAAGAACTACAATGGTGGGGGATCGGGCAGTGGCCGACCACCCTTCCCAAGTAGAAACGTCAACAGGGTTTACACCCTTCTCAATACCGATCGAGCCAAGATATTGGACGATATCAGAAACAAACCATTTTATGAGCCCTGCTCGACGCGCCCGAAGCCTGGGAAGCTGAGTAAGGATAAATTTTGTCAGTATCATCAGAATTCGGGCCATACGACTGAAGAGTGCTATGATTTGGGTGATCTAATCGAGAAGAATATACAGAACGGCCAGTTAATTTAGTATGTAGCTGGTCGGGAAAATACCGAGACCCAGCCAAGGGAGGAAGACAGAGTTCAGGCCCGAGACACACAGCCAAAACAGAACCAGCCTGCTCGAGGAGTGATCGATGTTATCTCGGGTGGTTCTGTAGGGCGTGTGATCGGGAAGAAAAGAAGCGATCATCTCGATGCAGTACTGTCGGTTGCTGGGTCTTCTGCAAAGAAGGATCGGGCCTTCCCGGGGACGGTTATCTCTTTTTCGGATGAAGATTATCCCTCAAATCCCATAGAATCACATGATGGGGCACTAGTGATAACAGCTCAGGTCGGACCGATGGACATGAGACGAATGATGATCGACAACGGGTCCCCGGTCGACATACTATATGCACATGCCTACAAAAGAATGGATCTAGAGGGGAAGAAGATGGAACTGGGAGGGGAAAGACCCTTGTATGGATTCAGTGGTGACCCGGTGCATGTATCGGACACGATTGAGCTGCCGGTCATGTTCGACACAGCACCTCAGCAGGTGGAGGTTATAGTCAGGTTCTTTGTAGTCCAGGTGGATTCAGCATACAACGCAATCTTGGGAAGACCGACTCTAGCAGCCTTGCAAACAGTTACCTCCATACCTCATTTTAAAATCAAGTTTCCAACACCGAACGGGATTGGGGAGGTAAAAGGTGATCTTGATATTACCCGAAGGTGTTATCGGAATACATTGATCTCTTCGGGGGTCGGGGTAAGCAAGCAAAAGCAGACAATGACTATTGAAATAGAACCATTCACTGAAGGCAGTAAAGTGCCACTTGCCCTGCTGGCCGAGGAGACAGAGGACGTGTAGTTGATCCCGGGGAACGAGGAGAAACTGATAAAGATAGGTTCGGGACTGACAGAACCCTTCCGGACCGGGCTGATAGATCTACTTCGGGTATACGCTGATATCTTTGCATGGGTACCTAGTGACATGCCCAGGGTTGATAAGTCGGTAGCAGTGCACAGGTTGCAAGTGGACCCCAATAAGAAGCCAGTCATACAGAAGAGGAGAATTTTTGCCCCAGAGAGACAGAGGATCATTGATGAGGAAATTGCCAAACTCCTGGAAACAGACTTCATCTTCTAAATTGACTACCCGGAATGGCTGGCGAATGTGGTACTGGTTTAGAAACAGAACGGGAAATTGAGGATATGCATTGACTATACGGATCTAAATAAAGCCTGCCCAAAAGATTTCTATCCTTTACCCAACATCGACCAGTTAATTGATGCCACTTCGGGGTACGGCATGCTAAGCTTCATTGATGCTTTCTCAGGATATCATCAAATCTCGATGAGGAAGGAAGACATCCCGAAGACCAATTTCATCACGCATCGGGCCATTTATGCTTATCGGAAAATGACCTTCGGACTGCTCAATGCCGGGGCAACATATCAGCGGATGATGAACTATGTGTTTACAAAGCAGTTAGGCCGAAGCATGGAGGTCTATGTGGACGACATGATTGTGAAAAGCGTGTCAATCCGAGACCATCTGGCGGACCTAGAAAGATGCTTTGAGACCATTCGACACCATAAGCTGCGGTTGAACCCGACCAAGTGCACCGTCGGACTGGGCTCAAGAAAATTTTTGGGATATCTGATCAGTAAAAGGGGCATCGAGGCAAACCCGGAGAAGATTCAGGCAATCTTGGACATGAAATCACCAAAGTCTTATAAAGCTGCTCTTCGGAGATTTGTGTCAAAATCAGTCGAAAGGTGTCTGTCGTTCTTCGATACTCTAAAGGGGCCAAAAAACGAGAAAAGTTTTCAGTGGACCTCTGAGTGCGAAGACGCATTCCAAGGGATCAAGCAATATCTGTCTTCGGCACCTTTGTTGATGAAACTGATCCCTTCAGAACCATTGTACTTATATTTAGCTGCGAGCTCGATGGCAGTAGGGGCAACATTGGTACGGGATAAAGGGGGAAGGCAGTCCCAGGTCTATTATGTCAGCCACGTCCTTCGAGACGCAGAGACCAGATATCCGAACCTGGAAAAGTTCGCCTACGCTCTGATCATTGCAAGTCGGAAGCTTCGGCACTATTTCTAGGGTCGGTTGATGATAGTGTACACGGATCAACCCTTGAAGAAAGTACTGCACATGCCAGAAGTCTCGGGTCGGCTTGCCACGTGGGCGATGGAATTAACTCAGTTCGCTCTAGAATACCACCCCAGAACGGCAATTAAGGGACAGGCCTTGGCAGACTTTGTTGTAGAGTGCTCTTTCTCCGAACCAGATGTAGCTTTGGTTACCGAAGCACAACCATTACAAACTGCATGGACTCTCTACGTAGACGGGTCATCAACTTCGGACATCAACGGAGCAGGGATTATTCTGACGAGTCCCGAAGGATTCCGGGTCCAGCAAGCCATTCGGCTTCGGTTCAAGGCCACCAATAATGAGGCAGAATACGAGTCCATTTTGGCCGGACTTCGGTTGGCCCGAAGCCTGGAGGTTCAGAAGCTAGTGGTTTATAGTAACTCCCAGCTGGTTGTCAAACAGATATCGGGGGAGTATGAAGCTCGGGGGGCCAGGATGGCAAAATACCTGGCCGAGGTAAAGGACAAGCCCACATACTTCGATTCGCACAGTTGCCAAGGGATAGATCGATCAGACAACACTGTAGCAGACTCCTTGGCTCGACTGGCTACAACCGAAGTAAGTTCTTTTACTGGCTTGGTATACTTGGAAGTATTGGACAAACCTAGTGTTCAGAAGGTGGACGTATTAGCCTTGGATCGGCTGGATTGCGGGCTCAATCCTTACATCTCCTATTTGGCTGACAGGGTACTGCCTTCAGATCGTATATACGCCAGAAAAATCAAGCACAGGAGTTCCAACTTCATTCTTATTGACGGGGATCTGTACCGAAGGGCATTCAGTTCTCCACTACTCAAGTGTTTGACACCTTCGAAAGCCGAGTATACTCTAAGGGAAGTGCATGAAGGAATCTGCGGGGATCACATGGGAGCCAAGTCATTGGCCTATAAAATTCTGAGGCAGGGATACTATTGGCCGACCATCTTTCAAGAAGCAAAGGACTATGTCAAAAAATGTCCCAAGTGTCAGTTAAATAGTTCCATCCCTCATCAACCTCCCGAAGAGTTGTATTCGGTCTTATCCCCGATCCTCTTTGCCATGTGGGGGATTGATGTTTTGGGACCATTGCCGAAGGCCAAGGGACAAGCCACCTTTGTGATCGTAGCCATCGATTACATAACCAAGTGGGTAGAAGCCAAACCGTTACAGAAAATTACCGAGCAGGAGTGTCTTAAGTTCTTCAAGGAATATATTGTATACCGGTTCGACATCCCGATGGTCCTGGTTTCGGACAATGGCAGATAGTTTGTGGGGTCGAAGTTCGAAGCTTTCCTGAAGGAGTTGGGCATCCAACATAGAAAGACTTCGGTTGCCCACCCTCAGTCAAACGGGAAGGTAGAAGTCACCAATCGGACTCTACTTAATGGTATTAAGAGAAGGTTAGATGAACTGAATGGACGTGGGCCCGAAGAGCTACTCAGTGTTTTATGGGCGTATCGGACTACCCCTAGGACGACAACAGGGAATTCAGCTTTCAGATTGGCCTATTGGACCGATGCATTAATACCCGTCGAGATCGGGTCTCCTACACTTCGGGTCAGTCAGTACAAAGAGTTGTATAATGATGACGGCCTACGACTGAACTTAGATCTGCTGGAAGAGGTCCGGGATTCAGCACTGGTAAGGTTAGCTATCTACCAAAAGCGGATTGCCCGACACTACAACCAAAATGTGAAGGAAAGAAGGTTCGAGATCGGGAACTTGGTGCTTCGGGAAGCAGAGGCGTTTACCCCCCAGAACACGGGCAAGTTAATGCCGAACTAGGAGGGACCTTATGAAGTGACAGAAGTGCCGAAGCCTGGTAATTATCAACTTCGAGCACTGGATGGCACACAGATAAAGAATACATGGCATGCTGGAAGACTTAGGAAATATTATCAGTAAGAGTTATGTAATTCTTTCTTTTGCTTATGTAAGCTGCTTCATTCATCAATAAAATAGCACGGATTTCTCTTCGAAAAATTTTTGTACTTCATTTATATTCATATGTTTCTACAAAACCGATCAGACAAGCGATGAACAGAATCGATCAGAAAAGTTACAAACAACTTAACTGATCGGACAAGTTACACGCAGAACTGATCGGGAAAGTTACAAAAGGAAAATTGAATACAAAAAATTACAAGTAGAAAATCCTAGAGAAACTAGGGATCGAGAGCTCCATCTTCGGCAACGGACTCTTTGTCAGAAGAATCAAGGACAGAGGCATCCAGTCCAGCAGCCGTCATCTTCTCCTGAGCCCTTTCATTGTGAGCTTCATAGCCTTCGGAAAATTGGGCCATGATTGTTTCACGGAGTTCGGGCGACTCTTCATACTCCTTGACGCCTGCTGTCTGGCTTCGACACATTCTGTCCCGAGAGCAGTGTTTTCCTTCATCAGCTCCATGTGTTGGGCATGCATTTCGGATACCTTGCTCTGGAGGAACAGAATGGCATTCTGCTGATCCTTGTCTTTCCCTTTCAAAAGAGTCCTCTCCTCGAGGAGTTGCTTATTATAACCGTCAAGACCAACAAACTCCTTCTGAAGATTGTAGTGAAGTTTCTTGAGTTCGCTGGCCTGACGTTCAGCATGAGTCACCCGGTTGCGGGTGTCGGCATGAAGATCTCTATCCTTCTTCAGCTCCGCCGACAGACCCCGGGTATCAGCCTCAAGCATTTCCACATTGCACCGAAGCTGAACCTCCTTTTGGTGGATTTAGCAAGAGGAGGAATGGCTCGGGCAAGGATAGCATTGGCCTGCAATAAGATGGATATATATGTTAGTTACGATACCACCAGGATACTTAAAGGCGTAGACTTTTCATGTTTTCGGGCTTACCTGACACTGGGCCTTGACGAAAGCCACAATATAGTCCTCGGAAGAGTACCCTTCAAACCGACCGTCATCTCTAGATAACTTGAAGTGTTCGAGCTGGTCATAGGGAAACCCTTCCGAGGGACTCTTTGGCCAAAAAGAAAGAGGCGTCCCTTTGGAGGGACTGGCCTCGGTCGAAGGATGACCCGAGGGGGTGGATTTAGCAACCGGGTTAGCCGCGATCACCTGAAGGTCGGGCTCATCAACCAGCTTTAGCTTCAGTCTCTTGGGACGAGGTTCGAGAGTTTCCTCTTTGGTCTCCTCGGGATCCTCAAGGACAGTCACATCGGGAGGTGGTGGAGGCGTCAACTTCGGAACCATTGGCTTCGGAGCAGTTGGCTTGGAGGGACCCTTGGCGGAAGGCTTTTTCCTACCCTTCTTCAGCTGAGCCACCTTCTCCTACCGATTCATCTTCATGACGTTTTTGTCATAGGGTTCAGCGGAGGCGAAGCCAGTAGAAAGCTCGGACATAGGAATGGTCTCCTCTTTGGCCACCTCACCATTGATGGGAAGGCGGATCGGCTCGGCCCGAACGGGAAGTGGTGTCAAGGATTCATCAACTCCTTCGGGCTTGAAGATGGTTACTGCATAACAAGTTAATAGGTTAGAAAGGCAAGTCAGATGGAAATAGTAAGGATGAAGAGGATCGGGGTAAAAGTACTTACGTCCATGCTTGTATAGCCAAGCTTCATTGGACAAGACATCCGTGCCACAGTTGGTCTTCTTCACCTTCTGGTAGAAAACTCTGAAGGCATCTTGCCGATCTTTCGGGAATCTGGACACCTTCGGGCTCGGCTCTTCGGGGGTGGCCCAGTTCGGGAGCAGGTTGATATCGGTCCCCCAGATGAAGATCCATTGTTCGTGACAACCCTTATTACTTGAAGGGGTCTTGTTGAAGGTGGCACGGTTCGCTACTCTGTTTAACTGCCGAAGGCCATGCTCTTTCGACTTGCCCACGGAGAACAAAACAAAGAAAAAATCCAGACCGGGGCTAACCCCTAGCTCCTGGCAAAGGGCGATGAAGGTGATCAAGTGAATATACGAGTTCGGCACCAGTTGTGTGAACCCGATCCCCACAAAGCAGAGGAAGGAGACGATAAACTCTTGAAGAGGGAATCGGACCCCGTACTTCAGAGACCAGATAGGGACGGCAACCCACCGACCTTCGGGACGCCAGAATATTCGTTCACCAGACTCCGGCACCTGAAGCTTGTACTCCTTGGGGATGTGGAACAGGGTTCGGATGTCAAAAATCTGGTGAGGAACGAGGGTGGACTTCATGTTGACGTTGGACAAGTCGGTCTCAGAGGCGTAGACGGCTCGGATCTTAGCCTCGGCATCGCCCGCCGGGACGTCAACCGATGCAGTGGGCAAATCAACCGGCAACAGATCGGTGGCGGCGATTGTAGCGGTGCTGGGGGTTATATCAACGGTTGGAGCTTGCTCAGTGGTGGAGGAGGCTGGAGGTATGCTAGAATCGACCATTGGAGCACAAAACGACAGAAATGTGGTGATTTGGGGCTGCAAAAATCTAAATCGGAGAAAAGTTGGGCAACGGTGGATTCTCCCCGAAAATCGCACTTGCAAAAAGCTCTGAAAGTTTCAAATGGAGTTGTGTAAAAAGTGACGGTTGTGTCCGAGATGGGGTATTTATACTGTTGCTGCACAAATTCCAAGGGCAGCTAATGATGGCGTGTTGTGGGGCCCGTTTCTTGGATAACGTGGGCTGAATTAAATAGGTCGGTTGGATTCCCCAGGCGTCTCTTCAAGTCTCTGATTATAAGTTTGTTATAACAAGAGACTGGGGGGCAATGTTCGGATATAATCCATCGACCTCTACGTGGACTGAAAGCCCGGGCCGAGAAGGGCTCATTGAGCCCAATGGGCCGAAGCCAGGGAAGGAATTAGCAGTGTTCGGGATCGGGCATCCGAGTCCTTTGGTCCGGAGCCCTGACCCGATTGATGGTGTTCGGTATCGGGCATCCGAGTCCTTTGAGCCAGAGCCTGGACCAGGTTGATGGGTCGGGTATCCGAGCCCTTTAGGCCGAAGCTTAGATCTGGATTGGTGGTGTTCGGGGTCGGGTGACCAAGCCCTTTGGGCCGGGACCCATACCAGTTTATTGAGGCCCATACAGACGATTATTCCTCGTATGGAGTCCGAAGTAATAAGGAGTCTAGATGATTAAGGACTCAAACCCTAATCATAAATGCATAACTAACTCCAAGGGCAAGTGATTGGATTGTATCCAACTTGCACCTTTTAAGGAGATTGTGTCGAACCCAAATATTGGTAACTACCATGTTTAGGAGTCCTAATCCGATTAGGAAGTGGACTCTAAGGCGGTGAGAATGGCTACAAATACAAGGCATGACCTACATTGACAGGTAATACGTTTTTAAGCACTAAACACTAAAGCCTCCATTGTTAAACCTTGTGACCAGCCTGTACTCATTCTCACACCGGAGCTATCACCCGGCGGCACAAGCCGTCAAGCTTCGTGTGTGACCCGTTACTGTGCAAGTTTTAGCGTGTGGATTCTGTGATTGGACGCGCCTGCAAAATTTGGAGTTAACAGTTATCTTTTTCAGAGTAGATGTAAGAAGATAACTAAGCTTAAGGGTATAAACGAGTCGAACCGAAGCAAACAAAGAGTTATTCGAATTCGACTCGAAAATAAAAATTTTACTCGGATTCGAATTATATTTTAAAAACTCTACTAGAATTCGACTCAGCTAGAATATTTATTAGTCGAATTCGATCCGTCTCGGATCGAATTATATTCAAACTACTCGTGAACTTCGAATTCAAGCTTGAATTTGAGTCTCCACATAGTAAGTAGCTTTATAATATATATAATTACCAATTAAACTTATTATTTTACTTAGAAATAAAAAAATATATTTAAATTACACTATACAAATAAAAAATGCAATTTAAAATAAAAATAATAATAATCAATAATAACTATTTATTCTAATTTTATTAAATTATGCATATATTATAAGAGAATATATCGAGTATCTATTCAAATATCTATCGATCGAGTATGTATTGAATCATGATCAATATTTCGAATAATTTGAATCTTAAACGAGCCGAGTATAACCTAACTCAGATTCTACTTGTATTTTTATTCGAACTATATTTTTTTGTGCTCAGATTTGGATTATACTATTAACAAATCTGAGTTTTGCTCACATTTTTTTGAATCGGGCCCGAATCAACCCCAAACTATTTGGTTCGTAATAGATATTGATAATACTTTGGTGATAAGAGATTTGATACAAAAGAGAATACAAAATAATGTGGATAGTAGTTATTGATTATAACTATTGGATCCACCCATGTATGGTGGAACTTCCACAAATTATAATCCGATAAATTATTTTATATCTACCTTTTTGTAGTCATCTTTTGCCACCGTAACATTACTAAAAATATAGGTTGTTCTAGGACTTTTTATTAATACATTTCAATCTAATTCTTGACAACATATTAATTCTCTCTAGGAAAATTCCGTCTTCCTTGTTAATTTAAGATTTTATCAAGGTTTATTTCGTCGTCAGCATTAGAACGTTAACTAATCTCTACGTTTGTGTTAGTACGTTAAACTAATTAAGTTCCTGTTGCGTCAATAGACAGTGGAAAATATCAATAAAGATTAGAATTTTCCTATATTTTATAATTTATGGAGTTTTAGTTTATTTGATGTATTTTAATTTTTTACAAGTTTTATCACAGGATAGTTTATATCATTTTTTCACAAATATTTAATAATTTTGTATTGACATATATTCATTTTTCATTAGCATAATACATAGATAATGTTCAAGATAATTTTGATCAACATATTTTACCACAATTAGAGGGAACTTATTTACTTTTATTACTTAGGGATTAAAATTACAAATTAATTGTCAAAAAGGAACTTTCTATATTTCTACGTCCACCGTTTGAGGGAAAAACATAGAACTTTTAATATTTCAAGAGAAGAAACTTTTCATATTCTTCTTCTATGATTCAAGAAAAAATAAATACAATTAATTATAATTATTAGTTACCGTATTAAATATAATATTGACTGTTCAAGTTAATTCATGACCACCCAAGCTAATTTATTCTAATTAATGAGTCAACTCAAGTGGTCATTAGGTGTGATTGTTGGTCGTAATTTTAAGGTATACATTTAGGAAATTCTAGTAAATTTTGATTTAATTTTATTCTCAATTTAATAGTTTCCTTTTTCAAATAAATCTAGTCAGGAAAGTTTCCAACTAGTTGTAGAACATTAATTAATAGTTATTTGTTATCATTTTCAAAGTAAATGTAAGAAGGTACCTAGGTCTATAAACATAATAAAAAAGAAACTGACCTGCAACATCATCTCTTGTGGGAAATGCTTTATGGAGAAGTAGCTTCCAACCTTCCTCGTTGGTCAGAGGACGAAGCTTACACGGAAATCCAATGTTTGCCACTGCTTCGTTACGAGTTGTAAGTAATATTTTGCTGCCACTCGTCTCTTCAACCGGAAAGGCTTGTTTGAGCAATTCCCAGTCACATACAGACCAAATGTCATCTATCACGACCAAACACTTGAACTCTTTTTGGGTCTGGTAGAGCAGTTAAACCAATTTTGCATCTCCCATTTCTCTGATCTCACCCTCGCTCTTCGTAGGGATAAGTTTTTGAAGGATATCTTGCAATACTTTTTGTCTTTCCAATTTTTGGGTGATGCAAACCCATGCAAAGGCTTGGAAATAGGATCGAACATCTGTGTGATTGTATAATTTTCTAACAAGAGTGGTCTTTCCTTGCCCGCCCATCCCCCATACGGAAACAACTTCATACCCTCTGTCTTTGTTTTTCAAATGTAAAACCATTTCTTTTATTTCCTCATCCATTCCAACAAAATCCCTTTCAATTGAATGGGCATAAGTGATCCTTAGTTGTCGTTGTCTCTCCTCTTCTGCTTTTGAGCTTTCTACTTGTTGATCATCCGATGCCAATGCTTGTATGCCAAAAGTTTGTCTACTTGTGGCGAGATTTGTGATCTTAGCTTGAATACTCCCAATTTCCGCACCAATCTTATGAATTGTAGCGAGATTTGTGATCTTAGCAAATCTTCTCATAATTTTCTTGACGTGCCCTTCTTCTCTCCTTGATGCAACTTTTACTGCATACGTTTCGAGGACATCTTCCGTTTGTAGAGCAAGTTCTCTAATCTCAGCTACCCATTTGCCGACTTCTCGATTCCCTCGTTTATTGTCGGCGTCTTTTAAGAAATTCTGCATCTCCTTTAACTGGCGTTGAATTTCTGAGATTTTATCTCTCGTTCCAGATAAGAATTTAGCTTCAGAGATCAACAAATCTCCAAGCCTTTCAACAGCAAAAGAAACCACAGCCTCTGCCATTGATATATCTTGAAACAACAAGTAGCTAGATAGATAGATAAAATTAAGAACAAGGGGTAGAAGGAGGAGTTTAAATTTTGCTTGGTTGTTACAAAGTAGTAATTGTAGAAGACCAAAGAGCAGTTGGGGATGACCATCTTTTTCCAAGTCAGGCGAACGAGTGATGGTGCATTATTAATTACAGCCAACTTGCAATTAATTGCCACCACGCATGATTCTGTCAAATGGAACCCACCTGCACCTTACGTTTCAATCAAGTCATGCTGCATTATTACATTATTCTGACGAATGGAAACCACCTCTGCACCTTTATGTTTTTTGTGCATGACATATATGATGAGATATCAAAGTTTTAGCTCAATTGGTCAAAAGTATATGATTAAAGGTGTAAATAAAGTCGAGCCACATTATTCTTGAATGGAAACCACCTCTGCACCTTTATGTTTTTGTGAATTGAATCGAGTCGAGTATTTAGTTGCTCGAATTTGGTTTACAAAATTTAACGAGTATAAAATAAGGTTTGATTGAAACTCGTTTAACTACCGAGTCGAGCACGATCTCGAATCGAGTCTAAACAGTTTGAACTTTTCGAACGAATATGATTCACTATCAGTAGAAAATTATAATTTGAAGAGATTCGAGTAATTTATTAAACTTTAAAATTTGCTCATATTTGAATCATTTATATTTCGAGTCGAGCTCGAATTGAACTTTTAATCAAGTAAGCATGAGTCGAGCCCAAACTATTTGCTAATTATACTAAAACTATTTTCTAATTATGCAGCCTTACGTATGATGACTTTTATTGTTGGTGTTGGGGCAACACTGTCGATTCTTGGCGTTAAAAGTAATTTTTTTTAACTTCACCACCAATGTACGTCATAAAATCATTAATATAAGACGTTTTAGAGAAATATTTTTGTCTCTTAATATAAGGCGTTTTACAATTTCAAGTAAGCATTAATTACTTAGTTTCTAATATTAACTCAAGTAATAAATATAACTTTGGTTCTCTCACTATTTTTGGCCCAATAAATAATGCTCTCTTTTTCCGATACAAGGATATATAAACAGTTGATATTATATTTAATGTTATAACAATTATTTCCTTAATACTTGTGTACAACTCTAAAACGACTTATATTAAGGGACAAAGGTAGTACTTTCCAACATTATTATATACTCCATCTGTCCTATAATATACTCGGTTTTGGAGTTGTGCACAAAAATTAATGAAATATTTGTATAATATTAAATATAATATCAATTGTCTATAATAATTTTAAATTCTCATAATTATCGTATTTACTCTCTCTCATCTGTAATATTTTCTAATAATTTTGAAAAAATTATAAAATCATCTAAAACGTTAAGTATAATAGTTGTCTTCTTATGACAAAATTGACAACAAGTCTAACATATTGACTGATCAGTTTTTGGGATTTAGCAATCAAAGGCAGTAAAATAATATGCTTGCAGATTTCTCACCTAATTGTCAAAGTCATGTCCAAGAAATAAGGTGGGCAATTAAAACTTTGTTCCCTCAAGTTTGCCTATAAAAAGATTACTCCTTCATCATCTAGGCTATGTTTGTTTGCAAGAATTACACTTGGGATAGGACTATTAATCCCAAGTGTCTTATTTGTTTTTAAATTTGAGCTTGGGGCTATTAGTCATGGGATTATAAAATAGCTTAAGATGAGGGATTATTTAATACCATATTCTACCTGGGATTATAATCCCTATCATTTGAGATTAAAAATTGCTAGACAAAATTAACCTCAATCTTTTTAAAAAATGACCGTCACATCCTACAATCTCCATTATTAATAACCGGCAACTTAAAACTTACTGGTACAAAGACTATGTACCAGTAATCTAATACACGTAATTTAATTATTTGATGTGTAATTTAAAGTTTACACTGACAATAGACCTGACAATTTAGACCCCCCCGCCCCAACCCCCCTCAAAAAAAAAATATTTACTGATTATGTATACACCTCCCGCCCCACCCCTGGCCCCCCCCCACCCCTGCCCCCCTCCCCCTCCCCCTCCCCCTCCCTCTCCCTCTAAAAAAATATTTACTAAATAATATAACCACTTATTTAAAAGTTTCTAATTAATTGTTCATTATTTTTTGATGTATAAATAAGTTTAAATTATAGTTTAAAATATGTTATTATTGGTAAGGGTATAATAGTCTAAACAATATTTTTTAATCCAATCCTTTAAATAATTCTGAAAAAAACAAACATAACATGAGATTATTTTAAGTTATCTCATGAATAATCCCATAAAAAACAAACATGTGACTATGACTATTTAATCCTAGAATTAATAGTATTGGGATTATAATCCCGAGATTATAATCCTTGCAAACAAACATGGCCCTAGAACATAGTTATTAAGTCGGCACTTAAGTGACGACGATTAGTCACCCGGTCGCTGCTGAAAGTGCAAGTCGACACCTCGACTTGGTAGTCGCTAAGTCATCCGACTTGAGCAAATAGTCAGGTCGACGATTTGCCCGACTTGGTATCTAGTCGGACGATTTGGGAACAAACCCAAATTTTAATTTACCCAACTCAATTCCAAATTCAAATTGACTCATAACCAAGTAACCCACGCCATTAAAGATCCAAACTAAATAACAAATATATCCGAAGTATTGGAAAACATTGGCGACAAAGAAGAAAAAGGGAACTTACAAGATCTAAACATTGGCAGCAAAAAAAACATCAGCCTACAACTTAATTGTGTTATGTAGATATCCAAATAGCGAATAGTTCGAGAGGCAAAAATTATGATATGAGCAAGGATCCTAATAGGGGTTTAATTTTATTATCAATGATATTTAATAGTTTTGATTGTGAAATTGTAATTTTTGTATGTTAACTGTAATTTGAAAATTTGAATATATATATGTATAAAATGAGTATTGTAAATAAATTATTGCTTTACCGGTAACTAGTCAGGTGACTAGAACTCGCTTCGACTTAACAACTTGACAACTCTAATATCAAATCATCAAAATTCAAAGAGAACAATAGCAAGAAATACTCGATGAGAGTATTCTACAGAGAATTGTTAGAATTTTATAAGAGAGGTATCTCTCAGTGAGAGAAATAGATAGTAAAGAGAGTTATATTCTCCATAAATTTTTCATAGTGAATTTCAATTCTCTCACGTGGTTTTTTCCAGTTAAATTTTTCACGTAAATTTTGTCTCATTATTTTATATCTCATCCAGTTGTGTAAGTGTGTTTAACTTAGTATATTTGTGTGCACTTGATTTCTCAATAATTGGTATCAGAGCTCTTGGGTTCACGCCGTTGGTGTCTAGGAAAGTGGTTCAAAAGGCAGTGCCTTTAATAATGGTGGTTATTAGATTAGTCACCATTGAAAAGCATGAAGAGAATACCACCTGACTTACATTTACCTGGCCAACTAGTGTGATCTGTTTAAGAGAAATCTCGCAGGTCACAAATATAAGTATGACAAGCACGAGTTAAGGTATAATGTTAAAGCATTTGACAAAAAGTCAAATTTCACTATTTGGCAGAGTACTGTCAAAGATGTATTGGTTTAAACAGACAGAGGCACTTGAAGGGAAGGAAACTGAAACCAATCAAAATGGTGAAGGACTAATCCTTCTACAGACAAACTTGAGGGAACAAAGTTTTAATTGCCCACCTTATTTCTTGGACACGGCTTTAACAATAAGGTGAGAAATCTGCCAACATACTATCTTACTGGCTTTGATTACTAAGTCCCAAAAACTGATTAGTCAAACTTTTAGACTTGTTGTCAATTTTGTCATAAGAAGACAATTATTCTCAACCCATGATCAACATGCATGGGAAATCAAAACCATCATCAATCTCCACCTTGGCTTGGATTCTCCAAATATAGCAAATTATAAACTTCTTTCTCACTATAGAAGTATCCCTCTCCCAAGATACTCCACCATAAACTCAACACGTACTAATCAATTTTCTAGGTACCAAGAAACCTTACAACCAGATTAGAATGGCCATGGCTTTCTTTACCTGGAGGCAAGAAGTGTGTGGGTGCATCCAACTTTCTCATAATTCAAAAAAATTAAAATTTCAATTGTGAATGATATATCAAATATTACACAATCCAATCACATAGGGATTTCCTTGTACACGAAAAGGGGTATTATGGAAATAAATTTATAAATAAGAATTTTTTTCATGAAATTCTCAAAAACTGAGGCCAATTGAAGAGAAAAGAAGGGCTACGGGGACATATATGTAAATGAAGTAACATATATTACAAAATTTGAATAAGCACTAATCCGAAAGAGCATTATTTTATGCATGACAAATTGAAGCATAAGCTGCTGACGTAATAAACTGCTAATAAGTTCTGACGTGCTGGAACATGAAAAAAAGAGAGTTTCATCCTAGGAAATTCTCTAAAACACACACAGAGAAGGAGAACGAGAAAAAGAAGAAAAAGAAAAAGAAAGATGTCTCCAATAGCAATTTATGTATACATGCAACAAACTGGCTTACTTAGTGGGATCATCATGGTACTGAAGAGCATAAATTGAAACTAACTAACTTGGACAACACAAAACCATAAACGAGTGTGAATTAACCAATGTAACCCAAAAAAAAAATTCCTTACACTTAACCTATCAAACATGTAACTCAAAATGTTATTTAACATGTCACAAATGTAACCCAAAAGGCACATTTTTTAGATAATATAAACCAAAGGAACTTTCAACTTATCATAAATGTAATTCAAAAGATAATTTAAGTGATTGTGCATCAAAATTTGTGAAGGTCAGCTATCATGCCATGAAAGGAAGAACACATCTAACCACATGTGATGACTCATTAAGCCCGAAAATACTTGTAGCAAAGCTTTCATTCTTATATATATAGTTTTTATTGAAGTATGGAACCTTTAGAAAGGCGAGGATGAGGCAAAAAAATAATAAAAAAATCTGTTATGAGGCCACAGAGACTGAACAACCAGACGAAGATTTACCAGAAGTAGATTTACCAGAAATAGACTAGTAGAGCAGTCATTTATGAAACAATTTGATTTTTTGATAGGTGATATTATGAAACAAAATCATACCACAGCTCCAATACACAATATCGCTTGATACTTTCTTGACTTCCCGAGCCTCTCCGCAACAACACCAATCTCAAAACTACCAGGAACCCACACAACCTGATTGATAAAAACAACAGTGATCCATGATGCCAGAAGCCAGTCAAGTAAAAAAAGTTCAACAGCAGGACAAATTGATTGGAAGGGGAAAAGCTGTTTTGAGATACACTTACAACAATGCCACATTCAAAGATTTAAGTAAGCGGTAAGTGAATCATGTTTAACATGGAAGTGCCTCGAACGAAATTTTTTAAATTATCTTGCAAGATTATAACAGTATATGTTGACTTCATCTAAAGGTTATCTACTTAGCTGTTCCATGAGCTGTATTACTAAAAGTGTATGGAGTCGACAGGCATATCCAGCCCCCTAGTCAAGAACCCATCAAATGAAAGGAAAAATGAAGGATGTATTGAGTAACAGCAACTGAAAGTCAGAAAGTATAATATTAAAGTTGTAATTAACATCTAAAATTTGATGGGTGATAATTCAATTTGAATGGCCAAGGTCTACAAAACTATCAACCAGTCTTTCAGCAAGACTCCACAGGTGTACTACTGTAGGTACTAATACTATGCCAGCAGCTATCCTACAAAACAAAATTCTAGGTAGAAGTTATATATATTCAATTCCAAGAAGTATCAGTTGAATGATAAAGTTGAAAGCAGGGTCCGATATTTGGATCAAGCATCTGATACTAAGAGGAGAAGAAGTGTCAAACCTAATGTGTAGACAAGAGGAGAAGTTGATTTATTTGTTCACCTGGTGCAAAAGTTGAGTCCATAGCAATTAACAAAACATTGATACTGGGGATAGATATCACACTCACTCATGCATATTATATATGTACAGGTGATCTGATAGTCATGCCACACATCCTTCCAACATTTCACAACAGATCTTTACAAGACTTCTCTATTAATTCGAGAAACAGGTTTATGGATTTGAACATATGTACATATTGAATTCTATATATGGATTAAAATTTTGTAGAATCATAATCCAATACAATTGCAGTAAATTCATTATGAATAATACTAACATGAATAATGATAATAATAATAATAATAATAATAATAGACAATTAGAAAAAAAAAGAACACACTAAAAAGGGGAAACTTACAAATTAGTTGCTAAAAACTATACAATAGCATAGAGAGAGATACAGAGAGAAGGAAATTGCAACATACGTCAATATCTTCTTCTTTGACCGAATATTTCTTGAAAGTATCCAAAGCTCCCTCTAATAGCGGCCTTGTCACTATCTCATTGAACCGTGCTACCACCTTTTGTAATAGGAAAAAAAAGCATAACATTAACTCACACGTTAGACATAGTTCATAGGCTTAAAAGTACTACCTACCTTAAAATAAAAGACATACAGTTGACTAATCACCCAACCCTAAAGATAGTTACAAGTCACAAAATTTCTACAGAAATAAACCAAAAAACTAGCTACAAAACATAGAGCAAAGACAACAACCTTGTCGAGAGAATTCAGACCGCTCCGTCAGGAAGCAACATTTACAATCAACTACTACCCATCCAATTTAGTCTCTATTTATCCCTCTTTTAATGCTATGTTCAATTAAGATTTTTAAAGTCTCAAACTAGAGTCTACTATTATCTAAAACTGGCTTTTCTTTTCTACCTTCCACTTCCATAAAAAAGACCTGATCTAGATAGAAACAGGTGAAAAAGAAAATGCAAGATATTCTCATATGATAACGCATCACTAGCTACCGTTAGCTCAGCCATGACCAATAATGCAGCAAACATAACAAATTGAACCCAGATAAATTACAACGATGAATAATGCAGCTCAGTAAAAAAAAAATGGTGCCTGAACTCCAATTAAAAATACACTATATACAGAGAGAGGGAGATATTGTCTTGAAGTACATACAACAGCAAATCGAAAACCAGCAGCAGAGGTAAGGGAACCAGTCAATTGTCGAATCGCTTCGGTTTGTGCAAATGCTGACCGATCTTTCCACTTCCTCTCTATCCCAACTCCCCCGAAGAGTGGATTTCCAAGCCCTGCAGATTAAAGAAATAATTTTTACCATCAAATTATCCTAATTTATGCAATGGGAAGAAATGGGGCGATGATAAAAGTTAATAAATACGAAGAACTGACCTTGGTTAGTGGGTTGAATGGATGATAGTGAAGAGGAGACGAATTGGACCGAAGTTTTGGAAGGTATGGAAAGAGAAATACAGGGTAATTGCTTATGAATATTATTACCCAATGTGCGCAATGAAGGAAAGCTAATACAAGAAAGGTCAACGAATGAAGCAGACGCCATTTTCAGAGCTGGAAGAAACACTCTCAAGTCTAACTGTAAAGGGGATGTGCTGAAAAGAGGGGTTTTTGATTTTGAAGATGAAGCCTGTTCGGGAGTGACTTATTTTAAAGTGACTTATAAATTAAAATATAAGTTGACTTATAAGTTGTTTTAAGTTGTGACTTATAAATAAAAGTATTCGGCTAATAATGACTTATAAGTCATAAATTAAATTAAAACAAATAATTAAGGTGTTCGGCTGATAATGACTTATAAGTTAAAATAAAATGTAAAGATTATTAAAAAGGACATTATAAAAAGATATATTGATTCAATATCATATCAAAGTTTATTATTGGTAAACAACTTATTGGTAAATAGCTTATTAATGGTAAACAACTTATTGATAAATAACTTATTGGTAAATATCTTATTGATAAACAACTTATTGTTTAAACAACTTATTGGTAACCAACTTATTATTTAAACAGCTTATTATTGGTAAACAACTTATTATTTCAAACAACTTATTATTTAAACAACTTATTGGTAAACAACTTATTTAAACAAATTATTTAAAGAGCTTATTGGTAACCAACTTATTGGTAAACAGCTTATTGATAAACAACTTATTGTTTAAACAACTTATTGGTAACCAACTTATTATTTAAACAGCTTATTATTAGTAAACAACTTATTATTTCAAACAACTTATTGATAAACAGCTTATTATTTAAACGGCTTATTAGTAAACAACTTTTTTAAACAGCTTATTGATAAACAACTTATTTAAATAGCTTATTGGTAAACAACTTATTATTTCAAACAACATATTGGTAAACAACTTATTATTTCAAACAACTTATTGATAAACAATTTATTATTTAAACAACTTATTGGTAAACAACTTTTTTAACCAGCTTATTGGTAAACAACTTATTATTTCAAACAACATATTGGTAAACAACTTATTATTTAAACTAATAAGTTGAAAATACTCAAATACAAAATCAAGTGTTAAGTGAAGATATTAAAAATCTCAAGCTTGAAAATTTATCTCTAAAGGTAGAATTAGAAAAACAAAGTGAAGATTCTTCTTTAATTGATCAAATTAAAATTTTAACTAAAGAATGTGATGATTTAAGCACTATTGTTATTAAATTCACAAAAGGGAAAGAAAACATTGATGTCATGCTTAATCAACAAAGATGCGGATTTAACAAAGAAGGATTAGGATATATTGGAGAATTTAGTAAAAGAAAAGATAAAGGACTTTATCATGTTAAAAATAAAGAAAAAGAATGTCATGTATCTCCCTTTACTAAATATTCTTACTGTAACAGAAATGGTCATTCATTTCACATGTGTAATGCTCGAAATGGAAATTATAAAGGAAAAATGATTTGGGTACCAAAAGGAACATACATTGCACCAATCATGAAAAATACAAGGAAAGAGTTTTATAATTATCAGAGTCAAAAATCTTATAAAACTTTTCATCAAAGTTTTTCAGGATATAAAAATAGTAAATCATGCATCTTATAGACCTGTTACTCATAAAATGCTCGTATCTACTAAGATTGATTATTCTGTACCCATTTTTGTAAAGGAAAACACAAATACTCCTATACAAAATGGGAAACTAACCCAAAGGACCCTTCTTATTTAAGGGTACCGGTTCCTGAAATTGATAAATGTTGCAGGTACATCTTGGAGCTGACTCTAGTAAAAATAACTGACGACATCATTGTTGGGTCTATTGGTATTACTTTGTGAAATGATGAGTAATGATTTTGAAATGAGCATAAAGGGAGAACTAAACTTCTTTCTAGGATTGCAAATCAAACCAGGTAAAAAAAAAAAGATTCTGACTATGAAAGTCATCATGATTGTTAAAAAAAAAAGTAACAATTGGCATTGACTTAGAATTCTCAAAAAGCATTTACTCTATCTGTGGATCTCTGTTCGGATTTAAAAGATTAAAGAAAGGATCTGTGTAAGAAGAAATTACATATTAGTTATTATTAAGGTTCCATTTGTGGTTCAAATTCACCCATTTACTTTCAAAAATGCATCTCTAATTGTCTTATAGTCTTATACTACATGTGCAATTTCCGCTAGCTGTATGTAACACTCCAGTCCCACGTCGAAAGATAGTGAAAAAACTTGTCTGCATATAAGAAAATAAATTACTACCAATATTACCTTCAGTTATAACTTTTGGGTGAGCCTGTGGTGGGCTAAGATGACCCAAGAAGATACTATTGGGCCAGTGATTTAAGGCCTTATTTTGGATGGATTTGATTCGATTTAGACTTGGGATTTGACCCGAGATTTGTTCTAGACTCGGGATTTGACCCGGGTTGTTACATATGGTATCAAAGTCGACTCTCGAAAGCTTGGGTCGGGTCATCCGATCGGGTTGCCGGAGGTGAGGACACGAAGGCTGGTGGTATTATCCCACAATGGAGAAATGGAGGTCCGGAGGTGGAGACACGAAGCCAGTCGGTATTATCCCACAATGGCTAGAGAGGCAAAAATCTGTGGACCGTGTGTGTGATCGATTCTAACGGGAACGTCAGAAATTTAAGTGGGCGAGTTTGTAACACTCCAGTCCCACGTCGAAAGATAGTACCTTCAGTCATGACTTTTGGGTGAGCCTATGGTGGGCTAAGATGACCCAAGAAGATACTATTGGGCCAGTGATTTTTCTCGTTATGTGAGACTTGTTTGTGGGTTTGTTTCCTCCTCTACGAGGTTTGATTGAATATTAATATTATAATAGTGATGATATATTTGAATATGAAATTATATTGTACTTCCCAAAATAGGACTTTTAAAAAAACGCATTAAAAAAATGTTTGATTTAAATTTTAATATAGAATAAATTTCAACCCTCATTCCATTATGTTCTAAAATGATTATTTCAAATTAAACGGCCTTTTAAGAAACTAATGTAGATGGCTTATATTTTGTTTGAGAATTTGAGGCCTACCCATAAATATGCACCCGTCTAAAATTATTATCAACAACGTAGTTATCAGTCATGTACTTTAATGTTACATTTATTTCCATTATTTAATAAGGGAGGGAATAATGATTATACACATCTGTGTATATTTTATTTATGCACAGTCTGTCAGGAGAAAGATGTTTTTTTAAAAAAAAAAATTTAAATTTGTCAAAACGACGTAATTTTGACAAACTGTGCACAAATAAAACATATACAGCTGTGTATGGTCAATTGGTCATATTGCCCATTAAGAGAATACATTCTTTGTTTATGAATGAGAGTTTACTTCTACAAATATTTAAATCTTGGAAAATCTTCTTGGACTAGACCACGATGAATATCATGCCCTAGAAATTTGACTTTTGTTTGGAACAAACTACATTTTGTAGGGGACAGAACCAAACCATTTATTTTGATAGACTTGAAGAACGAATTGAGATGTTTGAAATGTTCGTCGATTGACTTGAAAAAAACTAAGATATCATCAATGTAAACAATGATGAAATGACTGAAAGGATTCAAAATTTCATTGAGAATATTTTGGAATTCACTAGGGGCATTCTTAAGACCAAAAGCTTGAACAACCCATTCATAATGACCAAAGGGAGTGGTAAAAGCAGTTTTATACCTATCGCTAGGATGTATACTAACTTGCCAAAACCTTGACTTGAGGTCGAATTTACTAAAAATAGGAGCATTACTAAGCCGACTAAGGAGATCTTCTTTGTTAGGTAAAGGATACCTAATCCATTCTAAGACCTTGTTAAGGGGATTGTAATTAATAACTAGTCTGGGAACACCTCTTTCTTTCTCAGCTTCATTATTAACATAAAAAGCTGGACAAGACCAAGGCGATTTACTATGTTTAATAAGTCCTTTTGCAAGCAAGTCGTTAATCTCTTGTTTGCGAAGTTCCATTTGCTGATGACTCATTTGAATAGGTCTATCCTTAGTAGGAATTAGGTGTTCCTTAAATTCCTTAGCATAAGGTAACCTAACCACGTGCTTTCTTCTGTGCCAGAAAGCATTAGGAGAATCAGCACATAAGTTCTTAGTCATAAACACCCGAAGTTCTTCAATCTTATCTTGAACCTTATCAAGAAGATCTTCAACTTGTTTATATTTAATCTTTTGTTTTAAGAATTTTAACTGAGAAATTTTACAGCTTAACAGATTAAGTGATTTTGAAATATATTCATCTTGAATAAATTTCAAATCCCTTTCTCTGGGTTGAGTAATGAATTCAAAAACAATCTTTTGACCTAAATGCTCAGTTGTTAAACCATTATTACTAGTAGTAAATGGATATAATAAATATATAAACGAAAGTCCTAAAATAATCTTATCTGTCAAGTTGCGAATTAAAACAAAAGAAATTTTAAAACACATTGTCTTGGCAAATATGAACCTTAGGAAGTTTATATTTTATTTCCATCATACTGCCATTAGCAGAATTCAATCGTTCACTAGTTTTTTTATAGAACTTAGTACGTATTAAAACTTCTTGAATGCAATTAATATCCGCACCAGTATCAACTAGAGCAGAAAGTTGAATTGCAAAAATTCCATCAATAACTAGTCGGACAATAATATACCATTTTTGAATGATAATGTCTTTTAACCTTTTTAATGAACTACCTTGAACTATAAGAATTGACTCATCTTCTTTGACATTAGAAGATTCAGCTTCTTCATCATTTTCTGATGAATCAGATATGTGAAGCTCTGAACTTTTAGTCGGCAAAGTAGTCATTTTTTTGCATAACTCAAAAATCTCAGTCTTAAGATCCGAAATTTCCTTCTTAAGTTTATTGACTTCTTGGTTTAACTCGGGAAGGGTGACTTCTCTATCCAGGGTTTTAAATCTATCAAGAGTTTTATTAAGGCTAATGATAGGCTTATCTTTACCCTTAATGACCTTATTCTTACCATAATTGTTCTTAGAGAATAATTCCTTTAACTGTTTCATGTATTGCAGTTTTAACTCTTCGTCAGTAATTTTACTAATTAACTCAATTAACAAAGAGCTCTCTTGGTCATCTTTACTAAGAACATTAATAGTTTTACAACAATCAGACCTGCAATTATCAGTACAAAGAGTGACTTCGTTTTCTTCACTAGGGGTTTGATTATCTTCATCATTACCAGAGGAATAAGGAATATCAGAATAATTGTTACTATCAACATCATTCTCTATCCTTATCAATTCTAATATCTTATCAGTGTCTTCAACAAAAATATTTAACTGACTCAATTTCTGTTTAATTTTACACTCACTCTTGTAATGACTTTTTTTACCAAAATTATAACAAGTAATTTTACTCTTATCCTAGGTTTTAGAAGTAAATTTTTTACTATGCGATTTCTTTCGTGACTTGGATTTTTCATAATAATTGTCTTGATTTTTTGACTGACTAGACCGTTTCTTATGATGCTTACCAGTTTTGTGTTTTTCATTTTGTTTCTTCCGATGCTTTCTTCTAGAGGGAGCAACAGGAGGTAAACTATATTGTTCGCAAAACGTGCCAAGCTCATACTTAGCCTTTTTCTTGTCTTTACTAGCTTGTTTGGCAATTTTGAAATCAATACACATTTTTAAACCAATCTTTCGGATATAGTTAATTATGTCACCATAAGTCAGGTTATCATAATCAATGTATCCAAGAGTTTTGCTAAGTTCTTCTCTGACTTTGTGGGCAAATAAATTAGGAAGACCATTAACAAATTTCTCTTTTCAAAAAAGATTGTTACTATCACTACGCATCATGACTCAAGAAATAAAAACATCTTTGTACCATCTAAAATCACTTAGAGTGGGACAAGTGAGATTACTTAACTGATCATGAATTCTTTCAGTGATATTACTAGAGGTTCCAATAAAATGTTTTATTATAGTGAAAATTAATGTGTTAATACCATCAGGAATACCAAAACCAACATCTTCTCTGAAGATAGGCTGACCGTTGTCATCTAACTGGCGAGCATGAATTATAGAATTCCTTGCATCTTCATCAAGGTGTTTTTTTCACCAAGAATGAAGAACACCAGTGAAACCATTAGTTAATATTTCAACTATTTCAGGCTGTGTCAAACTGCTGAAAGCTGTAATATAACTATTGGCAACCATAGACAAATGATTCATTTTAGTAAGTATTTGGTGTTCACTAAGACCATCAATATTCCATTCATATATTTTATTAGAAGAGACAGAAAATTGATTATCTAGATTCTTTTCTTCGTACTGAAGGTCAGGAGTGGGTCTAAAGTACCAATTTTTGTAATGCTAGCATGATTAAAGGTTAACTTGTTTAATTGTTCGTTAAGATCTGGGATAAAAGCAATTTCAGATTTAGCATCTGTTTGACTAATGCTTTCATCATCAGAATCTTCAACCTGATCGATGATAGCAACAGTTCCACTGGCTTCACCAGAACTTGAACCAATCTTTTTAAGTAGCTTATCCATAGTTTTAACTAAATCAGAATCCATATTAGGCAATCCCATTCCTTCTCTTTTTTCTGAGAGTTAATAAAGGCTGATCTAATTTTTTATCAGGATTTGTACCATAGAATGATCAAATTTTTCTTCTATTTAATCTAACTGTTTACCAATTGTAGCCAAATACTGATTAGTAAAATTATTTTGTTCAATAATTTTCTTTTCATCAGTTTTTCCATCAGCAACTTTAAATGGACGGGCAATAACTGAAGTATTTTTAACATGCAAAAGAACAATTTCTAAAGGAGGATGACTTGCTAAAATTTTAGATTTATCTTCTTTTGTCCACTGACTTTTAGTAAGAACTTTACATTGCGAATGATATTTTTCATACCAATCATAAAATGTAAGGTTCTCTTGATTAATCTTAATAAATTTTTTCCATTTATTAACTATTTTTTCTCTGTCATGCTTATCGTATTTATTACGAAAAGCATGCCTTTTATCTTTATTAGATATGAAATTAAAATCTGCAACCAGATTGTCCCAATCTAATTTAAATGCTTCAGTAATGACTCTTAACTGATGATTAATAGGGACTTCAAAATCCGAAAGGGTCGGTCCTACAGAAGTAGTAGGACAAATATCTTGTTCTTTTATTAGATTAGTAGGAGTATAACAAGGATGACTGGTTTGACCCTGGTTTAAAACTCCTGTCATTTTAATATCAGGAATAGAAAAATCACTTAAGTCTTCAGTATCTCTTCTGAAAATAACCGAAGGAACTGAGGAATTAGTAAATTCTTCTATTATCAAAGGTCTTCTGGTACGTTCAAAACTAACTCTAACAGTACCATCAGAAAATTGTTTAATATTTTCTAAATTCAACAAATTATTAATAACTGGTTTTTGTGAAATTTTTTGAGGTAAAATCCACTGACTAGGTAGCGTAATATCCTTCCAAAGAATAGTCCTTGGAGTTTGGATATTAGCATTACTAGTACTGCTTTGAATTAAAACAGTGTGATCTTTTGGGCTTTTATTAAGGGCATGAATGTTTAAATTGGTTTTCATAACTTTATAATAAATTCTGTAAATTAAGGCTATAGGTTGTGAACCCTCAATCATATGAGTTATCTCACCTGCAGTCTTAATATTCAGAGTTAATGCTTTTAATAAGTTAACATTACTTAAACTCAAAGGGAGATCGGGAAAGCAATTAAAATGGATAGGTCCATCATGCAAACTCGATTCCATGATACCAATGATGCTAGGAGCATAGTTAAGGTATCGTGCATCTCTAAGACATAAAAAGATACTTGAGTTTATTCCTTTAATAGATAAAGGCTTGACTGCGACCTGAACTAAACCAATATAAATAAAATTATAACCTTTCTTTCTATGTCTGTTAATAACACCAGAAGAAAGAAGATTACAATTTTCATATTCTTTGTTGATCGCATAGACACGTTCAACCGTTTTAATCATTATAATCAGTTTAAATTATCAATAAAGGTTGACTGATAAATCTCTTTAGGAGACACACTAGGTATGTTCCAATTACTAAGAGTTTGATTAATGTTTTCGTAACTATGTTCTTCCTGGTTGACTATGTCTGGAACCGAAGGCAGGGCTGATCTATTACTAGCTGAAGAACTAGACCTGAATAATCTACTCATTAAAAATTAAAAAAATTTATTAATTCTATGTTCTTCCATACATACCTTTCTTTCCTTAAGCAGACGCATACCTATGTCCTAGGTCAAACACCCGACACTGCTCCACACTGAGACTTACAAAGGGCAAAAAGATCGGGGCGAACACGGTGTTCTACAGAAAGAGCTTAGGTGATTTCTTGAACAAAGAATTGAAGAAAAAATTTAATTTCAAAAATGAGTTTGATTAAGCAGATTAAGATCAACACTTAGTAAACAAACAAACACATGGCTCTGATACTAAGTGGGCGGATAATGAGTGGGTTGCGGGGGGAAATGATGAAAATATCTCGGGACTGACTTCTGGGAATGATGATATGGAGGATGGTGAAAGGACTCATGGCAATGAAAAGACAGTTGGAGGAGAAGAGACTAATGTGAGGGAGATTACAGTTGGAAGGCAGGGGACTCGGGGAACTAGTAAACAAGGGAGTCAGAAGAGAAAGAGAAACACTTTGCCGTCAAAAACTATGTCAAAAGGTTAGTGTCATTACTTAAGTTGTCTTTAAAGTGTTCTTTAAAAAAACACTCATTTGGATTAAATATATATTCACTTGTTTATTTATAGATAAAGAGAAGGGATTGCAATTGGTTGATGAAAAACCTGAGTTTGAGGATCTTAGCACCGACAATGAGGAGGATGACAGAGCTATTAAATACGATGATGATTCGATGGAGGATCCTCTTAGTGATGATAGGGATGATGATGATGGTGATGGGGATGATGATCTAATATTTGATCCATTATTCAAGCCGCTGGATACGAATGACACACTACTTATATAGTGATGGATGATCATTATATAACTACTTAATGATATTATGTTGTTTTGATGTTTTGTAATGATACATTACTGTGACGTTGGTTATTTGTCTTTTATGACCTTAATTATAATGATGAATTATTTTATGATTTTATTAGTATTTTTTCATAATTTTTTTGGGACTTTTAGGTCTCCAAATCGAGGCTTCCGCCTCGCTCCGCCTTGAGGCTTACGCCTCGCCTCGTCCGGAGAAAAACGCCTCGAACCGCTTTTAGCTTTTTCGAACATTGTGTGGAGGTAAAAAAAAATATGTTAGTCAAAGTTAATGTTTACCTATTATATACAATTTCATGTATGTTTTGTCAGGGTCTTACACGTTTTTATCAAAGGATGCAGCGGAATTCAAGTACAACTAGAAATAGGTATTGCCTACAAACTTTGCTTGACGATAAGAAATTATATGATTGATGAGCTAAATGAAAATAATAAGTTATCACTATTATAAGCTAATGACAAGAATATGTAGAATTGTCTGCAACTTAGCTGTTGTTAATTATTTATTATTTGTTATGCTGTTAAAACATGGGGTTATTTTTGTATACCTTGGACTATCTCCAGCCAATGGTATATTACCGTAACTACGGATGCAACAACCATTAGTAACAATGTTGCCGAGGAGGCTGGGATGCCAAGAATGCTGATTTACAAAGTTACTTGAACTACTGTTCAGTTTTCGCCTATATGTTTAGGAGTTCAGAGAGATTTATATTCTTCCGACTGCCTAGTGCTCAAAAGCATAACTTTATAGCAATTCTTATGCATTCTTTGAAAATGTATGTGCGGAAAATGAATTGGTGAAGGTTGAAACAGATAATGAAGAAGCCTACAAAATACTTTTAGATGTCAAAAACTCCAGGCCAGTTAGAGAAAAAATATCGAATGTGGGGAAGACCTGAGATTTGATGACTGATTGAACTTCAATTAATTATTTCGCACGTATATTCTTTTTTAAGATTTTACGCGTAACGAAGGAATTGTAAATTGTCTTTAATTATTTTGCAGTTTCATTTGCAACAATGTAAGGAGTTTCAAAAGGTTCAGTGTTGAAAAGGTCACAAGACTAAACATGAATTTCCTCCTCAAAACTATTGTAAAAGTCAATATAACTTAACATGAATTTCCTCCTCAAAACTATTGTAAAAGTCAATGATAATTTGGTAGGTGGGAGACTATATTTCTCATCCAGACCAAGTTCTAAGAAAAGACGTGGTGCTAGACCGAATAGCAAACCTATAAATGTATCAAAGAAGAGATGGTATTATTAGTGTATGGTGGTATGTTGTTCTATTAAATGTACTTAGTTTTCACCTAGACACATTGTTCTACCTAAATATTTGGTATTTTTTGACACAATGGAGGTAAAAAAAATTATGCTAGTCAAAGTTAATGTTTACCAATTCTATATAATGACAAGATTGAAAATTTCATGTATGTTTTTTCAGGGTCTTACACGTTTTTATCAAAGGATGCAGCGGAATTCAAGTACAAGCAAAAAGAGGTATTGCCTACAAACTTTGCTCGACGATAAGAAATTATATGATTAATGAGCTAAATGAAAATAATAAGTTATCACTATTACGAGTTAATTACAAGAATATGTAGAATTGTCTGCAACTTAACTGTTGTCAATTATTTATTATTTGTTATGCTGTTAAAACATGGGGTTATTTTTGTATACCTTGGACTATCCCCAGCCAATGGAATATTACCGTAACTACGGATGCAATAACCATTAGTAACAATGTTGCCGAGGAGGCTGGGATGCCAAGAATGCTAATTTACAAAGTTACTTGAACTACTGTTCAGTTTTCACAAATGTGTTTAGGAGTTCAGAAAGATTTATCAGAGCCTATATCGACAAATTTTCCGACTGCCCAGTGAATTAAATTTATCGGAGCCTTGAGCGGTAATAGAATTATTATGAATTAAATTTCATAAATGACGTAATTAATTCGCTTAATTAAATTAGTGAATTAATGCATGTATTTTGTTCTAATAAAATGAGGGAGTTAATTAAACTTATTATTTTAATATATTACATGTAAATGTAACATATTTATGTATTGGCTTAATATATCATATTATGCCAAATGGATGTACAATAAAAATATGAGATGAGATCCAATATATAAAATATGTATATTGGTATCAAGTTAGTAAATTAAATTCATATTTGAATAAATGATTGAATATATTTAATATAAATAATTATATATTTAATATACATAATTTGTTTGAACAATTTATGGAAGGAAGGAGCAAATTTAATTTAATTATACAATATTAGTTGTATAAGCTAAATGAGTTGTGTAAACTAATTAATGAAGTAAATATTAATTATTTGAAGTAACAGTTCGTTACACTAAAAGTGTTAATTTTATTACGGATTAATTTCATAACTAGTGAAATGGATTTTATACATATTATCAGTGTATAAATATATCCAAATATAATTAATAATTTATATATTGGATTGAATATAATTATGATACATGAATTAATTACATGTATTAATAGTTATACAAATAAATGTATTTTATGAATGTATATATATATGTATAATATATACATATATGATAAAATGAATAATTAAAAAATTACTTTGTTAAGTAAAACAAAATGCTAAAAATAGTGGACTTAGTGGAATGCTTTGGTGTATGAAAACATTATGTTTGCTAGACACCTGGCAATTCAAAGCATGAAGTAGTTACCACCTAGCTGCTTAATTAGAGAAGCTTAATAGCTTTAATCCATTTCCCTGCATCATGCATCCGTTTTAAAAAGAAAAAGAAAAAATGAAGACAATAAGTTAAAATATTAAAATGACTTATAAGTTAAAATATAAATTGACTTATAAGTTGTTTTAAGTTGTGACTTATAAGTAAAAGCGTTCGGCATAATGACTTATAAGTCACAAATTAAGTTAAAACAAGTTATAAATGTGTTCGGCTGATAATGACTTATAAGTTAAAATAAAATATAAATATTACTAAAAAGGACATTATAAAAAGATACATTGATTTAATATTATATCGAAGGTTATTTTTGGGTAACAACTTATTGGTAAATAGCTTATTATTGTTAAACAACTTAATATTTAAATAGCTTATTATTTAAACAGCTTATTGGTAAACAACTTATTATTTAAACAGCTTATTGGTAAACAACTTATTATTTAAACAGTTTATTGGTAAACATATTATTTAAACAACTTATTGGTAAGCAACTTATTAGTAAGCAACTTGTTGGTAAACAACTTATTATTTAAACAGTTTATTGGTAAACAACTTATTATTTAAACAGCTTATTGGTAAACAACTTATTATTTAAACAGCTTATTGGTAAACAACTTATTATTGGTAAACGACTTATTATTGCTAAACAACTTATAAATTAAACATCTTATTGGTAAACAACTTATTTAAACAGCTTTTGAATATCCAACTCTCTATTTCTTATAAACTCTTCTTCATTGTTATCATCGTTATCAAAAAAACTAGCATTAAAAAAATGGAATGGTTGTTCATCTACTTGTGCTAGAATATGATCCATTTTAATAGCATTAACAACTAAACAAGTCAAAACTTCAATTAACTCTTACTCATTCCCATAACGAGACCTGTAAATTATAGATCATATTTAAGAAAATCAAACTGAAAGATGACTAGAATGTAAAATGTGTGAACAACTTCTATCACCAAATATAATAGAAAACAAACAACAGCTATGTTACCTGGAAAACAAGGGCTTTATTCAAATCAACAGTAAAGTCTTCTGCAACCATCTTCACACCTTGAAATGCAACTGAAATCACAAGGAAGGAAAAGGAATAAATCAAAAAAGCGGTAAATGAAATAAGAAATCATTTGTCTTACTTTCTTAAGCACTATATCTGAAAGGAATAACATATTTATAACTCTGCTACGGTTGATATATTTACAAGCCAACACATAAAGCTTTTCTCTATCGATTTTAGCCCCCAATCCCAAAAAGAGAGAGAGAGAGATAGAGAGAGAATGCTCCATTTAGTTAACTGACAGCTAGAATATTGTTCACTCACATCTTCTATACTTTGGAGTGTGATACAGTTTGGTCAACTATATTTGAATTTGTCAAGCATAGGACTGGTCATGATTACCTAAATTTAACTAATCAAAATATTAGAATGTTCACAAACTTCTCAGACTTGAGCTGCTACCCTTTGCTTTTCTAATAGTAATCACTTTATAACCATGTATCCTCTTCCCTCAATTCCAAGGAACTCTTTTCTTAACAAACCAACCCAACAGACAATGTACATCTTTATATTCAAATTACTTGTTATGCATTAAGAAAATCAACAATATTACTTTACATAATCAAATTTGTTTTCTTTTAAATCATATGATTTTTGTCATGCCTGATTTATTTGCTCCGTGGAATTTAGTTGACTTTATTGTGAAATTCACAAAAAATGTAGATACAAATCCAAAGTCATTAAGAGACCTAGAAAAAAAAAAGGGAACAATCGCATCTTATGACCAATTTCTGCAAAGAAAGCTGCTGTCTTAATGACACATCCACAATTAGAATTTTCACATAGAATTGCAAACAATATAAAACAGAAGAAATTGTTTCATAAACAGCAAAATGTACCGCTAACAACAACATTGGAATCTTACACAAAGGCATAACTATTACCGGTTCACTTTTAGTTTCAACCTCTCCGACTCTTAGCACATTTATACATGAGTAATTGAAAATTTGCACCCACGAAGCCAACAATTCTACCCCTTAAATTTGGCTACTTATCAAAGTTTTTGTTATGATCAATAGTAATTTCATTGCTAATCCTTTATATCAAATAGTTTAGATTTATGAAGAAATACAAAAGCATAAACTTTTCTCAATCCATTAGCAAATTCAACTACTTAGTCCAATTCTTTTATCAAAAGCTCAGCATTGAATTTGCCCACCAAGCACTTACCAACAATTTCATCAAAACTGAAAATCCACTAAAACTAGTACTAGTTCTTGATAAAATAAAGATTCCCCAATATGCCACAAAACAGAATTCTCTAAACCTAACAGATTGAAATCAGCAATGTACTTCCAGATCATCGTTCCAAACAACAAATCAACAGATAATCACTCCAAACAACAAATAATCCTCAAAATGCTCAAAATGAAGCACGAATAACAAGCCTCAGATCTAGAGATATAATCAAAGTAAAACAAAACGGAAAACAAACAATCTATCTATACAAAACACAAATGATTTTGAGAAAAAAAATTCCCCCTCACCCTAATAAATCATCCAGACCGTCCAAAGTTTCAGATAAATCTAACCCTTAGAAGGGTTACATGATCTAGTTATATATATATATATATATATATATATATATTAAATACTTGGTCCAGGGTTTGGTACCTAACAATTGAAGAAGTAGAATAAGTAGCAGGAGTAACAGTCGCGGAAGCGGAAGGAGGAGAAACCAAGAAATTGACGGATAGGCAGAGCAGAGCGGATGAGAGAGCCGTTGGGAAGAAATGTTTAGGTTAGAAGAGATGACGTTTTTAGGTGAGAGGGTAGAGATGTAATTTACGAAGCCAGAACAATGGGCAAAATAGTCATTATATTTAGTCAAAATAACTTATTAAAAATGACTTATAAGTCATTTTATTTTAAGTTATAAATTGGTACTTATTATTTCTGACTTATAAGTCAAAAAATAAGTCACTCCCGAACAGGTTAATTTCTTTTTCAGAGACCAAACCCAAATACACTTCTCAATCTCTCTCATTAATCGGAATAACCAAGAAGGCTTGAACTGGTGTTTAGAGATGGAAGCTTAAATTAATAATTGGATGATAATGAATTTTATTATTTTTGTTGTTGTGTGAAATGGTTTGTTACTTGTTAGATTACTAGTTGTGTCCCGTGCCTCCGGCACTACATGGACGGTGAGATTTATCCTAAATTTTGAACTGTCCCAGATGATTTATTGAGTGAGCGAAAAATTTAAATTCATTTGTATTTTGTTAGATAGATGGTTTGTTACTTGTTAGATTACTAGTTGTGCCCCATGCCTCCGGCACTACATGGACGGTGAGATTTATCCTAAACTTTGAACAGCCCAGATGATTTATTGAGTGAAGCGAAAAATTCAAATTCATTTATATTTTGTTAGATAGATGGCAGGAATCGTCGGAGTAAGATTGTACAGAGAAGAAAATTTCCCCCTCCTCCACTGCCTGCCGCTCACCAGATTGTTTTAGTACTTTTATTTTTAATATCAATTTTTATTGTTTTTAATATCAAATTCTAAGTAGAAGTATTGTAATTCAAAAAGAGTTAAAAAAGTTATGTCGTAATACATCATAATAATCAACCTTTAAAAATAATTTTTTTTAACTTTAGGACAAATAAAATATTATTAGTCGTTAGTCTTTTATTTATTTATTTTGTATTTATGAATTTATTTATCAAACATATTACTAATAAGGGTCAAATACACTTTTTTCCCTCAAAGTATCACCCAACTTACACAAACCACCTTAAACCTAAATTATAAAAACTAATAATAGCAACGTCAAGTACATTTAAGTAACTTTGGCCGACATGTAATGGCAAATTAATGTATTTATACGATTTTAATACTTTTTATTTAAATAATATAAGCATATATATAATACTTAAAATAAATAAAATTCACTACAAATTACCACACTACACATAAATAATTAATGTCATTAATTTAATTAAATAAATAATTAAATTTAATAATTTACTCCACTAATTAACTAAATAAAATAATAAACTCAACTAATTAACTTAAATAAAATAACTAACTCAATTAATTAATTCAAATAAAATAATTAACTTCGCTAATCATTCAAGTAAAATAATCAAAGTTAATTATTTTATTTAAATTAATTAATGAGATTAATTATTTTACTCATTACCATAGTATACATAAAATAATTAATCTCATTAATTATTTTATTTTATGTATAGTATAATAATGTGCAGTGAATAAAATAATTAACTTTGATATTTTACTCAAATAAAATAATTTATTCTACTAATTAACTTAAATAAAATAACTAACTCACTTAATTAACTCAAATAAAATAATTGAATTCACTAATCAACCAAGTAAAATAATTAAAAAAAGACTAATTAAAATAATTAACTCAAATAAAGGTAATTAAAATAAGATAAAATACATTAATAAAACAAAGTTAATTAGTGAACTTTGATAATTATTTTATTTGAATTAATTATCTTAACATATTTTGATAATAAACATATTTTAGTTATCAAAGCGTGCTTTGATAATTAAAATAATTAACTTATTTTTATAACTAACTGAATAATTATTTTACTTGATTGATTAACAGAGTTAACTATTTTATTTGAATTAATTAATTGAGTTAGTTATTTTATTTAAGTTACTTAGTGAAGTTTGTTAGTGAGATTTCTGAATAAATTTGTCATCAGATGTATAAACGATATTTAAAACTTAACAAGATAAGCAGGCAAAGTTCATAAATATGGGAAGTCCACTATAGAATTTATGTCAACAAGGTTTGTATATATGTGCTTATACTATTTAATTGTATTGTTTTATATATGAAAATTTAATTAAATGAATTTAAATATATTAAAATAAATTAAAAAGTATTAAAATATGTTTATATTATTGTTTTGTTTTTTTAGTTATTGTTTTTCCCCTTAATTGTTATTTTGTATCAATTGATAGGGTTAGATATTTTATTTAGGTTAACAGTTGAGTGAATTATTTTATTTAATTTAACTAGTGCGATAAATTATTTTATTTGAATTAATTAGTGAGTTTTAATTATTTAACTTGAGTTATTTATTTTATTTTATTTAGTTAATTATTTTATTTGAATTAAGTTGGTATTTGGGTTGTATTTGATAATTAATCGTATAGTCAACATTTATTTTACGGTCAAATTGTATATTAAATCACATGAACGACATTACTGGTATTCCGGCTAAAACGGTCCGGATCTTAAGCTTATCATTTATCCAATATACCTTGCTTATCCCCTTTTAGCAACGGACCGGGTGACGGTTCAGTCTGTCGCTATATATATAACTGTCGTCTTAGCTTTTAGCGACGGATAACATATAGACGACAGTTGTATATATAGAGATGGACCAAACCGTCACCCGGTCCATCGCTAAAGGGGGTAAGCAAGGTATGTTGGATAAAGAGTAAGCTTAATATCCAGACCGTCGACTAAAATTATGATTAGGAGTCACTTGTGCTTACTTAAATGTACTTGGAGGTTGCTATTATTAGTTTTAATAGTTTATGGTCACTTATGTAAGTTAGGTAATACTTTTAGAGATAGAAGTGTATTTAACTCTTCTCAAATTAGTATTTTGCATATATATATATATATATATATATATATATATATATATATATTCATTTAGGTTATTTTAAAATTAGTAATTCAACGTGTTGCTAATTTGAAAAAAAAAATAGGAGGAATATAATTCAGTGTTTGGGTTGGAGGTTCCCTCGACATAGAGCTATCAAAATTTTACTCAAACCCATTAATCTGTCCACCGTAATTAAATGGATAAAATTATCCATTTATCTTAATGAGTTTTAAATGGGTTGCGGCATAGGAACAATTACATTTTCTAGTATATTTTTAAAAAAAATTACAACAACAGTGCATGCAGAAAATATTTACAAAATTAATACATTTTTAATAGTTTATTTACAAAATTAATATAATTATTATTCTTTTAATTTAGGTGGGTCAATCGCCATTCTCTATCTCTCGCAACTGCTTTATCCTCAATCTCTCTCTCGCCATTCTCTATCTCTCTCTCGCAGTTCTCTCTCTCACCATTCTCTCTCTCGCAGTTCTCCCTCTCTCTCGCCATTCTATCTCTATTTCATAGTGGTGCAGCATCGAAATGGTTTTGTACAAGCAAAGGTCTCTGGGGAGCAGGTCCTAGTGGGATTATGGCTACTGATGCAATAGTAACAGATAAATTGGTCTTCTTTCAGGGGATTGGGTATTAATAACCCAAATCCCAATTTCAAAAAAACATAGGTCTTCTTTCAGGGGATTGGGTATTAATAAGAATGGAATATGAGAATAGAGAAAGTTGGTTATCAATGAGGTTGGCCAAGGTCATGATGAGCTTGGGCTTGAGGATTGGAATTACGGATTCCCACTCTAATCGAATCACTTCTTTCTTCTTCTTCTTCTTCTTCTTCTTCTTCTTATTCTTCTTATTCTTGTTCTTCTCCTCCATTTTTTGGTCCGGTTGTATGTAAATTGTACCTCAAACAAAGACCTATGTTTTTTTTTTGAAAATGGTTTTGTACAAGCAAAGGGCTCTTGGGAGCAGGTTCTAGTGGGATTTGAGTTTAGGGAGGAAAGAATGAGATTTTTTTATATATTATTAAGTCTTTAAATTAGTTATTATGGAAACAATTTCTAAAATTAGTATGTGTTGGTAACTAAACCTTCATACCAAGGTAACCAAACCTTCATACCAAGGTAACCAATCCACCTCCACACCTGCAGTTTTTTCATGGTGCAGTTGGTAACCAAACCTTCATACCAAGGTAACCAATCCACCTCCACACCTGCAGTTTTTTCATAGTGCAGTTGGTAGCCAAATCTTCATACCAAGGTAACCAATTCAGTTTTATTAGGTTACCAATTTATTTTGAATGTGATGCAGTTGGTAGCCAAACCTTCATACCAAGGTAACCAATTCAATTTTATTAGGTTACCAATTTATTTTGAATGTGATGCAGTTAGTAGCCAAACCTTCATGCAGTTGGTAGCCAAACCTTCATACCAAGGTAACCAATTCAGTTTTATTAGGTTACTAATTTATTTTGAATGTGATGTAGTTGGTAGCCAAACCTTCATGCAGTTGGTAGCCAAACCTTCATACCAAGGTAACCAATTCAGTTTTATTAGGTTACCAATTTATTTTGAATGTGATGCAGTTAGTAGCCAAACCTTCATGCAGTTGGTTGCCAAACTTTCAGACCAAGGTAACCAATTCATACTGCAGTTGTGGAGGTGGATTGGTTACCTTGGTATAAAGGTTTGGTTACCTTGGTATGAAGGTTTATTTTCCTCTGAATTGACTTCTGGACAAGGTTATTTCTTTTTCTTTCTTTCTTTCTTTCTTTCTTTCTATTACTTTTTATAAAATTTTAGAAAAGTGTTTGTAATAGTTTGCATGCTGGTTTGATATTTGTTACCCTAGCTAACTTTATCTTTTTCTTAGTAATACATTCTCTTCAATTCTAGATGGACGAATATAGAGCACAGGGTTCTACTATATTTAAATGTTAAAAAAAGCTTTTTTCTGGGTTGCAGCATGACTTAATTTGTTTAGATGTAATAACATCACTTTTGAGAATACTCTATCTCTGCAGGTTCTAAAGTTTTTCGTGGACCCAAATACCTTTCAGAAGATAAAATTTGTTTACCACAATAACAAGAGGGAGTGTCATGAAGTCCTTTTTTGATGCCGAAAACTTGCCAATTGAGTTTGGGGGGAAAACAACCATGAAGAATTTTAGAGACTAATGGCCCAGTAAGATTCTGGTGTAGATTCGCGGCGGCGGCGGAGGAAGATGACGAGAATTTTTTTTTTGTTTTTCCTCCTTTTGATTTGAATTTTGAATTATGGATTTGTTTTTGTTGTTAGATCCTAAATATTTGAATTTGAATTATTAATTATGGGAGTTATTTTCTCCTTGATTTTAGGGTTCTTTATTAATATGAAATTGAATGGTTTGAATTTGTTGTCTTATTTTTGTAATTATTTTGTGGATGCACTAATGGTGTAATTACTTTTTAATTGTTGTATATTTCTGTAAAGGACCCTAATAAATAAATAGGTTAGATGGATAAATTCATGGGTTATTAAATAGTCTCATTTACAAATATTAAACATCTGTGTTTTGTTTTATTTTTTTATCCTTTAAAGTCTTCTCCCTGTCCACTTTAATTTATTATTTTTTATTTCACACAAATTTTTTGATGATTAATATAATAACAAAATATTTTTAGATTTATCATCATAATTATTATATATAATTTATGAAACTAATATAATTTCTTAATATTTACAAGTTTTATAATAAGACTGTTTTAGAGAATAAGAGTAATAAGTTACCCCCTCCGTTGTGTAATTACTGGCTTAGTTTAAATTTTGAAGTCAAATTGGTCAATTTAGAATTAAAATTTATCTCATTTTTTGTTAGATACAGATAAAGATATTATAACCATAAGAAACTATGTTTAATTTACTAAATATCCAATTTTTGGAACTTCAAAAATATAAATAAATTTGTTTAATTATCAATTCTAAAATTAATCAATTTGACTAAAAAAATCAAACTAAGCTAGTCTTTGCGGAACATGAGTATTGGACTAGTAATATGACATGATAATTAAAATATGTTAACGATATATATATATATATATATATATATATATATATATATATATATATAAGTGGGATAATGCATGTCATGTGTTGTTCAATGGACCAAATACCAATCCTACATTAGTAGTCTGGTGTTTCATAAAATTGAGTGTTAAGATCTGAACAGTTTAGATATCTGAATAATATAGAGTATCTGTCCAAAATTATGTCTGAATGAAAAAATATTATTTGATAATTAATTTTTCTAAAATGTCTGAATAACAATATTTTACCATTTTAACCATGTGTACAGTTTATATATATGATTGCTAGTTTCCGATATTTAGAAACATGTAGATGAAAACAAAGACTTGTGCATTCAATGTATAATTATATACTTTCTGAATAACCATGCTGATATTTGGGTAACACCTCAACAAATTTTAACTACATAATCAATACAATGTTTTCCCCAAATTACCGCATATTATATTATGTCGTATACTATCATGTATCAAAGTTCTATTTTTTCTACCAAATTGAAGAAAGAGCTATCAAATAAAATATGAAGAAGCTATCAAATTGAATAACCTGCAAATTCTGGAACTCCAGGTTGAGTTTTCGATGCATGGTTGATTCTCTTTTCCTTAAAAAAATCGAGAGCTTCAGAGCAGTATCGAATTTGATCATTCAAGAGAACGACTTTTACAGGAGATCCTTGGGATAAATCGAACGACTTAACTGTCGGAAAACGATCTGAGGTGGCAGTTGATAGTAGTGTGCATACAAGCCAATCATGTATGATGATAAAGCACATACTTTGTAAACAATCTTATTTATTTATTAATAAAATATTCATTTAAGTCATTTAATTATCTACATGGTGCTGTTTTTAATAATATGTAAATAACCCATAGTTTTAAGCAATGCTTTTAGAATCATGATGAGATCATGCTAATGAGATCTAAATTCTTAGAAAGCTTAAAAACTAAAATAGTTCCTAATTGTGGGATTACTAAAATGGGGATTAGTAAATCCGGATAGATTGGTACATATGTTGCTTGCTCATTGGATGAGGATGACTGATCTCATGGTCATTTGTGTGGAGACACTAAAGCAAGTATGTAGGTGCTTATTGGGAATAAGTTCACTGAACGTGACTCGCTATGGAATACCTAATGGAGTTTTACTCGCCTGTCAATAGGAATTCCTAATGTGATAGTAGTACAAGTGATCCTTGGACTTGAGATCATTATAGTATCTTGTATGTAACAAATTATACTTTGACTTATTCCTTAAGGCCTTTTAAGGCATATATAAGATATGCTTGGGTATAATGAGTTGCATATGGAGATAATGTATGATCAATAAAGAATCTACCACCTCTAGTAAAAGAGGAGATATGTCCTATGTGATTCGTTAAATGACAACCCAGGAATCCTTGGCCAAGGTAGAATGAAATTAGAAAGAGGTTTCTAATTTGTATTATTTGGAGTTGTGCGTTTTCTAATCGAAATACATATGATTAAATAAATTAAGACTTGACAGTAAATCCATGTCTTATATTTAATTGGGACATTGTATGATGGAAGGATTGAATTGTACGGTAACTATTAACTCACAGGTTATTTTATGAGTAATGTTGAAATCTATATTATTTAAAAAGTCGTTGATCGCTAGGGAGGCTTATCCCTATTCTAGAATAAATGTTATTTATTTAAATAGATTATTATTTTAATTTATTTATTTAAATAAGATTATAATTTTTCTAATTGATTTATTCACAACCGGTTTAATATGGAGAACCTAAAGGGTCACAGCATAAAAGAAAGAAGAATTATTTAAGAAGAAAATGACATGATAGTAATAATACATTAAGTGTAATTAATTTTATCTATGGTGATAGAATAAATTAAATAGCTTAATATTTATTACTTAAGATTTTAGAAATATTAAATATAAATTAATAAGAGGAGTCTTATTAATATTATTATTATTATTATTTTAATTCTAAAGGAGTTTAGGAATTAATTTAATATCAGTACTCTCTCTCAATCCTAATAAGATTAGGATATAAATTAATTAAAAGCGTTTAATTAATTAATTAAATAAAATCCTATTCTAATTGGATTAGGAGGGTTAACCTAATATCTATATAAGAGAGTCTTATATCAGAAATAAGATACGTGAATTTTTTCAAAGGTTGGGAGTACACATATTCTATAGAGATAGAAACAAGGGTTAAGCCAATAACCCATCTTCCTGAGTTCTTCATCTTCCTTGGTGGATTACCGTTAGAGGCCAAACATTTGGGTGGCTGACATTGATCAAGGGAAGGAGCCACTACAGAGGAATCAAAGGAATCAAAGGAGTAGAACTTGTACCTGAGGAAGCTAGGATCTTCAAAGGTATAATTCCATCCTCTCCTTCTATGTATTGACTGATAATTGATGCACAAGAAAGATCATGGTTAAGGGTTTGTAAGAAAATTTTAAAATCTGATTTTTCATCCCTTCCGCTGCGTTTATATAATTTGATTGCATGCTTATGTTTCTAGCAAACCCAACAGTGGCAGTAGCATTGGAGGCGACAGAGCGAGGTTTTTCCGGCGGATGCCATCGCCGATTTCCTACAGAAAGTACCCGTAGCTATGCTGTATTCTGTCACTCCCTCTGTCCCACTAAAAATTAGTACCGGCGAAAGAAGAAGAGCAGCAACGAAGGAGAAGAGCAGCAACAACAACGAAGGAGAAGAGCGTCGGAGTGAAGTGCAGCAACGGAGAGATCAGTAAGGTTAAAGAGGTTCTTTTTGTCCAAAAATAATATAAACTTGCTCAGACATGCCTCTAGATGGTTTAGAATTAGATTTGTGTCTAACTGATTAAGAAGCATTAAAAGGCAAAAAAGAATTTACTAAACAAGTTTTGCCCGAATAAGAGGCATATCCATTAAGAGCTATTCAATCCTAAACAACATCACCTAGTTAGATTCTGTCATTTTGAGATGGAAAAGGTGAAAGGTATATAAATTATAATTATGGAGTTTTTTTGAGTTTTAGTCTTCCAGATTACGAATGATTTGTTATAGGAAACTTGTGAATTTTGTGCATTGCATAACATAGTTGTCCTGAGGATGGAGTATATTTTTGTGTTTCAAGGTAGACCACGACGCAATATTGAATAAATCACAAATCTTTATTGCTTTATAGTTCAATTATTTTTCATTGTGATTGATCAACTTGAGGAGTTGAATGACCGTTTTGATAATACAAATACAGAGTTACTTTTCAAGTATAGCATGTATTGACTCACGTGACTCTTTCTCGGCATTTGACAATAAAAAATTAATTGAGTTTGCTAAATTTTACCCTTCATAATTTGATGATATGGAACTTTTGGCACTTGATGGTCAACTCTAAAATTATATCCTAGATACGAGAAACGATCCCAATTTTTCGAGTATAAAAGGAATTGGTGAATTGGCTCAAATATTGGTTAAAAAAAGAAAGGATGATGTGTATCCTCAAGTCTATTTAGTGCTGAAATTGGCTTTACTTTTGTCTATTGCTACTGTAACTATTGAAAGGACATTTTCAGTCATGAATATTGTGAAGAATGAACTCCATAACCAGTAACCAAATGAGAGATGAATGAATTAATGACTGTTTAGTAACTTACATTGAGCGTTATATTTTTGTAACTATTAAAAATGAGTTTATCATGCAACAATTTCAAGCAATGAAATCTCAAATAATGTTACTGTAAACAATATTTGAGAATTATTTAGTTTTGTTATTCATTTTATTAAATTTTTATTCTTAAGGGTTTTTTTTCGAATTTTGCCCAATTGAACTGCGAGACTGGATCCATCCATGGTTTCGAGTTGGGTTATGAGAAGGAAAGGAGTATGGGAAAAAAAAGGTCCTTTACAATAATATACAACATTTAGTAAGTAATTACAACAATAGTGCACTCATAAAATATTTACACAATTAATACATTTTTCATATTTATTTACAATATTAGTGCAATTAGGATTCCTTAATTTAGGGAATTAGTATATGATTCAAATCATAATAATAAGGAAACCTAAAATCAAGGAGAAATAACTGTCATAATTAATAATTCAAAATTCAAATCAAATCTTTGGGATCTAACAACAAAAACAAATTCAAAATTCAAATCAAAAGAAGGAAAAAATAAAAAATTATCTTTCTATCCTAATCTTCATCTCCCTTATCATCTTCCTCCGCTGCCTTCTCATTCTCTTCATCACCGTCTCCTCTCTCCTCTCCTTCATCATCCTCTTCCGCCGCAAATCTCTAGAAGTCCTTGGTTGCGCCGCCGCTACATTGCCCTCTCCTCCATCGCGAAAATCGCTGTCCAAAACGCCAATGAAAAGAAGAAGAAGATTCGTTCTACAAACATAATTTTGAAAACAAATAGATGTAACACTTACTGTTCTGAATTTTTTTTATAACTATTTGGTTATCCACAAAAACTAAAATGGTTACCTTTGTATGAAGGTTTGGCTACCAACTGCATCATATTCAAAATAAATTGGTAACCTAATAAAACTGAATTGGTTACCTTGGTTTGAAGGTTTGGCTACCAACTGCATGAAGGTTTGGCTAGCAACTGCATCACATTCAAAATAAATTGGTAACCATATAAACTGAATTGGTTACCTTTGTATGAAGGTTTGGCTACCAACTGCAATATGAAAAAACTGCAGGTGTGAAAATGGATTAGTTACCTTACCAACTGCACTATGAAAAAACTGCAGGTGTGGAGGTGGATTGGTTACCTTGATATGAAGGTTTGGTTACCTTGGCATGAAGGTTTGGTTACCAACTGCACTATGAAAAAACTGCATGTTTGAAGGTGAAAAAACTGCAGATTTGGTAACTTCAACAAAAAATTTCATATAGCACAAAATTGATCTAAGGACAAAATGGTATAAAGTAATTGCCATTTTCAGGTAGCCACTGTTCTGGGTAAGAACCAAGAACTCCACGTTAGAATCCTAAATTACGGATGAGTGGAAGAGAGAGAAAAAGGAATTTTGATCCATTTTCAAAATAGCCACCATTTGAACTCCCCTATTTTGAACTCCATGTCTGTGATCCATTTTTAGGTAGCCACTTTCGGAGGAGGAAGAGAAAAAAATACGGATGAGTTAGAATCCTAAATTAAAGAATCTTAATTGCATACTAATTCTTTAAATTAAAAAATTCTAATTGCACTAATATTGTAAATAAATATGAAAAGTGTATTAATTGTATAAATATTTTATGAGTGCACTATTGTTGTAATTATTTTAAAAAATATAATAGAATATGTAATTGTTCCAAAAAAAAAAATCAATAAACAACATTCAAAGTTCTCCTTTTCTTACTCTACTAAAGGTTACAAAGTTAGATTTTGGGTTATATATATGGGTCAATGAGTTTTAACCATATCCATTTAAAAATTATCTATTTATGAACTATCTAAAATTATCCATTCGTGACACAACCCATTAGCGACCCATTATCAATTAAATTTTATTCATTATCCATTAAATCAACCTATTTGCCATCTCTACCTCAACTGGTATGAAAAAGGGTCTCAGACCATACTCACCCCTGCAAACCTAAATTTGTACGATTTTTAATGCCATAAAAATTTGGGGATTTTTAATGCCATAAAAATTTGGGGAAAATGAGTATGCACAGCCATGCATATTTTTTTTACACAGTCTTCAAAACAACATCGTTTTGGAGATTTGTTTTTTAAAAAAACACGGCTTCTCTCCTTCTCCTCCCCAATCGCGCATCTCCTCCTCAGTCGCAAATCTGCTTCCGTATACCGCCGCTGCGATTACCTCCGTCATCAATTCAGACACTGGTATTCTTAAGAAGAAAACAAAACCCATTTGAGAGGTGTTACAAATCATGGGAGAGCCACTCCTTAAAAGAAGGTTGGAGAGTCCAAAGTTTATAAATACCCCACATCAAAGTCTCATATCATCTATGTTGGATAGTCCCACATCGATGATATGAGACTTTTATGTGGGGTATTTATAAATGGAATTTCTTAATATGTGCCCTTAGGGCACATGCTAAGCACACAGTTCAAGAGATTATTCTCTTGAATTGTGTGCATATTCCTTTGGACTTGGTGTCAATGCAGAATTCAAGGGAATATGCACACAGTTCAAAGAAATATCATGTGCCCTTAGGGCACATGTCAAGAGGACCCTTTATAAATTTTGGACTGTCCAACCTTAACAGCTAGCTTTTAAGGTGTGACTCTTCCATGATTTATAACAATTAGTATGGAGTCGTCGGCAGCTGACGGAAGGTAAAGCTCCGGCCGGCCATAATCGATCCACACACTTATTGGGTTTGATTGTTGTCGTGATACTTGGAACATATTTTTATTTGCGTGTACATGTTCTTCTGATCTTTGCTAATTGGAAGGTAATAATCTTCCTAATTTTTGGTTTACTTTCTCGTTAACTGCATATCTTAATACTTATGGAGTGTCCATATACTTTACAAAGAATTTTTAATCTGAAGTGATAGAATTCGTGTAATCTCACTGCTAGACAATTTTTTACAAGACTTGGACTGAATCTTTAAATGACGAGTGTTAAGAGTAATTTCTCGACTATATGGATTGAAGTAGGAGCTGGTTTTCTTTAAAATTAAAACTAGTATTTTATTAATATTTGCATTTGGTTAAAAATATGATCTAACAAGGGCAATATATTTTATGTTGTGCAGTGATTTGCTGGTTTCTGTACAAATTTGACACCAAGATGATTTTAGATGATGGTATTAACTGAGTTACATATTCAAGAACCTGCAAATACAAAAAGAAAACAAAATAAAAGTCACTTCTTTTCCCATATTAGACTTTACTTTTCAAGTTTTGCAATAGGTGGGAAAATAATAAACTTATCCATATTTACTTGGATTTCCAATACAAGCCATTTAAAATGCATACATTTCGAAAAATGCAGATTGCCTAAAGATTTAACCACAAACATATTTCTCAAAATGTTGAATTTCTCATCCCATCCATAATTGATACTAATAAAAAGCACTCGAACAACATAATTGATACTGATACACCTCATACATAACTTGTTGGTTACATAATGAAAGTTATCAAAATTACAACCGATTTAATAACATTAACAACACTGCATACATAACATTAACAATTATGACAAATCGCACACTTAGTTGCAACTGACGCATTTCAATTTTCACCATCACTAATTCGCTGGAGTCGTTAGTATTAGTTAGATGAGTTGTTACATTTAAACGATCGGATGTGTCCATTTGCAACCTTCCTTGATTATGCAACACTCGAACATATTCGTCACACTAGCTGATGAAGTTACCACATTGCTGCATATTTTGGGACACAATAAATTTATTCACTTGTGCAAAAGGACCAAATATACAAAAATAACAATAAATAAATACATATCATTCTTGGGTAAGGATAATAGTGTCTACCCGGATTCTTTTCCAACATTGAAAGTTTTACTATACAAGGGCCCGTACCACGAAATATGAATGGAGGCCATACGGATGTAGTAGTAGACGAATTCGATGACATAGTTTCTATCAGCAGACAGACATAAAATCGATCAACAATAATTCCAAATTGATAATTCCAGACATATACTTCTTTTGAAAAACAAAAAACAAAATTGATAACTTGGTGCATGTATTTCTACCCCATATTTCTACCCTTGAGAATAAATCTTGTTTTACTTTATTATCTTAATTAATTAATGGAATGTACATCATACTTTAAAAGTAATTATTGTAGCATAACATTAGCATAATCATTTAAATTCAGAAGAAAAAACAAATAGTCTGCATAAAAAAGCCGAGCAGTTACCCAATAATTTTTCACAATAATCATGAAATTTTCAATTTATATTACTTAGGGAAATCATACTAAATTTGCAGGAGTCACCATACTAAATTATTTCAAAACATCAATCCATCATAATTTTATTAATTTGTAGCCAGTTGAGGTGTGAAGGTCAAGATCAAAGAGAAAATGAGAACATATTTCAGTCCTAGCATCTCAGTTGCATTTTGTAGAAGGTCCACATTTTGGGATGGATGAAGTAATACTTTTCAAAAATATAATTTAGAAACAATATTGCATGAAGTCAGCAAGAAAAGGTACACTCAAATCCATTAACACTTCAAATGTGCACAAAAAGAACATATAGAACAAGCTTGTACCATCATCTTGTACAAACTAAAAGGTTATCCACAATAGAAGAACCACCTTAATCTAAAAATTCTGTTCCACTTGCTTGTTTCCAGTTGGATAAAAAGTTTAAAAATTATATTAAATTTCAACTCTTGAACAATTGAAATTTGATCCACACAAAAAGTGGGGGTCAAAATCAAATAATTCTTAGATTCTTTTATCCAGATTAAGGGGTTCAAAGTTCCAGTTTGTTAAAAATATGACCTTAGATTCTGAAAGTCTATTACAAATATGCACGGATGTGCATACCCATTTTCCCCTAAAAATTTATGCAATTTTTGATACTAAACGCAACTATAAATGCCATTTGCAGTTTGTTAAATTGGCAAACACAAATGCGGTCCGTAAAATTGTCAATCACAAAATAAAACACAAACCAAAAGAAATGAAAGATAAGAATTGAATTGAATTAATTAAGTAAATTCCTCTCCATAAATTCTTGATTATATGAATCCATACAAGAAGTTTGATACACTGACCTTGATCCCAACATAGAACTCGAATTTTCCTGCAAATTAGAAGAATTATCTTCTTTTTCTTCATCACATGAATCCGATGCAGTGCTATCATCCTTGTCTAAATCACTTAAAGATAGGTCTCCATCACCATAATCGCCTTCGCTTTCTTATAAATCCTAGGATGCAGAATCAGTTTCCATCCCTGAAATACCAGCGTTCAATCCTTTGCCAGTTGAATCTTTTTCGATCATTTGAACTTTCTTTGGCCTCTCAATGCCTTTTCTTGGACTGTCATGAGTATTGTTAGGATTACGATTACTTGGATCACCATAAAGAGCGATATGCCTGTAATACAATTTCAGTTCCTTCTCAGCAATGGCAATGAAGCGTCACACGGTCTCCAGTGATTGCTCATACTTTTCGATTTTTCCGGTGCCTGCGATAGAAAATTTTAAATAATCAAAAGAAGAAAATATACAAGCAGAGAAGAAGAAATATGTAACTAACAGACGCTTTAATGTAAATGTTGCCTCTAGCAAACATCTGTAAAGACATACAATGATTGCATAAATTTAAGTTTCGAACCTCTGAAATTAGCCCCAACAGAGATAGTTAAGAGTGTTAAGGGTTTGTTCGGTTACCAGCGATTGTAGCGTTTGGAGGTCCAAACGCTACGTTTGTGAGTTAAATAAGTTGTGTTTGAACTAAACTGCTTCAATACAAACAAGATTTTCATGTGCGTTTGGCCTTCCAAATGCTGTTGAACAAAACATACAAGAGTAGGAAGAAAGAAAGGTTATAGAATGGTCTGGAACCAGTAAAACATTTGATAAATGTAGGGTAGCTAACTATATCTTAAAAGATAGAAGAAACCTGGCCAAGACTTGTGACTAAGTGCTAAATTTTAAGTACATTAAACACGTGAGGAATTCTGAGATGTGGAACTGGGAAAAGGAGAGATCGAATTGTGATAACATTTTAAATAGTTTGTACTTTTCCAATAACAGCGTGGTGGTATTCTAGGAATGACATTATTACATTAAAGGAAGTAAGATCAGGAGATAGCTGGAAGCCCTTCCTCGCCATGGAATGTGAGAACAAGTAAATAGGGGTGGGTATAAACAAGCCAATCTTTGCGATGTTCAAGTTCAAGCTGTCTCTTTTAATTAACGAGTCTGAACTAATCTTCAAACATGGCTTGGTTATCATACAAGTCTATTTAGAATTAGTCTTAATCAAGACAATCTTGAGAGTCTTGATCGAGCCAATTTTGATTAGCGGTCAAATACCTTAGATATTTCCGTTTATGTTAAGACTTCAATGTTTATAGACGAGCCAAGCTCAAGCTGAGCTTGTGCTCATAACAAGCTAAAATATGTGATCAAGCTTGGCTCTTTTATCTTACAAGCCAGTCTTGAAAGAGCTTTAAATGAGCCAAACATGAGTTGAGCTCTATTGTTTGGTTCATTTTACAGCCCTAGTCTAACAGCATCCAAATAAAGAGGAGGATACAGTTGGACTGAAAGATTTGAAGAAATCATCAACAAGAAAAGAGCAAACATCAGACCTATAGCAGGAATTATCGAATGAACGCGTGAACACAATGTTTCACAATTCTAGCAAGATCTGAACCGAAAACATCTTCTGAATGTTTGAGGAGAGGAAGAAGGCTTACTTAAGAAATCATAAGGATTTATAACAGGAAAACCTTGAGACTTCATTTCATATAACAATTCAACTTAGAATAACTACTACGACAGAAAGGCATACGATGTGTGAATGCATGGTCGTCAAAGTACTTGCATGGCTGTGAATGATTTATAACAGGAAAACTTGGTTCAAATCATTTTATTTGATAAAAAGAAAATTTGGAGTGTACTTTATTTCGTATAACTATAACAACAAGGTATACAATGCATGAATGCATGGTCGTGGAGTACTTGCACGGCCCTGAATGAATTATTCCCTCTTGAAAGCCCAACCAATCTAAGTATGTGGATTTTCTATTAGGTCCTTGACAATAGAAATACTCCAACCAAAAAACACATAAATAAAAGATTTAAGCCACAATGCATGCCATCTAGTTTGAAACATATTACACAGTAAGCAACACTAAGCTATCAGAAAATAACTCAATCCAGTTACAGTACCATTCTTGACTAAGATGGCCATAAGCAGAGTTTCACCCAAAAATCCCTTAATAGCCAATCAATAGAAACTAGCATGGAGGTGCACATGCCTCACCTACCAATTACTCCCAAGTTAGAGATGGTCTAATTATGTCCATATAAATTCTATAATTGAACAAAAGAGATGGGTTAAACACTAAGCTATCCGAAAATAACTCAATCCAGTTACAGTACCATTCTTGACTAAGATGGCCATAAGTAGAGTTTCACCCAAAAATCCCTTAATAGCCAATCTATAGAAACTAGCATGGAGGTGCACATGCCTCACCTACCAATTACTCCCAAGTTAGAGATGGTCTAATTATGTCCATATAAATTCTAGAATTGAAAAAAAGAGATGGGTTAAACCCCTCCCCCCCCCCCTCTTTTTCTTCTACTTGGGGAGAAACTTGTTTTTTTTTAGTTTTTTATTATTATTATTATTTTTTATATTTGTCATTATAAAGTGACATCAACGATACACAACAAAGATGAAAATGATACTTTAGTTACAGAGTACATGTTGAGACTTGAGAAATGAGAACATTAAATAAATGAAAAGAAAAGGAGAACCGACATTTGAAAACATTGAAGGTTGAGGAACGCACCCTTTTCTTGGACAGTGTGTCAATTGGTGACATAACTTTCGGCTGCACATAATCCTTTCCTCGATAAAAAAATATTGTGTCATCTCCAATTAGGTGAATTGGGATTCCGTCACTCAATCTGGCAATATCATCTGCATACTCCTTTAGTTGACCAGGTTTACAAGGTTTGCAGGTGACTTTAACTGTTTCATGTTTCTTCCAATGCATATGCATATTAAGAATAACACCTCCAAATACTCCTCTCCTCCCAACTGGTACGTAATTAGATCCCTTCTGGGCCATCTTCTTCATGTAAAAACGTTCTTCTCCAGTAAGTTCATGTGTCTTTACAAGAGGGCCCTGAAGTTTAGAAACTTCATAACGTTTAAGCCTTTCAAGCAGCAAGCCCTCCTTAATTTTTGCCTGAAATGCTAAGTTTTACAGGAAAAGGACTTGCTTTTGTAAAAGTAACTATGTTAAATATTAAATAATAAACAAATATCATGCAATCTAGAATCATCTTTCCAATTTTACAAAAGATTAATATAAGCTATAGAAGATCTTAACCGTAAAAGGGGAAGTTTTGGGGAAAGAGAGTGAACTATATGGGAGACTTAGAAAAAAAAACATTTATAGAATCGATTTTGGCAATCAATAACTATAACCACATACATGATCTGTTATAAATTATCTTTCAGCAAAATTACAATTAACATACTCTCACATTTGTTCCTATGCTTAAATAATACTCCATCTTAAAACGAGAGTCGGACAACTTTTTTTCTTCAAATTAAGGTGTGTATAGAACACGTTTACACATAATTTATTTCATTTTTTCTCCAACACTAAACTTTAAATACTAAATTTTATCATCATAACTAAATTATTGAAAAAATTATGTCGAAGTGTATCCTATGCAAAGTTTAATTTTTGAAAAAAACAACCAACAAAAAAGTAGGACTCCATTTACAGACAGAGGTAGTACTTTGATAAGTACTTTTAGGCTGTAAGCCAAACCCATAAAATGGCAGGAAGTATCTTTCAAGCCTGAAGCAACTACGTTGCTCTCAAACATAACTGAAAGAAATTAACAGGAAAAAAACATAACTGAAATAAAGAAGATGAATTTATAACAGGTGAAAAATGGTTGGTATTAAATTTGTAATAACTCAAACTATACGACAGGAAGGAAATACCAGAGAGAGAAAGGGAGCCAACGATACAAACCAGCAAGAAAGTAAGAAACATTATCTATCTCAGTTAGATATAGCACCTCCCTCTTATAAGGTCTCACTACTCATTTATCCTGTCTCGAAATCCTATGATATCTGGAATTCTTGCCTCTACATGCGTGACAACAAATTAGAAGGTAAGAAAACCGAATTCATAACCAGCTAAGAATCATACAAATCTTTTATGAATATCTGGATTCACCCTTTAAACTGATAGAAGAAGCCCAGACTCCAAAATTGTGCTCTAACAGACTCCTAAAAGCATCCCCTTTTAGTTGATCTTGAGTTTGAACAACATTTTAGCTTCATAATATATTCAAATCACCCTCGTCACAGAAAGTTGTAAATCCCAACCACACTCCTGATGGCATCAAGAACCTTGTCCATCCATTGATCATTTAAAATCACAAAGACGAAGTGCATTTGACAGCTATAAAGGTCTTAAGAAAATTTCTATTTTTTTAAATGCTATTGAAATATTCAAAGATGTCAAGAAAGTTCAACCAACCAAAGTTTTCATTCATGTTTGCCTAACCATCTAGGTTACACGGACTCTTCACTTTGCCCTAAAGTACCTGTATCCGACACTAAACACTCAGACAATGGTATAGGTATTGGACACTTCATTTTACTGTAAAAATTTGTCAAAATTGAGGAGTACTCGTGTCAGACTCTTCACAATACCGTGTCCAACAGACAGTCCGTGTAACTTAGGCCAATGGTTATGCAAAATATCTTTCTTATTTTCTTTCATCTCCTCTTTATTTTTATATATTGACTTTATTAGTACTCTCCTAAGACCTAGCAACAGTACTTCAAAATGCTCAAATCCTTCTATATTAAGTATAAAATATTAATATTAGGAACTCTTAATCACATGGAAAAACATCTTGTCATGCATGGGATGCGTAGCCAGATTCTCTCCTTTCTACCCCCAACCCCCCCAAAAAAAAGGTAATGCTAAGCGCTCAATTTTTTCTTTTTGTCTAGAATAGTGTTATACATGATGTGACATCATTACATTAATTGAATACATCTCATGTGATTGGTTATATCACAAAGTACTATTTGTCTTATTCACAACCATATCATTTGAGACATAAAATTTAAGACCCCTAGCATTATCCCTAAATAAATAAGTAATGAACTACTAGTACACTATTATTCAAAATTTTGGATACACAAAGCCTCAATCAATATAACCTAATGTATTTGTAAAAAATTCAGTAAATTAAAAAAAGTAATTATACCTATAAAATGGATTTTAAATCTAAAAGTACATAACCAAGAAGTGCATATACTGCATAAATCTTTAATTAAAACTTACAGAGCATGTGTGATGTTTAGAACATATCAATCAAATCCAGCTCAAAAATCAACATAAATCATCGACATCGAAATAAGAAACATATTACCAAAAATGTAATGAAAATTGATATAATGTACCTAGATTTGTTTGCAATCAAAACAGAAAAACTTATTCCTTCAAATTCTCTTGCCAAAACTTCCATCATCCACCATTCCATAAATATTAATTTGCTATAATCTTATGTTACAACAATAAAGAGAAAATAACAAAATGCCAAATCCAAATTCACCCAAATTTAGCACAGCTATAAAAGAAAAGAACAACAACAGTATAAACAGAATAGGATCCCCTTCATTACACCTTTTCACCAAACTTCCCACAATACACATTTAGCAACTCAAATTAGCCAAATATTGTTTGTAAACAACCTTACTGGTGACACAATTATTTGCGACAAATTTTATTGTATCGCAAAATGTAATATTTGTGATGCTAAATGTGTTTGGGTAAAATTGGGTGAAAGGTGTAATATGTAATGGAGAGGATCCTAATCCAATACAAACACATTTCATTACTAAAACACTTCTAAAGTTCTCACCTTTTCAAGCTTATACTTATTTCTCTCATCAGCATTTGCAAACCTTTGCCTCCCTTTCTTCCCTTTGACCCCTAATCTTCTCGGGTCTCTCTAATTGGCTGATTTTCTCTTCTGTTTCTTTTTCTTCCTCTTAACTTTTAACCTTTTCTTGGTCAGCCACTTCTCCTTCTTTGGAGGGTCAATTTCGTGGGTTTCAAACCTGGGCTTTCCTTCAGACATCACAAGATTGACTGAACCATGACTGAAATTCTTGAAAACCCATAAAGGGTTTGATTGATTGAGTGCATTTAGAGGTCTCAACGGGGTAAAACTTGGTTCTGGTACGGAGGATTGACCTGAAATTTTGTAAGAAAAATATGAAATAAAAGGGGGAATTGGAGAGAAAGTGAAGAAAAAGTTAAGGGGATACCTCAAAGATGATGTCTTGAGGAGTGAATGTAAGCGAATTCTACGGAAGCCATGAAAAAGATAACTTGCCATTTGATTACATACCACTCTGCATATAATTTGCAGAGCAGAGAGAAAGAGTAGAGGGTGGCTTATTGGCTACTGAAGAAGGAAGCAGTAGGGATTTTGCACTATACACTCGCATCCATATTATTGGTATAACTCATATTATTGGTATACTCCGGCACGTGGATCATATTAGTGAGTGAAACTAATCAATTTATCCTAAAAATATGAACTTTAACACTTTGTTACTCTGTTTCTGAAATGGACGGACACGTATAGTACAGAAATTGACGGAAAAATTGAAGTTTTCTTTCTTTCTTTATTGATTATGTTGTTATTGGGTTTTTTAATAAACAAATTAACAGAAAATTTAGTTTTTTTTTTTTGCCAAAATTTTTCAGGATTTGAATGACAAACTAATTATCATGTAAATGTTTTATAATTCTTATTATACCATTTACATTATAAACATAATAAAATTAATACAAATTCTAAAAATATATATATAAAGAAAAATGATATTTAAAATATATAGTTTATATTTTACTTTATTTTTTATAAATTCAATAACAACATAAAAAAACTTTAAATTTTAAATTTTAAATTTTAATTTAATTTTTTGTTATTCAAGCACTAGTGCTGCACAAAAGGCCCGAGGCCTGGCCTTGGCCCGGCCTGGTCAAGGCCTAGCCTGAAAGGCTTGAAAAGGCCGCTTTTTTTAGACAAAAGTCTAACCTGGCCTGGCCTGCAAAAATTTTTGGCCTGGTCTAGCCTTGGGCCTGACCTGAGGCCTTACATGATTTTTATCCAATTATTTATAATTTTTGAACTTTAAATTTATAATTATTCATCAATAAATTATAAATTTTTACTTATTCATTATTGTAATTTATAAATTATAATACATTAGTTTTTATTAATACATCAATACAATTTAAATTTTTAATTCATTCTTGATTTCTTGTAGATACATTTAATTAATATACATATTCAATGAATATAACTAGTTAGTATATTTAATATTAATAATAAGTTAGTTATTTAGTTGATTAAATATTAATAATAAGTTAATTTATTGAAAATACTAAATTACTAATATTTAACAATAAAATTTTATTAATATTTCTTGTTACTTTAATGTTAAATATTAACATTAATTAATACATCAATAAACTAACGTTTAATATTAAATATTAACAATAAGTTAGTTTTTTATAAATACTCAAGTTCTTCATTAATTTGGATATGCTAAATTTTTAGGAGGATTTATGATTTTGGATTATTTTTCAGGTATTCTGTTGTACCAATTTAAATAAAAATACTATAAAGCAATTAGAAAACTAATTGAAAATAATACTTGAGATATAATTTATATATTTAGGAAATATATAAGTTAGTTAATATTGCATAACATAAGTTAGTTAATATTGCATAGCATGTTAATTGCATAGTTAGTTAATATTGCATAGTTAGTTACATTTTCTTTTAATTTAGGAGAAATATATATATTAGGAAATCATAAGTTAGTTAATATTGTATAGCATGTTAATTGCATTTAACATGCTAATATGTTAATATGTTAATATGCATATTTATTTAATATGTTAATAGCATGTTTATTGCATATTTATTTATTTAATATTTATTGTATATTAAATATTTAATATGCATATTAAATATTAAATATTAAATATTAATATTTAATGTTTAATATGTTATTTATTTATTTAATAATGTTAATATTGCATATTTTAATATTTATTTATTTAATATGCATATTAAATATTTAATATGCATGTTAAACTTTATGAGTTAGTTGATTAAATTTTAATATTAATATATGAGTTAGTTTATTAATTTTAGTATTAGCATTCCTTTAATCTAAATTTTAATCTAACTAAATATTAATATTAAATCAACTAAGTAACTAACTTATTATCTAACTAAATATTAGATAATCAACTAACTAAATATTAGATATTAATATTAAATTAATCAACTAACTCACTAAGGGTGTGTTTGTTTACATCTGAATAGCTCTTAATGGGTATGTCTTTGATTCAGTCAGAGACAAAACTTGTTTGGTAAAATTTTTTTTTGTCACTTAATACTTCTTAATCGGTAAGATATGAAATTAAATCTATAGCATTCAGATGGACTGTCTGAACTACAATAACTATTTTTTAGACAAAATAACCTTTTTAATATTACAAAATTCCTCTTGTATCCCCAATTTCCTATACCCAGATCAGATCCACCTGCAAATTCAACAAAAATGAAAGTAAAGCCCTAATTTTGATTTTGATGAATCCAAACAAGTAAAAATAGGCTTAGGACTCATCGTCGTCATCAACAATTCAGCTGATGGCAATTCGCTCAACTTAAATGGCCACTTCCCCGCCGGTGATCTTTCTCTCTTGTTACCCAATCAGGCGGACCCACCACCACTCCGCCTCATCTACGTCATTGAATGAAACGAATCATTTACTATATATCTCGATGCGATTTATTAGCATGATACTATGGGAACCGTTTACCCCGATAAGAGATCTGTTCTTCAAGTTTCTACTGAGTCAACTCGCCGAATTAGAGATTTGTTCTTCATGATACGGATTAGAGAAAGAGAGTAAAAGATGAGAAAGAAAAAAGATTTCAGAGGGTAATATGATAAAATACTGTTATTAAGACATTTTGAAAAAATTAATTATCAAACAATATTTTTTCATTCAGATACAATTTTATTCAGATGCTCTACATTATTCAGATGTCTAAATTATTCAGATCTTAATATTCAATTTTATCAAATACAACCTAAGAGTAACAGACTAACAACCTAAGTGACTAAGTGTGGTGTCTAACTAACAGGTCCAAGGACCAAGGCGGCAAGGCCCCAGCCCCAGGCCCCCCCAGGCCCTTAGCAGCGGCACTTCCCCAGGCCCCCTGCCCCAGACACTTTTTCATTTCAGCCCAAGCCACTAAGCCCACATGTAATTTTTTTTTTAAAAGTGATGAACCAAACTGGACTAGCCTGGGCCTGGCCTAGCCTGGCCTACAGGCCTCATCAGGCCATGGTTTGTAGGTCAAGGCCTGGACTGCCCTGACCTGAAGGCCCAAAAGTTAAGGCCTGACCTGGCCTGGTCAATGGCCAAAGCCCCAGATCGGACCAGACCAGATCGGCCTATTGTGCACCACTATCAAGCACGGACAATTAGTAATAAACATATATTTTGAGAAAGGTGAAAAAAATCAAGGAATGTAGTATAAAATGACTAAACTACCCCCAATATGTATTGAGAAAGGTGAAAAAGATCGGTTTGAGTTACAGGGTCATCATTCCTGAAAGCAGGGCGAGGGCGGGGGCAGCAGCAGGAGGCAGCAAGGTTCTTTTCTCTATTGATTTTATTTTAAATAATAAAATGTATAAGCTTGATTTTGGTATGTAGAATAACATTTGAAAATTTGGGATACTGGGTGGTTTTAGGACTTCTGGTAGGTTTGGATTCTGATTGTGTAGATATATATATATATATACTAAATAAAAATACTAACAAAAGGGAAGCTACAGCTTTCAAGGGGCAAATGAAGAATTGAGAAAAAAGATGGGTAAAAATTGAAAATTGTTAATTGCATCTGATGAGGATTCATGGATATTATTATTATTATAGTCAATATTTAGCATTGATGTTTCTTGTTTCCTGGATTGCAAAAATACTGTATATATTCAAGTCAGTTTGTTCTGTTTTATATATGATGTTTGCTGTTGAAGTTAATACGTTTGATTAAATTCTTCACAGAGGTGTTTTCTTTACTTTCAGAGTGTTGGGGATACATGTTTGTTGGCTATCTGCCGCGCCCCTGCTTCCTAGTCTAAATACTCACATATTACCAAGATGAAAAAGGAAAGGAAAATTATTTCTAACGCCAAAAGGAAATATTTTTAATGATCTCCCCTGGCCATCCTAATTTCATGTTCCTTAGCTAGTCAAGGTATATAATTTTCTTTGCACTCACAAGTTCGATCAAGTTTTAGGGTGAAAGTACATGTAGCGGTTTTTGGAGAGGAATATAATGATGGTTTTGTCCTGTATTTCTTCTTCTTGTATCTTATATGTCTTGCTAATTGGTATACATAAGTTTTGTGATAACATTATTTATCAATAAATGTTTTTACTTCATAACAGGATACAACTCGATTTGAGGCGATAGTAACCGTATTTTGAGTTGATTTTTGTGTTGTGAAGTACTATAAATTGTTCTTGGAGATGAAGTAAATGATAGCCTTGGGGTTTGAGGGGTCAGCCAACAAGATTGGACTTGGGGTTGTGACCCTAGACGGCACAATCTTATCGAACCTGCGACATACTTACATTACCCCTCCTGGTCAGGGATTTCTCCCTCGGGAAACTACACAGCACCATCTTCAACATGTCCTTCCTTTGATTAACTCTGCTCTCAAAACTGCTCAAATAAACCCGAATGAGATTGATTGTCTTTGTTACACTAAAGGTCCGGGCATGGGCGCACCGCTGCAGGTTGCTGCAGTTGTTGTATGTGTGCTTTCACAGCTGTGGAAGAAGCCAATTGTTGCAGTGACTCATTGTGTTGCTCATATTGAGATGGGGAGGATTGTGACTGGGGCGAAAGATCCAGTGGTATTGTTGTATGTGAGTGGGGGAAACACACAGGTGATTGCATATATTTTGTGAAGGGAGGTATCGGATTTTCGGGGAGACAATTGACATTGCTGTTGGGAATTGCTTGGACTGGTTTGCTAGGGTTTTGGAGCTGTCAAATGATCCAGCCCCTGCGTACAACATTGAGCAAGTATGAGTTTATAGTTGGTTTTCATAATATACATCCACAGTTGTTTAAAAGCATTCAGACAAAATATGCATCATATATGTTTGCACCTGTTGCCTTGAATATGTTTTAAAATATGATATCTTAAAGATTAGATTTTGCTATCCTGTTTAAAAAACTTATATTCTAGTATCAGAACAGAAGATCATAGTTGTACTTTATTTTTTCAGTTTGTTAGTAAGAACAATTCACACTAAAAATAGCCAAAAGGTGCAAATCCCAAATGAACAAAGTGTACACACAATCGACCTTCTATGCTAATAAAGAAGCTTGCCTAGAAATTCAAATCTGGTTAAGGAGGAAATAGAAATGACTCCTCAGTCCACAAATATGGAGTATGCAGTAAGAAATTTATCAATCTCTCTATAGACATTTCCTCCTTCAAGCGTTCTATTTTCCCTTTTCTTGCCAAACCAGCCAACACAAACACAACGAATCCATCAATTAACTCCCCATTGCACTTGCATATAACATTCAACTAAGTACTAACACAAGCGTTCTTTATTTTGTTAAATTTCTTACCTGTCCAAATATCATGTATAGCAGCTTCACTTGGATTTCCAAATTATCTATTAAGGAAAGCGCCGTCCACCAATACAAGTAAATATCTTAAAATACGATTTCACAAAGAACTCCCCCTTAACTCCATTTTTGTATAGAACTCTCTCCCCTCCATCTCCACGTGTACTGTGTACAGCCTTCCAAAGAAAACACCTGTTGCCTCCATCTCCCATTCAATGAGAGATCCCCCTAAACTGGGATTCACAAACACTCCCTCCTGAGAAAAGAATTGACAGAATTAACTGATCTTAGCTATACTTCACAAACAAACTGACAATGTCCTTGATTTGAGGAAAGAAAGTAAAGCTACATTTGACACACTGGTATTCAGATGCTTCTTTAACAGTTTAAGGTTCCAAATAGTTTGAGGCTGTGAAAAATAAGTAATAATAAAACCCAAAAGTTGCGTGCATTTGATTAGAAATTTAGAATATGTGGCTCTGGATGGATCTGCTTAAGATGAAGCATTGATACAACAGATCATGAGCAGCGGAAATTGATGCTTTGTTGTTTTGAATAGCTTTGGATCATAGTCTACGGTTGGTGTATGGACTGCTGCTGCATTCAACTGTTACTGATGAGCTGAGGAGTGTGCTTTTAGTTGAGTCCATTTCTTTCTTGTTTAACAACGTTAATAAAGCTGCATAGAAGATTTCTGGAACTGTGTAAGGATGTCTACCATTTTAGGCACCTTTCATTAATTTTTGCAATAGTTTTATCCTTATCTTTTTAAACTTCACCTAATTTCTAAGAAATTACATATTTTTGTCATCATCCCTTTCTCCTTTTGAATATCATCCTGGTTCTGTTTATGCTCTCATTATTCAAATCAAATGATAATTTTGTGTTATGCGATTGATATCATGATATCCCAATGCAGTTATGAAATCCTATTGCTTATTGCATCATCTCTCTATATAAAGACACTTGAGCTAAAAAGGATAATGTAATAGACTGTCCTGTAAAACTTATCCAAGAAAAGAAAAAAAGTGAAACACACTATGTATTGTAAACCAGTTTTAAATTTGGAACACAACTTTTTTATTGCTGGTGAAAATTAAAAATTAATTGTATTACTTTGGCTAGTTGCTCATGTTTTGTTCTTGAGAATATACTGTTGTATTCTATCAATGAACTTAGTTGAGAAAGTAATGCTTAATTTGTTTTTACTCTTCATCAGCTTGCAAAGAAAGGAGAAAAGTTATTAGACCTTCCATATGTTGTAAAAGGAATGGATGTTTCTTTCAGTGGAATATTAAGTTGCATTGAAAGCACTGCTGAAGAAAAGCTCAAAAATAATGAGTGCACCCCCGCAGATTTGTGTTACTCCCTGCAGGTAATCTCTTTTATCTTTCTCTACTTTGGGTTAAAAGTCATATCTAATAATTGGTATTGATTATGTGGTTTTACGTATCATCTATCTGTTTTCACAGTTTATTTCTTTTGTTGGAGACAATATTAGACACATTTCCTGCATATTAATTTTTTTTCAGGAAACTGTGTTTGCAATGCTTGTGGAGATTACGGAACGGGCAATTGCACACTGTGACGAGAAAGATGTTCTCAATGTTGGTGGTGTGGGCTGCAACGAGCGTTTGCAAGATATGATGAGAATTATGTGCTCCGAAAGGGGCGGAAATTTATTTGCTACTGATGACAGGTACTGTATCGATAATGGTGCAATGATTGCATATACTGGTCTCCTCGCTTACGCTCATGGGACATCTACCACTCTGGAGGAGTGTGACTGGGGCGAAAGATCCAGTGGTGTTGTTGTATGTGAGTGGGGGAAACACACAGGTGATTGCATATAGTGATGGGAGGTATCGGATTTTCGGGGAGACAATTGACATTGCTGTTGGGAATTGCTTGGACCGGTTTGCTAGGGTTTTGGAGCTGTCAAATGATCCAGCCCCTGTGTACAACATTAAGCAAGTATGAGTTTATAGTTGGTTTTCATAATATAGATCCACAATTGTTGTTTAAAAGCATTCAGAGAAACATATGCATCATATATGTTTGCACTTGTTGCCTTGAATTTGTTTTAAAATATGATATCTTAAAGATTAGATTTTGCTATCCTGTTTAAAAAACTTACATTCTAGTATCAGAACAGAAGATCATAAATGTACTTTTTTTTCCCAGTTTAGTTGTTAGTGATAACAATTCACACTAAAAATAACCAAAAGGTGCAAATCTCAAATGAACAAAGTGTATACACAATCGACTTCTATGCTAATAGAGAAGTTGCCTAGAAATTCAAATCTAGTTAAGGAGGAAATAGAAATGACCCCTCAATTCACAAATATGGAGTATGCAGTAAGAATTTTATCAATCTCTGTATAGACATTTCCTTCTTCAAGCGTTCTATTTTCCCTTTTCTTTCCAAACCAGCCAAAAACAAACACAACGAATCCATCAATTAACTCCCCATTGCACTTGCATATAAACATCAACTAAGTACTAACACAAGCGTTCTTTATTTTGTTAAATTTGTTACCTGTCCAAATATCATGTATAGCAACTTCCCTTTGATTTCCAAATTATCTATTAAGGAAAGCGCCATCCACCAATACAAGTAAATATCTTAAAATACGATTTCACAAAGAACTCCCCCTTAACTCCATTTTTGTATAGAAGTCTGTAATAACTCTCTCCCCTCCACCTCCACGTGTACAGCCTTCCAAAGAAAGCACCTGTTGCCTCCATCTCCCATTCAATGAGAGATCCCCCTAAAAAAGTGGGATTCACAAACACTCCCTCCTGTGAAAAGAACCGACAGAATTAACAGATATTAGCTGTACTTCACAAACAGACTGACAATGTCCTTGATTCGAGGAAAGAAAGTAAAGCTACATTTGACACACTGGTATTCAGATGCTTCTTTAACAGTTTAAGGTTCCGAATAGTTTGAGGCTGTGAAAAATAAGTAATAATAAAACCCAAAAGTTGCATGCATTTGATTAGAATATGTGTTTCTTGATGAATCTGCTTAAGATGAAGCATTCATACAACAGATCATGAGCAGTGGAAATTGATGCTTTGTTGTTTTGAATAGCTGTGGATCATAGTCTACAGTTGGTGTATGGACTACTGCTGCATTCAACTGTTACTGATGAGATGAAGAATTTGCCTTTAGTTGAGTCCATTTCTTTCTTGTTTAACAACATTACTAAAGCTGCATAGAAGATTTCTGGAATTGTGTAAGGATGTCTACCATTTTAGGCACCTTTCATTAATTTTTGCAATAGGTTTTATCCTTGTCTTTTTAAATTTCACCTAATTTCTAAGAAATTACATACTTTTGTCATCATCCCTTTCTCCTTTTGAATATCATCCTGTTTCTGTTTATGCTCTCATTATTCAAATCAAGTGATAATTTTTTGTTATGTGATTGATATCATGATATCCCAATGCAGTTATGAAATCCTATTGCTTATTGCATCATCTCTCTATATAAAGACACTTGAGCTAAAGAGGATAATGTAACAGATTATCCTGTAAAACTTATCCAAGAAAAGAAAAAAAATGAAACACAATATGTATTGTAAACTAGTTTTAAATTTGGGACATTACTTTTTTATTGCTGGTGAAAATTTAATATTAGATGTATTGCTTTGACTGGTGGTCATGTTTTGTTCTTGAGAATATACTCTTGAATTCTATCAATGAACTTAGTTGAGAAAGTAATGCTTAATTTTAATTTGTTTTTACTCTTCATCAGCTTGCAAAGAAAGGAGAAAAGTTATTAGACCTTCCATATGTTGTAAAAGGAATGGATGTTTCTTTCAGTGGAATATTAAGTTGCATTGAAAGCACTGCTGAAGAAAAGCTCAAAAATAATGAGTGCACCCCCGCAGATTTGTGTTACTCCCTGCAGGTAATCTCTCGTATCTTTCTCTACTTTGGGTTAAAAGTCATATCTAATAATTGGTATAGATTATGTGGTTTTACGTATCATCTATCTGTTTTCACAGTTTATTTCTTTTGTTGGAGACAATATTAGACACATTTCCTGCATATTAAATTTTTTTCAGGAAACTGTGTTTGCAATGCTTGTGGAGATTACGGAACGGGCAATTGCACACTGTGATGAGAAAGATGTTCTCATTGTTGGTGGTGTGGGCTGCAACGAGCGTTTGCAAGATATGATGAGAATTATGTGCTCCGAAAGGGGCGGAAATTTATTTGCTACTGATGACAGGTACTGTATCGATAATGGTGCAATGATTGCATATACTGGTCTCCTCGCTTACGCTCATGGGACATCTACCCCTCTGGAGGAATCAACATTCACCCAGCGGTTCAGAACAGATGAAGTGCTGGCAATCTGGAGAGAGAAGGAATCATCATCTCACATGGATGGTCTCATGGAGGAAGGCAGCTAATATTTATCTCAAGGTATTTGACATGTAGAAGTAAACTATTGAATCTGTCAGGTGATTCTATTTTCAGTAGAAGTTCAGGTTTCTTCACGTAGTTCTAAAGCCAGTCTGCTAATTATAGTCCAATCTACTTTCTCTAGCTTGTCACTTAAAGTATATGCAGAGATATACTATGCTCTTAGCACAAAAATTAGAGGAGAGAGGGGGGGTGGAGTGACCTGCTTTTATATTGTTTCTCTTTGAAGTTTGAAACCCGAAACCCGAAAAAGGTTAACTTTATTACAAGTTGGCAGGGATTTGCTGCGATATATGCCACAACCACCTTATACTACATGTGCACTCGACTCGCACGTGCTCGTCTAGCGGATATATATAGTTACTTCAAAAAAATCCTCGCCTCATAGTCAAAGGGACTTGTTCACACATAAGGTCCATGTTTGCAACAACCATCAGTGTGGCCCTTGAATGTAAAATATACTTAAAGAATTTGTTTATTGGGAAGTAGTGCAAAGTAAAGGCGCTATCGTCATTTGGCAATTATTAAAAATTGGAGTTTTCTGACGAAGAATAGTAGTTTAATCCAATTTGAACGCGTCAATTGGATAAAGCATATCCATGAAAAAAGACAGTTGAGGCCAGGGGTCAATGTCGTTGTATCGAATGTCGTGTGGGACTCTTCATAGGTTTCAAGATACATTTATTACTTATTCAATTTTTTCCCACTCTATGTTATTTTATTTATCAGCATGAATTGCTATCCTTTTTATTAAAACAAATGTGGGCTTTTAAAAGACTAGAGGGGTGGGGTAGAAATGAGACTCCTGATTCGTTGTATTCCTGTTTGTTGATTAAATAAAGCTTTGGATTCCTAAATCGAATGTACTTGAACATCGTGCAACTTTGACAGGTTGAAGCATCTAAACCAGTCTGGGAGATTCAAGCAATATACTCGATGAAACAAAATGTAGTAGAAGGTTCATCCGTCAGTTCATTGATTAATATTATCAGGTGATTGCATAAATCTGCAACATGAGTTATAAACAAACAAGATAAAATATTTGCAGATTGATTGTAGCAGTTTTTCCCCCCTTTTGAATCACCTCCATTAGGAGACTATGGATAGCCTTGAAATAACTGCTCTATTTGTACGGTCCAGTTATTTTATAGAATGTAACATTATATTAGAAGAAAGAACTATTTTTTGTGAGCTTCCTGTCAGAATTTCGGATTTTACCTGCTTTCTCTTAGACCTTTCCTTTCTTTTCTCTGTAAATACACATTCAGAAGAAGCCACAAATTTGTCAGGTTTTTCATCTGTATATAATCTTTAGTATTATGTTATTTATAGAAAAATCTCATTGTTGGTATAATCTTTTTACCTTTCCATTTGTTTCTGAATTTTTACTTTTTCAACCGAGGTTTTTTTCAACTTTTCCAATGTGAAGTTGAACTAAGCTTGAATCTTAGATTTCACCCATTGAAAAGCTGATGAAAAGCTTTTCTTAATGGTATTAGAAAATGACTGGGATTTGGATTAAAGAGCCGAAGAAAAAGCTCTTCTTAATGGTATTAATTGGCAAAAGATTGAGATTTAGATTTCACCCATGAAAAAGCTGACCAGAAGCATTTATTAATAGTATCTGCAGCCATTTGGTTAAACAAAAAGATTGATTTAGTTTGGTTTATATAGGAAGGATTGATCAAGTAGCTAGTTTCAAGAATTCTCCATTTCATTGCCCAAGAAATTAAATGTATGATTCTTGAAATACCCATAATTAATTTCCCAACAACTTATTATTAATAACCAGCTTATTGGTAATCAGCTTATTAGTAAACAGCTTATTGGTAAACAATTTATTGTTTAAAGAGCTTATTATTGGTAAAGAACTTATTATTGATAAACAGCCTATTAGTAAATAACTTATTGTTTAACCAGCTTATTGGTAACCAACTTATTATTTAAACAATTTATTGGTAAGCAACTTATTATTGGTAAACGGCATATTAATAGTAAACAACTTATTATTTAAACAGCTTATTATATGCATAACTAATTATATAGTTTACCCTAAAAGCATAATAGTATTTATTAATTAAGTGGTGTTCACTAGTTTTACCAAGATACGAACTCGGGAGTTTCTTGAATGGACTGGTAAAATTAAAACATATTTTCCCTGTTCTAAATTATAAAATTATTATTGATTTTTAAAAATTAATTAAAAACATTTTTAAATTTAAAATTAAGATGATATACTAAAAAATTATAAAATAATAAACTAATAGCAATACCTTTTAGATAAATTACAATACTCATTAATATGTTGATTAAAATGACAGAAATTTATGCCAATTTTGAATTTAAAAATGTTTATGTTGACTGTAAATAATCTTTTTAAAACAGGAAAAATATTTATATATAACTTGTTAATGTGTGAAAATTATATTTAAAACGACGGGCTACATTGTAGTAACACGAGTCGGGAGGATGATGCGGTGCCCAAAGGAAGGAAAGGAAAAAATGTAAGTTTAAAGAGATTAATCTTGTTTTGAGCATAGCTTTTAATCGGTTTAATTAAAGTTATGGGGTCCATATATCCAATTGAAACTCTCCACACCCATATTCTTTTGAAATAATGTTACTATCACATAAAAACTTACACATAATGTTCACATACACACACAAACATACTATACACACACAAACATACTACATGTAGAGGTTCACATGTCAGGCGGGGCCCCACAGTATGCATGTGTGTGTATGTGAACATTATGTGTAACTTTTTATGTGATAGTAGCATTGTTCATTGTTTTGAGCCCAAAAGTGGCCGAAAAAAAGATGTTTTTATGCCTTCAAAAGTTTTTACAATATTCCCGAAACTCCGAGAAAAAAAGAAGGACAAACCAAGATTTTTGTTCTTTTTGGTTGAAGTAAGATTTATGTCTGTATATTGTAATATATATGGACCCTTGATAATACACAATGTGGAGCAAAGATAAAATTGTCTGGGGAGATTATTTTTCACCCTCTTACAAAAACAAAGCCTGAAATCTTACTTACTGCACACATGTATTTATTCTTTTGTGTTCCATATAAAGTTCAAAAAAATGATATACAAATGATCGTTTCCCAGATGATCATCTCCCCAAATACTGTGATAGTAGTTTCAAATGATACATACAAATACATAGAATCGCTGTCATCACCATACCCAGCCAGATTTAATGCTGAATTTCATATCCAAATAGGAACGTATCCAAAATAAGAGGTAAACAAAGTGGTTCGTTTCATTAGTCACAACATATGAATCTGTATAGCAAACCCAAAGAGATTCAAAAGATCAACTTGGCACAACAATGTTCCAGGGGCAAGTCCCAAGATTTAGTGATACTAACTGACTAAGTAGATAGAGATTACAACTTTATACAAACATAGAATCTCAAAATACTACATATATAAAAATATAATATCCTGATATACACGCATCAAAAAACCACTACTTACCTTAGAGCAGCACAAACTTGCTGGCTCCCAACTACAAACAGAAAAACAAAAGCCTACTTTAATTTGTGAATGAGAAATCGGAGGCGATGATGCGGTCCAAGTCCCACTTGTAATAATGGATTAGTTCCCTGTGAACCTCTACATCCAAATTACCTTCAATAAACGGATACTTGGAGTTGGAGTTGCAGTTGTTTTTAAATGCTAAGTTGGATTCTTTTGTTTCAAGATGCCCACCAGGTCCAAAGGCTGCAATAGCTGGAAGGCGAGGAGGAAATACATCAAAGACTTGTTGAACCAAGGCAATAGCAAATTCCGCCTCAAAGGCATGGACCAACCATGGCATTTCTTGGACGCTCTTGGGGAAGGAAGACAATGATTCATCGCAGTCCAACGAGATGTAAATAATCTCAAAGTCGTCATCTGTCCTCTTCTTTTCATACATACGCTTTAGTTCAACCAAAAATGAACCAGATTCATAGCAAGAATGAGTTGCAAACAAGAGAAGGACACGCTTCCCTAAGAGCTTGGAAACAGTAGTATCACTATCCTCCTACGAGTAAGATTGAAAATCTCAGAAACACAACAAATCAACATTTAGAGGCCCTTTGGCTTATAAATACAAATTGACACAAAATAACATCACGCTAGGTAGGGCTCGTAATAAGTAAACACACCTTATGGCAGACAGAACCTCCTCTGCGTAAAGGAGCTTCGAGTGATAAAAGTTTGCCCAACACCAATTCATTCTGTTGTTCACTCTTTGTTATTTTCACAGCATTTTCCAAGGTAAAAGGATATGCATCACTTCCAAACTCTGCCAAGATGTGAAAGGCAAAGTAACTCAGATGTTGATAACAATCAGGCCGAAGAACAATCAAATCACCCAATACACCATCAATTGATGAAAACTGTTTATTGAAAACCCGACACAATTTTCGACCGCAAACTGCTACCGAGTACCAAGGGATAGAAAATCTGAACTTTTTTTTGAATTCTGCCTTTGCAATGGAAAGATTATAAGGATCTTTGTTGATGAACACAATCACAAAAGCATTACGTTGCTCATCATTCAACGAATCCCAAACTTTCAAGAGTTTCCTAGCCCATTCGAAGCCCCTATATGTTGGTTCAAAAAAGTACAGGCCCACGGTCTTACCGTCAAGCTCGGAAGTAGGTACCTGCAAACAAAATTTGTATACAAGAACTGAGAAACACAACAGATCATGGGACCAATGAGAAATTAGCCACAACCGCAATGCATAAAGAGAATTACTAGTCGGCCTAGCAAAATAAAAATGACTTGCCTCACTCCCGTCCCTGGAAATTATATGGGCACCCAAAAGCGCAGTGAAGGGGGGTATTTGTTTTTTCAGGAAGAGTTCTTTTCGGAGTGCCTCCCATTCATCAACAAGGGTGTCAATCCTTTCGTTGGTGAAGGGAAAGCCAGAGGCTCCATAACAAAAGAGCTTGGGCTCTAAGTTATCAACCACGAGTGTGCCGTCAGGAGCAAAAAGAACACCTCGTTCGTATGATGGGTGTGGAATATCAAACTTCTGTATGAAGAAATCTCTGGCTCGTTGATCTTCGTGTGGGATGGCAAGCCAGGGCATGCGGGAAAACACTTCATGGAAAACATCCTCGTTGCTACCTAATGCAACAAACACAACCTCCAACTTCTCCTCAAACTTTTCCTGGTTAAAGTAAATTTCTTCCAAATCCGCATTAAAATCCTGGTCGGGCCAGTAGAGAGTTGCAATAAAATCCTGGTCGGGCCTGTAGAAAGTTTGTCCATTATCTTCGGGCAGGAACCAAAAGTAGAGAACAACATGTTTTTTAGAGAGTTCACGAATATCAACCTGAAGAATGTAATAAGCAATGAATGAGAATGTAATTGATGATTAGTCGAGTAAGTAAAATAGGGGAGAAATGTATGCATGTATCTATGAAGGAATGTGTATATATGGCAAAGATGATGTTTATGCAACTGTAATGGGTCAGTCTGGGTTTTATATCAAAAACAAAAACATATTTCACAAATTGAAATAAAAACAAATTCTTATCAACACCATCTCAGTCAATTTGAATTGATAATAATTAACAAATTGCTAATCAAACATAAATTAAGTGGGTGGATGAGTAACTAATCAAGCAATTTACTAATAATTAACAAATTGCTAATCAAACATAAATTAAGTGGGTAGATGAGTAACTAATCAAACAATTTACCTTATCCCCTTTGTTATTGATGAGATATTTTCTGCTTGATCTTGTTATTCTTCTTCCTCCTGAGAGGAGTTCTGAGATTTCGTACTTCTTACCCTCTTTGAACGTCCACTTCTTGATGCGGTTGTCGTATTCCGTCAGTTTGAAAGCAAGAGGATTGAACTTCACCTCCACAGACTTCCATTGCTGCCTTTTCAACCTCTGGTATTTCCTCTTCTTATGTTTCCTCTTCTTATCCGCCTCCTGCTTCTCCTTCACGAACGCTGCTATCTTCGCATTCCTGTCCTCATACTCAATCGTCTTCATCTTCATTATCTTCGACTCTTCCTCCTCCACCTCCTCCGCCGTCAGCGGTTGCAATTGACGACGGAGAAAACGCATATCACGCTCCACCTCTTCACAAATTTCATAATGGTGCCAACAGATTTTTCCGGGGCAACTCACCTGAAGATTACGAAACCATGGAGGACTACGAAACTGCAACGGAGGATCCAACGACGTCGGAAGATTAGGGACTCCTCCTTCCAATTCTGAGGCGGCCGAAGGCCCAGCGACAGAGGCGGCGGAAGGCCCAGATGGAGGAAGTCCGGTCAAAGAGGAAGAAGAACGACGAACGGCAACCCTTGGATACCTTGGACCCCAACCCCGACCACGGAGATGCGCCTGAGATACCATGGTTCACGTTGTGAGATAGTTGTTAGGGTTGGGGTAAGCGTGGGTCAGGGGAGCTCATCCGTAAAAAAATCGAACGGCTACCGAACAAATTGAATCGGGACCGAATCTAAAAATTTAAAAAATTAAAAATCGATATTGGTATCAAATTATCGGTTTCGGTATCGGTTCAGTACAAAATTGGTATCGATTTTTTCGTTTCGATTTTCAGTTATACTGTAATAATTAAATAATTTTTTTTATATTAATAATTTTTTTAAAACTAAGAAATGAGACTAGTAAATTACATTCTTACAAATACTAATTACAATTGTTAGTCTAAGAGTATTTAACTATCTATATAATAAAACAAAACTCATTTTGAATTTAAACGAAAAAGCACAAGTACAAGTACGGTTCAGATTCATTCTAATTTTAATTCAAAATAATAATAATAATAATAATAGTAGTAGTAGTAATAATAATAATAATAATAGTAGTAGTAGTAATAATAATAATAATAACAATACGGTTCAGATTCATTCTAATTTTAATTCAATAACCTATATTTCATCTCAATTCTACCAACTTAATCTAGAGGCTCACATTTCATCTTGCCCAAAAAAAAATTCCACCCAAATCAAGCTCGTTACATGCACCCTCTCTTGCATTCTACCCAAATCCCTTACAGCTACCTGTTTGTTAAAATGGTACTAACAAAACCTTATTTGATTGTAAGTCTACAATTATTTTATTTTGAATCACATATTTCGATAATTTTTATATTTCAAATATTTTCAAGTATATATTCGAGGGTACTTGGTGTAAACGGTAAAGAATACGAAGTTGTTTCTCTATTTTCTGCATGTGTGTATTTTTTGTGTTTTGTGTTTTGTAAAGTTAACTAATTATACATGGTTATGATAATTTTGAGTATGAAATAATGGTTGTTTTGGTGGTTTGGATATGTATTGATGATTGTAAATTTTGTAGACATATTTAGATTTTTTTGAATATCTATTTTTAAAAGAAAATTAATTATTGTGGTGGTATGTTGAATTATGATAATTGTTATGTCTGATCGAATCTCTTTACCGTTTTTTTTATATTAATATTCAGATTATATCTATTCGAAAAGTTTAAAATGCTTAAACTCAATTAAAAATTGTGTTCGACTCGATAGTTAAACGAGTCTCGATCAAAATAGGCATGACAAATTGACTGAGTTTTGTTTACGAATGTTAGCCATAGAGTTGTTTGACTTCTTAGGCGCAGAAGGATAGTTAAGTAACTTAATGCACTTCATAAATATGCTTTATCTAACACAAAGTTTTATACCAGTGATGATTATTTTTGGAATATTTATTTAAAGCTAAATTATAATAACCAAAATCAGGCATTGATCAATGGTTTTGCCATGCTGTGAAATATTGAAATCCTAATATTTTATTTACCTCTTGAAAAATTATTGAATGAATGCTTTCTTGCATGATGGTATAGTTGGGGAGTATTTGAACAGGGAGGAAAGAGACTAGGCAGAATAAGCTCATCCTTTCTATTGGTATAGGCAAAATCAGGCCAAACTACTACTAAACTAGCCATGGTATCTATCTGGCACCGGGCCAGTATGCCTCTATTGTTACTATTTCTATTCCAGCGTCGTTTATATCACACACTATACCTATGTGGTCATCACAAGTGGTAGTTGCCTAGTTGGTACTATGACAACTTCCATGTTATGTCTTTCACCACTACAGTACCACTGCATGGTATAAGTTTGACCCTGGTATGAGTATACTATCTTAATTTTGACAGCTTCCATGTTATGAGCAGACTATCTTCATTTTGACCCTCGGCCATCTTCCTGATAGGATATCAACTGAATCACAAGGCAAACACTTTCTAGCTGTTTTCGGCTAGAAATTGTTTTGATTTGGACGTGGGTTGTTTCCCTATGGTATATGGTGTTGTATGATATTTTCATAAAGCAGCACTTTATGGCAATTATTTTTCATAGGCTCTGTTATGGTGAACTGGTAATTAATTTTGAGGAAGTGATATAAAGACTTTTAATGTGAAAAGGAGTTGATTTGATGTAGATGTTATCTACTGAGTTGTTTCAAAGAGGTGTTGCTAATTCATGATAAGTATTGGGTTCTTTCAAAGGTTTCAGCTTTTAAATTTTAGCTATATATCAAAATTCATCCCTGGGTTTGATGGATTTCTAATTAATTATTAATTAATCTCAGTAATTGTTAGAAGTGGCTATTGTTTAGTTCCCAGTAGGCACACAATAGATCTAGAAGGGGGGTTGAATAGATCCTTTGCGTTTTTTTAAACTCTTTTCTATTTTATTTTGTATTGCTAAGAAGTTAGCACCTGGCAAACATAAGAATCATTTCAAACACAGCGGAATAAGTTAAATGTCCCCTTCATTGATATAATGATAAATATTGATACATTGTTCTTGGAGTTAGTTTAGTTGTATGTAGTTAATACATACATAACAGTTATAACAGTTAAGTACATAATGTAATGACAGAAAGTAAATGACAGAATGTAAAAGACACAAGGGGTTTTAAGTGGTTCAGAGACACAAGCTCCTAATCCACTCTTCTGCACTCTCGCAGGAAATCCACTAAGGAATGGGCAGTACCCTGAATCACTAAGATTCCTTCAAGGCCCGCAGCCCTGGAACTTCAGTTCACTAAGAACTCTTCAAGTCCTTCGACTTGGAACTCCTTTAGTTCACTAAGAACTCTTCAAGGCCAGCAGCCCTGGAACTCTAGTTCTCTAAGAACTCTTCAAGCCCCGTAGGCCTGGAACTCATTTAGTCCCTCCGGACAAGGACCCCTCAGGCCCTGGCTACTTGTTGTTGTAGTAGTAGTTGTTGTTGTTGTTGTTGTGCTTTGCTGCTAAGATGTCTTGAAGCTTGATTATCTTTATACTTAGCAGCTAGGCTTGGTCCTCAGCATTCTGCTTCGAGTCTGGACCTCTTCTCTGATGCAGCTGATCTTCTTTCTGTTTAGCTCATCTTCACTTGATGTCAGCTGTGCAACATCACCACATAGGACTGCTAAGGCTTTTCATTGTGGGACACTTTCTTCAGACCCTTAGCAGCCCTTGAACCCTTCTTGAATGATATGCAGACATGGTTCTGCATCTTTTCTGGTTTAGCTTCTAGTTCTTCATGGTGATCCGTAGAGTGGCTCTTCTGATCTTCTTTATGCTCAGCCACCTTTCTGAGTGCTATCTTCTTGGCCTTCTCGGCTCTCAGCTTGGCTGCCATCTTCAATGGCATTCTCATCCTTGTTGAGTGAAGCTCTAGTCTGTTCAAGTCCTTCTTCAAGTCTGCTTCACTTCCACCTTCGTAGTTTCACTGCCACTGAGATTTGTTCTCTTCAGCTCTGGTGGAACTCGTAGAGTCAACAATATAGCATTCCAACAACTCGACGAATCTACAACTCAGCAACAACTCTTATCTTTGAAGCTTGTCTCTTAAATACCCTTCCATGATCTTCCCGTTGGAAAGTAGCCGTTGGAAGCTATTTGAATTGCTTCGCAGATCTCGAGTTATTTGGTGCAGACTGCTGATGTGACATGACAGTTCTTTTTTGACTTTACTGACACAGCAGTCTGCTTTCTCACCTACCGCCTCAGAGATGTCACTGTTCTGTGTCAGGCTGGTAGTCATCTTTATTACTCCTTTCTGATTTCTTGATTCGAATCCTTAGGAGTTGTCCTTCTGCATCGATGCTCTCAATCATCAACGTTCGAATGTCAATCTTCATATTGATACATTGCCAGAGCTTCAATATTCAGACGTCAGAGCTCTATGATTCAAATGCATATGTTCTTGGACCTTGATCGTAGTGTGTCATGTTGAATGTTGCTTTGACTGGTTGAGACAACACTACGATTTTGAAGAGTGTTCTTGGATCTTCAATGTAGAACACCTCTTCCTCTACTTGAGCAGTGCTTCATCACTTATGCTTGCCTTGATTGATCTCAGGAACTGATATCTTGACTCCTTGTTCTGGCCTCTTCTGAATAGCAAGACACTTCAGATTTGTGGCATACCCAGCTCTCTTTCTTCTGGTGATCTCCCGTTCACCTATCTTAAATGGTCTGACCCATGCTTTATCACTTCTGTCTTGTTCTTCATAAGCTGACCGATATCTTTGTATAAACTGTATCAGTTCCTTCTTGGTTTGGTAAACATTACAATCTTGAGTGATTCCCAGGATCGTTGTCTTCTGTTCGCTTGACAGCATCTGCACTTACTAACTTTCTCTAGTCAGCTACTATGTCTGAAGTCTTCTTCTGATTTACTTGTGGAAGACTTCATCTTGAATGGCTTCACAACTTCAATCTGGATGTTGATTGAGTTGGTGCTTAGATCTTCTGTTAGTTTACATGCCATTCGTTGAGCGCTCTCTGGTTTCCTTCAGGTGGAATGTATCTTTGCAGCTCATACCAGAGGCTTCATACTTTGGATTATTTGGGAGTGCCCATTTGTTGATAATCGAGTTGACACTACGATTCTTCCCTTAGCGTTGTGAGCAACCTTTGTAGAAGCTTGAGTTCTGCAGACTACGATTTAGCCTTGTTGCTGCAAACACTACGACTTCGAGATCAGACCTTAGCAGACTACGATTTCTGCCTTCATGCTTGCTGTCCTCGTCTGATCTGGCTCGACTACGATCTTTGCCTCTGATGTGATCAGTAGACTCCACTACTTTAAGTGTGATCTACGATTCTTGACTTAGCTCTGGCAGGTGCTCGGTCAGCTCATAGACAGGCTATCTCTATGATTCTAAACATGACTTCCTCAGCAGACTACGGCTCTGAGAAAGTTCTTCTCGACACACTACGATCCTTACTCGTTTCTCTTGACAGATTACGATGCTGGTGCAGTGCTCGACGATCAGACAAGCCTATCTATTACATTGTGTTGGGAATTACATATTCAGATTTGATATTGAAAGTAAATATAAATGCTTAAGTGTACAGTCCTTAAGAGAATCATTGTACAAGGACTTAGATGATAGATCAAACATGTTAGGTTGATCTGAGCTTTAATGTTTATCATTTATGTAAATGAATGTATAGAAGAAAAGATCAAACTTGTTAGGTTGATCTATTTGAGCTGTAAAAGTTAAAGTCTTAACAGAATCGTAGTCTGTCAAAGACAGCATTCGGAAGATAAGGCAGAATCGTGGAGCTTGAACAAAGATATCGAGAATCGTAGTCTGCCAGGTTATTTGAGTCTGCAGAAGACAAGGCAGAATCGTAGAGCTTAAACGAAGAGATCCGGAATCGTAGTCTGTCAAGGGATTCTAATCTGCAGAAGACAAGGCAGGACTCGTGGAGCTTGAATGATTATATCAGAACCGTAGTCTTCCAAGGGATTCAAGTCTACAGAAGTTAAGGCAGAAATGTGGAGCTTAAGTGAAGATATCCAGATAAGGAGTCTGCCAAAGAATCAAGTTTGCAGAGGCCAAGGCAAGATTCATTGAGCTCAAGAGAAAGCATTAAATAATAGTAGCCTGCCTTGGAAGTTACACTGAGAAATCACAAGGACAAGAAGCATCTGCCGAGTCAAGTTGAGAATCGCAGAGTGCTATCAAAAGTGTGAAGTCTGCAAGACGAGCAAGCAAGGAATCGTAGTCTACCAAGAGCTTACGAGAAATCGTAGTGTTCTCTGCGATCAAGTCTGAATCAAGCTGTGCAAATCCAACACACAACGATTATGTCACAGTGACCATAATCGTAGTGTTCCTCCAGTCAGCATCAAAGATCGTAGTTCTGATGAAGGGAGGAAGAGCAACAAATGAAGAAAGGCTTATTGCCATTGACAAAGTGATAGTCCCAATACTGCCATATTCATTCTTAGTCCAAATCGAAGAAGTGTATTGAAGAAGCCAAGGAAAGGACTAAAGCTGCCTGCAGAAAACACCTTTTCAGGTGTTAGGTGAAAGATACAGTCTGCCGTGTCAGTGGACCAGGTGGCAGTGCAACAGAAAAAGTAGGACGTTAACATCACTGCACAGAAAACGTCTGAAGCATTAAATGCAGCAATGGGAGCATTCAAACGGCTATTTTTGAATAACTCTTTTATAAGGAAATCAGACAAGGATTCAGACTAAGCAAGCAAGGCGCAAAAAGAAAGAACAAATTGAAAAAGCTCAAGAACACACTACGAGCAACACTACGAACCAGAAGAAAAGCTTGCTTCGCTACTTAGTCTTTTGAAAGACATAAACTGAACTGCAACTGAGTAGCACACCTCAACTATCAACTGCCTATCCAAGTGAGGTACTAAGACAGAGGACTTGAAGAGTTCAGAAGTGAACTAAGTGAAGATCCAAGTCAAAGGTCTTGAAGAGTTCAGAAGTGAACTAAGAGCAGATCCAAGTCAAAGGACTTGAAGAGTTCAAAAGTGAACTAAGTGAAGTTCCAGGGCTGCTGGCCTTGAAGGGATCTAAGTGATCCAGTTGTAAGAAGACATCCTTAGTGGATTTCCTACTCGTGGAGTAGAAGAGTGGATTAGGAGTCGCGTTGGCTCTGAACCACTTAAAACCCTGTGTCTCATTGTCTCTCATTAACTACTATAACTGCTATATCTGTTATAACTGCTTATCTAACCTTAACTGCATTATCTTGAAGGGGAACAAAACATATATTCCGCTGCAGTCAGTATCATCAATACTGACTAAGTATTTTAAACAAAGAAATTTTAAAGTATCTATTCAGCCCCCTTTCTAGATAACTAACGTGCCTTTGGGAACTAACAATTGGTATCAGAGCAGGTTCTCATATCTAAGCATACAAGCTTGAGAAGATTCTATGGCACAACTGATGACCAATACAGGTGGAGGAAACAAACCACCCATGTGCAACAAAGATAAATTTGCAAACTGGAAAGTTCGGATGCAGGCCTACATGGACTCAATAGATGATGATCTATTTGAAACTGTTATGAATGGGCCCTATATAACAAGAAGGCTTGCACCAACTGCAAAAGATCCAAACAACATCGTGGTCAAAATCAAATCTGAATGGACTGAAACTGAAAAGAAGGATGTTCAACTTGACAAGAAGGCTAAGAACATCTTGTTCCAGTCTTTGGAAGACAGTCTGTTCGAGAATGTGGTCAACTGCAAAACTGCAAAGGAAGTCTGGGAAGCATTGCTCATCATGCATAAAGGAACGAAAGAAGTCAGAGAAAACAAGCAATCTCTACTGACTTAACAGTATGAGATGTTTGCTCATGTTCCAGGAGAAAATGTCACTTCCACTTATGAAAGATTCACTGCATTGCTCAACTCTCTTAGAGCCTATGGAAAGACCTATCCAAACAAAGATTTGGTCATCAAGTTCATGAGGTCTTTACCAAGCAGATGGGATGCCAAGCCACTGCAATCAGAGAGTCAAAAAATCTGCATGAGATGACAGTTCAACAACTCTACGGAAACCTTCTCACCTATGAGCTAGAACTGACACAACGTGCAGAAACTTTATCAGAAGGAAGAAGGAAGGACAAGGGAGTTGCTCTCAAAGCAAAGGAAGAGATCTCCAAAGCACAGGTGGAAAATGAGTCAGACTCTGATGAAGAGGATGACATTGATGATGATGAAGCTGCAATGCTGGCCAGAGGATTTAAAAGACTTATGCTCAAAGGCAGAAGCAGCAAAACTAAAAGGTTAAACAACAGCAGCAGTCAGGAGCAGATCAACAACCTATGCTACAATTGCAAGAAGCCTGGGCATTTCATTGCCAACTGCAACAAGCCTATCAGGGAATAGCTGAAAAGAAAGTCAAATCAAAAGAAGAAGCTCAAAGGCTATAGAAAGAATAAGAAGAAAGACATAGGGCTTGTAGCTGGAAGTTCATGGAATGATTCAGACAATGACACTAACACTGAGTCTGAAGATGATGAAGCACCTCAGAAAGACAACCTATGTCTGATGGCCAAAAATGCACTAAACAGGAAAGATGCTGAAGCAGTCATAGACAAGGTATTTGACTTTAACTCTCCTGATATAGACATTGATGATTTAAGAACTGGCATTCGTGATATGTCAACTGATTTATATCAACATATAAGGTGGCTAAAAGTTCTATCTAAAGATTATACTGATCTTCAAAAGGAGAAAGAAAAGGTTCAGAAAGAGCTGGAAGTAGCTCTACTAAGTTCTAACTCTCTCTCTAAATTTGAAGATGAGAATAAAATCTTAAGAGAGACAAATGAACTGACCATACAAAGAGAGTCAAATCTAACTTCTAAGATTGAGGAGCTAGAAAAGACTATCTCTACATGGAATAGATCTTCTTCATCCATGGACTCCCTGATATCCAATCAGAGAAGTGTCTCTGATAGAACAGGCTTAGGGTTTGGGGAATCAAGCTCAGAACCCTGTGTGGAAAAGATAAAAGAGATTAATGTAAGTAGTGCTTCTAACTTAAATAGAAGTATTACATTCGTAAAGTCCACACAAAAGGATGAACTAGTGCATCCTTGCTCTTCTGAACCAAGACGTGTTCCTAAACACTACGGATCTCATGCTGGCTTAGGGTTCAGAAAAGTGAAGAGTAATTCAGTCACCACTGCCCGACCTCGACGAATCGTGGAGTCAAGTAAAACTGACTCCACTGATCAACTTGGAAGGAATCGTGGTGTTGAGATTCACTCAGCACAGAATGCGAACTCCAGGGCTGCATGGAAAAGGAAGACGCAATATAAGGGTAAAGCCAACAAATACCCACACAAATCCAATTGGAGAAAGCATCCACACACACACACACAAACATAAATTATGTTGGATGTTTTGAATGTGGAAAATTTGGTCATAAAATTGCATCATGCTTTCATAATATTGTGCATGGAAGACCCAAAGTCAAGCAGATTTGGGTTCCTAAGGGTACTAACATTGCAGGACCCATGCTAGTCTGGGTACCAAAATGAAAGCTGAATATGTTTGCAGGAAATTAGCACCACGACTACAACATGGTATCTGGACAGTGGTTGCTCAAGGCATATGACCAAAAATAAAGCCCTCCTGTCAAATTACATAGAGAAGGAGGGACCAACAGTTATCTTTGGAGATAACAGCTCTGGCAAGACAAGAGGCTATGGTTCAGTTGGAAATGGTGCAGTGTCCTTTAGCAAAGTGGCTTTTGTTGATGGTCTAAAGCACAATCTTCTTAGCATTAGCCAACTCTGCTATAAAGGCCATCTAGTTACCTTCCTCAACAATCAATGTCAAGTCAGAGATCTGGAGACATCCTCTATCAAGCTGACAGGAACAAGAGAAGGAAATGTATACATTGTCAATCTTGCTCAGCTCAGTACTGATGAAACAGTATGCTTCCTTGCTAAAGCCACTGAAGAAATAAGTTGGCTTTGGCATAGAAGATTGTCTCATCTTAACTTCAAGAGTATGTCTAAACTGGCCTCCAAAGATCTGGTAGCAGGATTACCCAAGTTCAACTTCATCAAAGAAAGACCATGCAATGCATGCCAGCTTGGAAAACAAACAAGGAGCTCATTCAAAGGCAAAGCAGTCAACTCAATTGACAGGCCCCTACAGTTACTTCATATGGATCTCTTTGGGCCAATTTCGACTGTGAGCTAAGGAGGAAAGAGATACTCACTGGTCGTGGTGGATGACTACACCAGATACACATGGGTGTTCTTTCTTAACTCAAAAAATGAGACAAGCTCCCAACTGATAAAGATGTTCAAGCTGGTGATGAATGAAAAAGGAGAGACTATCAAGGCAATAAGGAGTGATCATGCCAGAGAGTTTGACTTCTCAGAAATGGACCAGTTTTGTGCAGACAATGGCATCAGTCACAACTTCTCAGCACCACAAACTCCTTAGCAAAATGGAGTAGCTGAAAGGAAGAACTCTACTTGCAGCAGCTCATCTGCCTGAATACTTTTGGACAAAAGCCATCAACACTGCGTGCTATACACAGAACAGATCTCTTGTACACTCTACGCTAAAGAAGACTCCCTATGAGCACTGCAAAGGAAGAAAGCCAAATGTCAATTACTTCCATATGTTCGGCTGTTCATGCTACATTCTCAACAATGGAAAGCAATATCTGACTAAGTTCCAACCTAAGTCAGATGAAGGAATCTTCCTTGGTTATGCCACAGACAACAAAGCCTATAGAGTTTTCAACAAGAAGACATTAAGTGTTGAAGTCTCAATCCACATCATATTTGATTAAACAGACTTGGATAAGTCTGCACCACCAGACACTACGATTGACTATGGTCGAGCCCAACACTACGACAGTAGTTCCTGAAGAAAGAATCGTAGTGTCCGAAGAAGAAATCATAGTGAGACCTGAACCAGACAACGATTATGAACAACAAGCACCAGAAGTAAATCTTGAGGAGTTCAGACAAGAAGGCGTCAGAACAGATGTTCCAACAGGGAACAGGTGGGTAAGAGATCACACTCAAGATCTGATCATTAGTGATCCAACTGCAAGAATAAGAACAAGATCTGCAACTCAGAATGAGTGTTTCTATTTGAGTTTTCTATCTCAAATAGAACCCAAAGAGATTGAAGATGCAATGCTAGATGCAAGCTGGATTGAATCCATGCAAAAGGAACTAAAATAATTTGAAATAAGCAAAGTCTAGAGACTAGTTCAAAGACCAAAGAGTCACCCAGTCATCGACACCAAATGGGTCTTCAGAAACAAGATGGATGAAGACGGGGTGATCACAAGAAACAAAGCAAGACTGGTTGCTAAAGGCTATTCTCAAGAAGAAGGCATAGACTACGATGAAACCTTCGCATTAGTTGCCAGACTTGAAGCTATCAGAATATTTCTTGCATTTGCTGCTCACATGAAGTTCAAAGTATTCCAGATGGATGTCAAAAGTGCATTCCTAAATGGTGAACTTCAAGAAGAAGTCTATGTGGAGCAACCCCCAGGTTTTGTCAATCTCTGATTATGTCTATAGATTAGATTAAGCCTTATATGGACTTAAGCAAGCACCTAGAGCATGGTATGAAACACTAACAAACTTTCTTATTAAAAAAGGATTCACTAGAGGTAGAGTAGACACTACACTATTTCTTAGGAAGCACAAAGATAAAGTCTTATTAGTTCAGATATATGTAGATGATATTATCTTTGGTTTTACTGATGAAAATTTATGCAAGAGATTTGCCAAGCTTATGTAGAGCAAGTTTGAAATGAGCATGATGGGTGAGCTGAACTTTTTCCTTGGATTGTAAGTTAACAAACTGATGAAGGAATTTTTATAAGCCAAGCCAAGTACATTAAAGACTTACTCAAGAAATATGGCATGGAATCAGCTACTCCCATGAAAACACCAATTGCTCCAGCAACTAAGCTTGACAAAGATGAGAAAGGTAAAGGTATTGATATTACTCAATACAGAGGTATGATAGGCTCCCTTCTCTACTAAACTGCCAGTAGATCAGATATAATGTTTGCAACATGTATATATACTAGATTTCAAGCTAATCCTAAGGAATCACACTTAACTGCTGTAAAAAGGATTTTTAGGAATCTTAAAGGTACACCCTATTTGGGTCTATGGTATCACAAAGAGTCCTCATTTGAACTGACAGGATATTCAGATGCTGACTTTGCAGGATGCAAAATAGATAGATAAAAGTACTAGTGGCACTTGTCAACTACTAGGCAATAGACTAGTGTCCTGGTTCAGCAAGAAGCAAAACTCAGTATCAACTTCAACAGCAGAAGCTGAATATATTGCTGCTGGTAGCTGTTGTGCTCAAATCATATGGATGAAGAATCAGGTAGCAGATTATGGGTTTGATTTTAAACCTATACCCATACACTGTGATAACACAAGTGCTATATCAATAACAAATAATCCTGTCATGCATTCTAGGACCAAGCATATAGAAATAAGATATCATTTTATTAGGGATCATGTTCAAAATGGAACAATATCCTTGCAATACATCCCTACTGAAAATTAACTTGCTGATGTGTTTACAAAACCCTTAGATGAATCCAGATTTAATAAATTAATAAGTGAGTTAGGTATGTTAAATTTGCAATAATAAATTCTATGCTCTAGATGGTGCTAACCTTGCAGATATAAAGGCTAAGTCAAAATCGTAGAGATGACTAAGAGAAACCATGATCGTGGAGTGATCCAGTCAAGGCATGAAGGCTCACTGTGATGGCAACAACAAGCCAAGCAACCCTTTTGAGAAATGTCTCAGGGACAAACCTGATCCTTAGTGTCAAACTAAGATGTTGGCCCTCCCTGAGTAACCTTAATTTAGAAGGCTTGCCATTCCAGGAGGCATCACAGAAAATCGTAGAGTCAATGATCAATGAGCAAGCAAAGGATCGAACTCAACAATCGTGGAGTGGAACTAGGCATTCGTAATTCTCTATAAGGACACACTAGCTCAGGGGGAGCTAAGGGCAAAACGGAGATTTCCACATGGATTAAAATCATAAAGTTCTGCAGAATCCTAACACGTGTCCCACGATGCAGGATATATGGAGGGAAGTTAAAATCCATTTTGAACTGCTTTCTGACAGTTTACCTCTGAATTTCAAAAGACTATTTTCTCTCTCTCTCTCTCTCTCTCTCTCAAACGTAACCCTAAGTTTCAGAAAGCTAAGCCAAGTTCGTGTATTTCAGGAAAATCAAAACAAATCAATGGCTGCGTCCAGAATCGTTTCGGGCTTTCAGCTATGCTTTGACGAATTTGAAGATGCTGGTCCAGAAATGCACAAAGTTCTTTCTTTGCTAAATGAAGCTGGACTCAAGGTTGCCCTAAGCACCGACACACTTGTCTTCACAAAACTGGTGAAGGAGTTCTACACAAATAGAATTTTTGTGGGAAACTTTATCCTCACCAAAGTCAAGGGCGAGCAGATTCGACTCAACTTAGAAAGCATAAACCTGGCCCTAAGGTTCGTCAACAAAGGACTTCCATCACTGGAGAAAATCGATTTCCTTGAAGGCCTAAAGAAGCTGAAGCATAACAAAACTGAAGGAAGGAGTGGCTACAGGAAGAAAGAATTTCCCCAAGAATATGAGTTTCTTGCTGACATTGTTGGCAAATGCATATGCTGCAAGAGCTCGGGCCACGATACTGTAAATGAGAAGTAACTGAAGCTCATGACAGCTATCAGGTACAGAGTTCAACTCAACTATGGAGCTCTTCTGATGGAATGGTTTGGGAAATGGATGGACAGTCCCAAGAAGACCAAAAGCTCAGCAAACATGCCCTATGGAAGGTTTATCAGCATGATGCTGGTGGCTACACTGGGTGATAAGATTGAAGATCAGGAAGGTGTCTCTATTGGCCCCAACCAAAAGATGACCCAGCAACTGTTTCAGAACTGGAAGAAAAACCCGGCAGAAAATTTAAAGATGAAATCTAAAATTTTATCTACTGTAAGGGAGGAAGCCTGGGAAGTAGAAGAAAAAAGAGTAACTGAAGGAAATGCTGAAACTTTGGTCAGAAAGAGGAAAGGAAAGAAGAAGATAAATGAAGATGTGCTAGTGGTTGAGGAACCTCAAGGCCTAACCACTAATGCTCTTCAAGCATGCCCTGATGCTGAAATGAAGTTTAGTGGCCTAATGACTGATAGCATTATTACTCCTGAGGCAGCTCAAGCATCAGAGGAGGAGTTGAAAGAGAAGAAGAAGAAACGTAGTCACAAAACAAGGAAGACTACACTGACTACGATTGTGGAGTCTTCACCACTCGTAGAGTCTAGGCTGGCCATTGCTATGAATGGAGGTGATGCAACAGTCTCTCAGTGTGACACCCCCAAATCCGGGTACTTCAATTTCCACGGGACTTGGTGTTCACTGTACAAATATCATCTATCTATCTACCCATAGTAAATGCAAACCATGAAATAAATAGAAATAATCCTCCCCTTATGGGGTTACAACATCTGAAAAGAATTACATCAATCCCAGGTCATACTTAACCTTAAATCTCAAATGCGGAAATATAAATAATTAAATAAGTCTTACATAACTTTAACATAAGTCTGAAACATAAACACATAAAATAAACAACAAGTCTTCATCACTTGTTGACTTTGCCCTTGCCTTTACTAGTAGAAGGCTCGTCAGACCTTTCGTTCTTAACTGCAATGTTATTATTACGCAAGAGTGAGCACGGTTGCCCACAAGTATAATAATATGACAACAATATAATAACATGCGAGTGAATCAAGACATCTGAATAAAGAAACTCAACTTTTGACTCGAGGATAACTAACAGGAATCAAAAGAACATCTGAGGGTCATAAGACCTTGAACTATGTCCTAGGTTGTAAAGTGTTTATACTTTAAACCTTTAACAGTCATAAGACTATGGACTCTACTTCTCGTACTTAGGGGGATCAGCCCTTAGTACCATACTGTGCACAATATCTCAACGCTAAAGCGTAAATAATCCCCTTTACAGGGTTGTTCGTCTCAGTTTTGACATCAGAGTCCGCACCAAAGGAAGTTTGGTTTGGATAAGCTCAATAAGTATTCTAGAATTTGAAGCGTTCATCAACTATGGACTAGTCGAATCAATAAGGGTTCACTAGTCCTATAAGATTTAACAATAACATCAATATTCAACTTGAACAATAAATTTCAAGAGTATACAATCGAATAAGTATTTTATAACTGAAGTAATATTTAAAGGAATAACAATATCTCATATGAAAACCTTAACTTGAATAAACAAGGATAAGAACTTGCTCGATGTAAAAGTAAAGTTTGAGTTTAGGAAACTTGCCAAAATATTAAACAATTTTAAGGATAGGAAACTAGCCAAAATATTAAACAAGTTTAAGGATAGGAAACTTGCCTCTTGCACAAGCTACAATTATAATTCACGTTCTTTATTAAACCCTACACATCAATACGTTCACAATACAAATTAATCAATAACTCGATATACGTATCGAATCACACACATCGGTCTTGAGCACGTTATTGGACTATACAATTAACGATTCAAGTCATGTAATTAACTTATTAATTACTCACGTAATATAAGTTATTAACCTCTTATTATATGTTTAATCATGTCTTTATGTTCATTACATTAGGTTTTAAACCACCTCTTAGAACACACGAACACTTAGCAAAAAAAATTTCAAATTTCTGCAAGGGGCGCGGCCGCGCGCCAGTTACCCTTGGGACCAGCGCGGCCGCACGGCAACGCAGACCCAGATTTCCAGTTCGCGAATGACACACAGAGCAACCCAAATAAATCCAAATTAAACTAACGTAATGAATTTAAGGCTACCCATAAGATATAGAATTTACAGAAACATCATACCATGTTCTAAGCATGCTTTTAACACTTTAAATCACGGAATTACACAAATCACAACATTTAATTTCACTATTTTCAATATTTTATAAAGTTTTGAAAGAAAACAAGAATTCAACGTTACGGATTCGTTATAACACCGAATCCATTCGTTTAACTTCCATTTTGTTCGTTTAAATGTACACAATCACATTCAAGTGTTAATTTAAGTTAAATAAACGCATAAGGTGTGTAAATTTTGTACGTAAGGGCCATATGGGCCATATGTATAATTTTTACACTCTGTAACTTTTGAAAACCCAATTATCAACAAAATTCCATGGTGTGATCACTGAAAGTTATGCATATATGGCATATAATATGTTATGGACATCAATTAATATATATATAGCCATATCATGAACAAGTCATCAATTTAGTCTTTTACAGAAAACTTCAAAGTACGTTAACGGAAGTTTTGAAAACTTAATTAAGACGTAATTACATAAAATTGATCACTGTGATTTATGTATACATGGTATAAAACATGTTATAAACATAATTTAACCCATATAAAACCATATAACCAACAATGATTCAAAATTGACGATTACAGAGAACTTCAAAGTACGTAAAAATAGAAAGCTTAAAACTTAATATAACTGAATTTACCCTTGCTAGTTGGTGAAGATGATTCAAGGATGATGATATAAATTTCTCAAATTCTTCTCCCTCAATCTTTTCTCTCAAAATTCTCTCTGACTCTCTAAGTTTTATTTCCTCTGATATGAATATATGAATTGATATAGTATATATGTATATAAGTATAATACGTATCATAATATATAATGGGTGAGTGGTTGTCAGTTGGTCCCTTAGTGGGTTAACTGACCAACTCCCCTTAAGGCCTTGTTTGGCTAGCTTTAAGGAATCCCTTCTCATTTATTTTAATTAATTTATTATAATATAGTTAATTAATGTCACACCCAATTAAATCAAATAATGCTATTTAAATCAATTAAATAAAATAGCATAAATCTACATTAAATCACATAGTCACATAATTAAAATTCTTATTTATTAATTATGTCTAATCATAAATCTCTAATTAATTAATAAATTAATTAGAATAACATTATGCTTATTAATTAATATATTAATCAAATAAGCTCAATTAAATACATACTTTGAATATAAAAATTCACCACATTAATTTAACTAATGTGACACATATAATTAAATTAATCTACCATAAATTCATCAATTAATTATTTAACTCAATAATTAAATCATCAAAAAATATTTATTTAATTCAATAAATATTCAAAATAAATTACAAAAATCTTGTTTGTCACATCTTTCCCCCCTTAAAAGGATTCTGTCCCCAGAATCACGGTTCAATTAAATTTCGTCCCGTTACATTCTCCCCCCCTTACAAAGATTCTGTCCCCAGAATCGCATAAACAAAAAAATTAAGTAAATAAATCTGGGTAATTCTTCATCATATGCTCTTCGAGTTCCCACGTAGCTTCTTCAGCATTGTGGTTCCTCCAAATTACCTTAACAGAAGGTATAATTTTATTTCTGAGGACTTGCTCTTTCCTGTCAACAATCTGAACAGGAATTTCTTCATAGGATAAGTCTTTCTCAAAATGTAGGGGTTCATATTCAATCACATGTTTGTAATCGGGTTTGTAGGGGCGTAAAACTGACACATGAAAGACGTTGTGGACATTCTCAAGCGCCGGAGGTAAGGCTACCTCATACGCAACTTCTCCAATCCTTCGCAGTACTTCAAAGGGTCCAATGAACCTTGGGCTCAATTTTCCCTTCTTACCGAATCTGATCTTCCCCTTCCAGGGAGAGACTTTCAAGAACACATAGCTACCCGATTCAAACTCAACGTTCTTACGGTGTGGATCGGCGTATTTCTTCTGCCTATCCTGAGCTGCTACCAGTCTTGTTCTGATCACTTTGACTATCTCTGCTGTCTGCTGTACCAGTTCTGGACCTAATAGTTGTCTCTCGCCAACTTCATCCCAGTATAGCGGGGTTCTGCATTTTCTTCCGTACAACGCTTCGTAAGGCGGCATGCCAATACTAGCGTGGTAACTGTTGTTGTAACCGAATTCCACAAGCGGTAGGTGATCATCCCAATTTCCTTTAAAATCCATGATGCATGCTCTCAACATATCTTCCAATGTCTGGATCGTTCTTTCACTCTGCCCATCTGTCTGAGGGTGATAAGCCGTACTCATTCTCAACTGTGTCCCCATGCATTCTTGTAGTCGCTTCCAGAAGTTCGATGTGAAACGCGGATCTCTGTCGGAAACAATTGACACCGGAACTCCGTGCCTCGAAACAATCTCTTTCACATATAGCCTTGCCAACTGGTCTAAGTTGAATCTGATTTTAATCGGAAGGAAGTGTGCGGATTTCGTCAGTCGGTCAACGATAACCCATACTGCGTCGTAGCCTTTCTGAGTCGTCGGAAGGCCAACCACGAAATCCATCGTAATGTGTTCCCATTTCCATTCTGGGATTTCCAGGGGTTGTAGCAAACCACTTGGTCTCTGATGTTCTGCTTTCACTTTCTGACAGGTTAGACACTTTGCAACACACTCAGCAACATCTCGTTTCAAATTCGGCCACCAGAAGTGCTGTCGAAGATCCTGGTACATCTTGGTACTACCGGGGTGAATTGAATACCGTGAGCTATGAGCCTCTCTCAAAATGTCATCCTTAATCTCTGGCACTGACGGTACCCGAACTCTATTCTCAAATCTCAGTAGTCCCTCACTGTCTATCTTGAATCTCGGTTCGGTTCCTTCAGATATCTTTTTCTTAACCTTCTCACATTCTTCGTCCTGAAGTTGAGCTCCCTTAACTTTATCCAATAGGGTTGTACCAGCTTGAATCTGAAACAACTTCTCGTCAATCTCCATCGAATACTTCACTTCCAATTTCAGCTTTTCCATTGCTGAAATTAGTTCCTCCTGAGTAGTCAACATCATCAATTTCTCCCGACCCTTTCTGCTTAAGGCGTCGGCAACCACATTAGCCTTACCCGGATGGTATAAGATTTCACAGTCATAGTCCTTAATTAACTCCAGCCACCTTCTCTGGCGCATATTCAAGTCCTTCTGTGTAAAGATATATTTCAGACTCTTGTGGTCTGTATATATTTCACACTTCTCCCCATAGAGATAGTGTCTCCAAATTTTTAAAGCAAATACCACGGCAGCTAACTCCAAGTCATGGGTCGGATACCCCTTCTCATAGTCTTTCAATTGTCGTGACGCATACGCAATGACCCTGCCGTTTTGCATAAGCACACAGCCAAGTCCTTTATGCGACGCATCACTATAAACCACAAAATTGCCTGTGTCGTCCGGAAGGGATAACACAGGTGCTGAACTCAACCTCCTCTTGAGCTCTTGGAAACTTTCCTCACACTTCTCTGTCCAAACGAATTTCACCGATTTTCTAGTCAAATTTGTCAGCGGAGTTGCGATCTTGGAAAAGTCCTGAATAAATCTTCTATAATAACCCGCCAATCCAAGAAAACTCCTCACTTCCGACGGTGTTTTCGGCAGATCCCAGTTCATCACAGCTTCGACTTTAGAGGGATCTACCGAAATTCCGTCCTTGTCGATCACATGTCCAAGAAATTGCACTCTTTCAATCCAGAATTCACATTTAGAAAATTTGGCGTACAACTTCTCTCTTCTCAACGCCTCTAATGTTAACTTCAGATGTTCTACATGTTCTTCCTTGGTCTTCGAGTATACCAAAATATCGTCGATAAAGACCACCACGAATTTGTCCAAAAACGGCTTGAACACTCCATTCATTAAGCCCATGAATGCTGCAGGAGCATTCGTTAGACCAAATGACATTACCAAAAATTCGTAGTGACCATATCGAGTCCTAAATGCTGTCTTTGGAACATCCTCTGGCCTCACCTTCAGCTGATGATAGCCACTCCTCAAGTCTATCTTTGAAAAGTACCTTGCACCCTTCAATTGGTCGAACAGATCGTCGATCCTCGGTAATGGATATCTATTCTTAATTGTGACCTTATTCAGTTCTCTGTAGTCGATGCAAAGCCGCATCGTCCCGTCCTTCTTCTTCACAAATAACACCGGCGCTCCCCACGGCGATACGCTAGGTTGGATGTACTTCTTGTCCAGTAACTCTTGTAGTTGTACCATTAACTCTTTCATCTCTACCGGAGCCATCCGGTATGGTGCCTTCGATATTGGGGCCGTCCCTGGCGCCAAATCGATCACAAACTCAACCTCTCTGTCTGGCGGAAGTCCTGGCAGATCATCCGGAAATACGTCTAAGAAGTCCCTCACGACTGGTATATCTTCTAATTTCGAATTTTCTTTACGACTATCGACTATGTAGGCTAAATATCCTACACAGCCTTGTCTTAACAACTTCCTGGCCTGCATCATCGTCAGACAACTCGCTTGTCTAGGCGATTTACTGCCATAAAACACAACCTTTGACGGGGTCATAAGGTTGATACACTTCCTCTGGCAATCAATTACAGCCCCATAATTGACTAGCCAATCCATTCCCAGAATAACATCGAATTCCCCAAGTCTAATCGGGATAAGATTTACGTTCATAATGTTACCCTTAATATCTACTCTACAGTTCTTGTGTACATACTTAACAGGGATTACTTCTCTATTCGCAATCTCTATATTCATGGGGTATTCTAACTCGTCCATAGGAAGTTCTAAGTTCTTAGCAAAGTCATCGGATATAAATGAACAAGTAGCACCCGAATCAAATAGTACATAAGCATTAACTTTATTGATCGGAATGATACCTGACACCACATCGCGAGACTGCACAGCATCCTGCACGGTCATGTTGAAGGTCCTGGCGGTTGGTCGGTTGGTTGCGGTTGGTCCCGTGATAGTTAAAGCACTTCCACCGCTGTTTCCCCTGTTTCCACCTGATCCTTCCCTTCCAGATCCCTTCTTGGGACAGTCCCTTGCCAGATGGTCCTTTGAGCCGCAAGTGAAGCAAGCACCCTTCTTTGGGTTAGGGCAATTAGGTGCTATGTGGCCTTCCTGACCACAATTGTAGCATACTCATTTTCCCTTCATACAGACCCCCATGTGAGCTTTTTCGCAGGTCGAACAAGCTTCGATCCTCTTTTTCTGACCTCCTTGCTGATTCCCAGTCGATGAGTTATCATTCCACCTCCTTTTTTGATTATTACTCCCTCCCGTGTTGCTACCAATAGCCTTGTTAATTCCTTCACCTTCACTCTTCTTCTTTTTCTGATCTTGGTTATACTTTGTAACTGCATCACTCCCGCCTTCAGCGAGAATGGCCTTCTCCAACACCCCAGCAAAAGTGTTCAATTGGAACATTGACACTTTGCTATACAACCAGGGCTTCAGGCCCTGTTCAAACCTCCTTGCCTTCCTCTGATCGGTGTGCACTTGATACGTGGCAAACCTAGCCAACTCATTGAATTTTGCCGCATATTCTGGTACGGACATATTTCCCTGTTTCAGTTCCAAGAACTGGACCTCCATTTGATTCTGCGAGCTGGTCGGAAAGTACATCTCGAAGAACATCTCTTTGAACCTCTCCCAGGTAATCACACCTTCACCTCCCCGAACCTTATTCGCTTGCCACCAATAGCTGGCCTCAGATTTCAGCATGAACGTTGCATAAGCGGTTTTCTGGTCCTCTCTGACTCTGGCGACGTCGAAAACTTTTTCCATTTCCATGACCCAGGTTTGAGCTTCTATCGGGTTCATGGTGCCTTTAAACTCTGGCGGTCCCACCGCCTTGAAGTCCTTGAACGTTGTGGTCGGTGGAGCTTGAGGTTGGTTGTTAAGCGCTCCAGCAAGTAAGTTCGCCAACTGCTGAACGGGGTTAGCATTGGCGTCGTTGTTGTTGTTAGTTGACCCTTCTTGGGCCTGTTGACGGTTAGATCGTCTCCTTGGCGGCATTTTACTCTTAAGAAATACGCGTATTAGAACTTTATTCAATCTTTTAAATATCTAAGGCTTAACTTAAACATTTAGACACAATCAGTCAACACATTATCTCAAATAAACTCTGATATATTACTAAATCAAAAGTTTTAACATAATACGATAGCATCACTGCTATTTACATCAACTATCCTGAGATAAAGAATCTACAGGATTTAAAACATAAAATATTCCTCTGTTTATAAACACATTGGAATTTACATTATTAACTACCAGATAGGTTTCACAAAATCAAATGTTCCTATCACTGCCCATTAAGGCGACGAACAGCTTTGCCACGCTCTTCTTCCATAATCCGAGACATCGTCCTGCGATCTAGCATGTACGACGGTAGTCCTTCAAACTGAATTGGGTACCTCATAACCCGATCCTGGGCCTCGTCAATTGCATACTGAAGTATAGAGTACGTCTCTTCAAGCTTGGCCTTCTTCGCCCGACAATTATCTTCTGCGAGATCTGCTCGTCGTGATTCCCTTACCCAAGCCTCCTCTGCTATGGCCAGCCTTGCTGATTTCTCTTTTAGTTCATTCTTCAATTCCTCAATTTCCTCCGACTTCTGCTCGGTTTGGCCCTTCTCGTGAGCCAAATTCCACTCTACATTTCCCAAACGTGTGTGAAGAGCCTCAACCTCTCCATCCCTCAGCTCGATGGTAGACTGTTGAGTAACCGACCGCTCCCTCAGCTCCTGAACAGTCTCCCTCAGCTCCTGAACAGTATCACGTAACTCTATGTTACGGTCATACAGCTCGTCATACATCTCAGCACTGATAGAGCTCGGCGGGAACTCTTCAGGGTCTTCCTCCTCCTCTTCAGCTGCCTCAGCCTGAACTTCAATCTCCTCAGGGTCTTCCTCAGAGTCCTCCTCTGAATTAGACACCGGCACAATCTCCTGACCAATGACTGTGATCAAGGGTGATGGCTCTCGTCGGACTAACTGCTCCCAAACTACGTGGATATCTCGGGGCTCCTCCTCTCTAGCCTCTAGGGGTACAAGGTCCCTGGACTGACTAGGTTCTCCAGCATTCGTCATCCTGACAAATAAAATTTTAAGTTTTAGTAATTACGTGATGCTAATCGAGACTCGAATATATAAGTATAAGCACGTAGCACATAAGGTAAGTTATTATCTTTCTTAGAACTCGATAAGAGTTATCATTACTATGTTCTCGATCTCTAAAAAGGCTACTATCCTAAGGTTTTTCCCCACCTAAGGTTCATAACCTACGGCTTTGATACCAACCTGTGACACCCCCAAATCCGGGTACTTCAATTTCCACGGGACTTGGTGTTCACTGTACAAATATCATCTATCTATCTACCCATAGTAAATGCAAACCATGAAATAAATAGAAATAATCCTCCCCTTATGGGGTTACAACATCTGAAAAGAATTACATCAATCCCAGGTCATACTTAACCTTAAATCTCAAATGCGGAAATATAAATAATTAAATAAGTCTTACATAACTTTAACATAAGTCTGAAACATAAACACATAAAATAAACAACAAGTCTTCATCACTTGTTGACTTTGCCCTTGCCTTTACTAGTAGAAGGCTCGTCAGACCTTTCGTTCTTAACTGCAATGTTATTATTACGCAAGAGTGAGCACGGTTGCCCACAAGTATAATAATATGACAACAATATAATAACATGCGAGTGAATCAAGACATCTGAATAAAGAAACTCAACTTTTGACTCGAGGATAACTAACAGGAATCAAAAGAACATCTGAGGGTCATAAGACCTTGAACTATGTCCTAGGTTGTAAAGTGTTTATACTTTAAACCTTTAACAGTCATAAGACTATGGACTCTACTTCTCGTACTTAGGGGGATCAGCCCTTAGTACCATACTGTGCACAATATCTCAACGCTAAAGCGTAAATAATCCCCTTTACAGGGTTGTTCGTCTCAGTTTTGACATCAGAGTCCGCACCAAAGGAAGTTTGGTTTGGATAAGCTCAATAAGTATTCTAGAATTTGAAGCGTTCATCAACTATGGACTAGTCGAATCAATAAGGGTTCACTAGTCCTATAAGATTTAACAATAACATCAATATTCAACTTGAACAATAAATTTCAAGAGTATACAATCGAATAAGTATTTTATAACTGAAGTAATATTTAAAGGAATAACAATATCTCATATGAAAACCTTAACTTGAATAAACAAGGATAAGAACTTGCTCGATGTAAAAGTAAAGTTTGAGTTTAGGAAACTTGCCAAAATATTAAACAATTTTAAGGATAGGAAACTAGCCAAAATATTAAACAAGTTTAAGGATAGGAAACTTGCCTCTTGCACAAGCTACAATTATAATTCACGTTCTTTATTAAACCCTACACATCAATACGTTCACAATACAAATTAATCAATAACTCGATATACGTATCGAATCACACACATCGGTCTTGAGCACGTTATTGGACTATACAATTAACGATTCAAGTCATGTAATTAACTTATTAATTACTCACGTAATATAAGTTATTAACCTCTTATTATATGTTTAATCATGTCTTTATGTTCATTACATTAGGTTTTAAACCACCTCTTAGAACACACGAACACTTAGCAAAAAAAATTTCAAATTTCTGCAAGGGGCGCGGCCGCGCGCCAGTTACCCTTGGGACCAGCGCGGCCGCACGGCAACGCAGACCCAGATTTCCAGTTCGCGAATGACACACAGAGCAACCCAAATAAATCCAAATTAAACTAACGTAATGAATTTAAGGCTACCCATAAGATATAGAATTTACAGAAACATCATACCATGTTCTAAGCATGCTTTTAACACTTTAAATCACGGAATTACACAAATCACAACATTTAATTTCACTATTTTCAATATTTTATAAAGTTTTGAAAGAAAACAAGAATTCAACGTTACGGATTCGTTATAACACCGAATCCATTCGTTTAACTTCCATTTTGTTCGTTTAAATGTACACAATCACATTCAAGTGTTAATTTAAGTTAAATAAACGCATAAGGTGTGTAAATTTTGTACGTAAGGGCCATATGGGCCATATGTATAATTTTTACACTCTGTAACTTTTGAAAACCCAATTATCAACAAAATTCCATGGTGTGATCACTGAAAGTTATGCATATATGGCATATAATATGTTATGGACATCAATTAATATATATATAGCCATATCATGAACAAGTCATCAATTTAGTCTTTTACAGAAAACTTCAAAGTACGTTAACGGAAGTTTTGAAAACTTAATTAAGACGTAATTACATAAAATTGATCACTGTGATTTATGTATACATGGTATAAAACATGTTATAAACATAATTTAACCCATATAAAACCATATAACCAACAATGATTCAAAATTGACGATTACAGAGAACTTCAAAGTACGTAAAAATAGAAAGCTTAAAACTTAATATAACTGAATTTACCCTTGCTAGTTGGTGAAGATGATTCAAGGATGATGATATAAATTTCTCAAATTCTTCTCCCTCAATCTTTTCTCTCAAAATTCTCTCTGACTCTCTAAGTTTTATTTCCTCTGATATGAATATATGAATTGATATAGTATATATGTATATAAGTATAATACGTATCATAATATATAATGGGTGAGTGGTTGTCAGTTGGTCCCTTAGTGGGTTAACTGACCAACTCCCCTTAAGGCCTTGTTTGGCTAGCTTTAAGGAATCCCTTCTCATTTATTTTAATTAATTTATTATAATATAGTTAATTAATGTCACACCCAATTAAATCAAATAATGCTATTTAAATCAATTAAATAAAATAGCATAAATCTACATTAAATCACATAGTCACATAATTAAAATTCTTATTTATTAATTATGTCTAATCATAAATCTCTAATTAATTAATAAATTAATTAGAATAACATTATGCTTATTAATTAATATATTAATCAAATAAGCTCAATTAAATACATACTTTGAATATAAAAATTCACCACATTAATTTAACTAATGTGACACATATAATTAAATTAATCTACCATAAATTCATCAATTAATTATTTAACTCAATAATTAAATCATCAAAAAATATTTATTTAATTCAATAAATATTCAAAATAAATTACAAAAATCTTGTTTGTCACACTCAGCCTGAACAGACTATCAGGAGTGAAGCTGAAAAAGGTTCTAAAAATGCAGTCAAGCCCAATAGGAAGAGGACATTGGTCAAGAAATACATTCTTGTCAATGAGGAAGTACTAAGGAAAGAGGACAGAAAAAGGGCTAATGAGAAGGCTGAAGATGCTTATGCTCGTATTGATGAAGTTGGTGAAGTGCAAAAAAAGGAAATACCAGAACTAGGTGCCACAGCTGAGGGGGAGCTGTTAAGAGGAAAAGATCCAGAGAATGCAGAAGCTGAGGGGGAGCTACCAGTTATCAAAGAAAACGTAGTCTCCCCAGTCTATGAAGAAACTGTAACATCTGCTGATGCTGTGATGATGGATGTTGAAAGTGATGTGTTGGAAGATATGGTGGAGAATCTGGATGAAGTAAGGCTACATCAGTTTCCAGTCACAGAGTCCCAAAACTCTGTGTCTGATGAACCAAATAACCAACTCATTTTCGTAGAGCGACCCCTTTACAATCCAATAATGATTGAGCACATCACTCGAGTTGTCGAAGAAATGCTTGCAAGCTCAATCAGTGAAACACCAACATTGGACAACACACTACGATTCGGACACACTGATCAATCCAAAGAAGAAATCGTAGAGTGTCTGGAGCAGCTCAAGGAAACACAAACACAAACATCTGAGCCAAACAATTCTCTAATACAGCAAACACCTAACCCTCTAACCCAAGCAGATGTCCTATCATCCTCCAACAATGAATACTTTGACATGACTCTTGCTCTCGCAAGTTTGTCAAGGAGAGATGAACACACTACAGCTACTCCTCCTCCTCCTCCAGAAACACAACAAATTCTAGATCAATTGGCTCTCATGCCAACCAAGGAGGAGCTGACTGCCACACTGAGTCAAATAGGGTCAGAGTCTGAAAAGGTCCTTGAAGAACACTCCCTTGCTCTTCACTACAGATTCGACAACATTATCGACTCGGTCAAGACTCTTCCAGGACATTTGGGAATGGAACTGACTAAATCATTAAGGGCGATCTTCATAGAAATGGCTGAAAGCATCAAGGCAAGAGATGCTATTCATTTTGCCGAGGCCAAGAAGCAGAAAGAAGCCTTGCTGTTAATGCAAAAGAATCAGCAATTTCAAAATGAGCTGATGACAGAACAGATTTCAGCACTGCGTATCTCTCTAAATCAATACCATGCATGCAGTAATGCTCAAATCAGCCAGAACAACGATGTCGTACAAATGCTTCAAAAACAAAGAAGACTCACTAAGACTTTAGTTGCTGAGCAAACCAGTGATATTTCTCAACAACGAACTCAAATACATGCCTTGGTGGACGGAGTCAGACGGCTCTCAGACGATATTCGAACCCTTGATGATGACATAAAGGGGGAGAAGATTGGGCAAGGAGATAAAGGCAGATGTGGAAGACTGAGGCAGTAAGGAGATAAAGGTAGAGGTAGAAGACCGAGGCAGACGCACATTCAACCACCACCTCCGCAGCAGGGAAGGCAGAGGCAAACTAATACTGGTCAATCGTCGGGTGGCAACTCCAGGAGTTCAAATGATCAAACTCCACGATCTGATCAGCATCTGCAGTAGCCTCTAGTGGGAATATCTCTTCAAAGAAATCAAGGCCAAGCTTCTGGCTCACAAGGCATGTCTGTACAGTCCAGATATGAGCTAGAAGACATTGAATAGAGAGATGAGCAAACCAGAAGAATGAGAGTTGCAGAATCTTCGAGGAATAAGAGGCAAAGAAACTAGAGATAAGTCTAAAGCTTAATTGTGAATTGATGTTTATATGCTAGATTGTAATATCTTTTCAAACATCAATAAATTCATACTTATTCTCTAGAAATTTCAGTTACTCACTGAAACACTAAGCCATATTTACTTTCTAGCATTATGCATTTAGAAAATGATGCTGTGATCTAAATCTCCTTGATTATGTCAACATCAAATAGGGGGAGATTGTTGAGAATTGCATATTCAGATTTGATATTGAAAGTAAATATAAATGCTTAAGTGTACAGTCCTTAAGAGAATCATTGTACAAGGACTTAGATGATAGATCAAACATGTTAGGTTGATTTGAGCTTTAATGTTTATCATTTATGTAAATGAATGTATAGAAGAAAAGATAAACTTGTTAGGTTGATCTATTTGAGTTGTAAAAGTTAAAGTCTTGACAGAATCGAAGTCTGTCAAAGACAGCATTCGGAAGACAAGGCAGAATCGTGGAGCTTGAATAAAGATATCGAGAATCGTAGTCTGCCAGGTTATTTGAGTCTGCAGAAGACAAGGCAGAATCGTAGAGCTTAAACGAAAAGATCCGGAATCGTAGTCTGTCAAGGGATTCGAATCTGCAGAAGACAAGGCAGAACTCGTGGAGCTTGAATGATCATATCAGAACCGTAGTCTTCCAAGGGATTCAAGTCTACAGAAGTTAAGGCAGAAACGTGGAGCTTAAGTGAAGATATCCAGATAGGGAGTCTGACAAAGAATCAAGTTTGCAGAGGCCAAGGCAAGATTCATTGAGCTCAAGAGAAAGCATTGAAGAATAGTAGCCTGCCTTGGAAGTTACACTGAGAAATCACAAGGACAAGAAGCATCTGCCGAGTCAAGTTGAGAATCGCAGAGTGCTATTGAAAGTGTGAAGTCTGCAAGACGAGAAAGCAAGAAATCGTAGTCTACCAAGAGCTTAAGAGAAATCGTAGTGTTCTCTACGATCAAGTCTGAATCAAGCTGTGCAAAGCCAACACATAACGATTATGTCACAGTGACCATAATCGTAGTGTTCCTCCAGTTAGCATCAAAGATCGTAGTTCTGATGAAGGGAGGAAGAGCAACAAATGAAGAAAGGCTTATAGCCATTGACAAAGTGATAGTCCCAATACTGCCATATTCATCCTTAGTCCAAATCGAAGAAGTGTATTGAAGAAGCTAAGGAAAGGACTAAAGCTGCCTACAGAAAATACCTTTTCGAGTGTTAGGTGAAAGATACAGTTTGCTGTGTCAGTGGGCCAGGCGGCAGTGCAGCAGAAAAAGTAGGACGTCAACATCACTGCACAAAAAATGTCTGAAGCATTAAATACAGCAACGGGAGCATTCAAACGGCTATTTTTAAATGACTCTTTTAGAAGGAAATCAGACAAGGATTCAGACTAAGCAAGCAAGACGCAAAAAGAAAGAACACATTGAAAAAGCTCAAGAACACACTACGAACAACACTACGAACCAGAAGAAAAGCTTGCTTCGCTACTCAGTCTTTTGAAAGACAGAAGCTGAACTACAACTGAGTAGCACACCTCAACTATCAACTGCCTATCTAAGTGAGGTACCAAGTTAGAGGACTTGAAGAGTTCAGAAGTGAACTAAGTGAAGATCCAAGTCAAAGGACTTGAAGAGTTCAGAAGTGAACTAAGAGCAGATCCAAGTAAAAGGACTTGAAGAGTTCAAAAGTGAACTAAGTGAAGTTCCAAGGTTGCTGGCCTTGAAGGGATCTAAGTGATCTAGTTGTAAGAAGACATCCTTAGTGGATTTCCTACTCGTGAAGTAGAAGAGTGGATTAGGAGTCGCGTTGGCTCTGAACCACTTAAAACCCTATGTCTCATTGTCTCTCATTAACTACTATAACTGCTATATCTGTTATAACTGCTATAACTGCTTATCTAACCTTAACTGCATTATCTTGAAGGGGAACAAAACATATATTCCGCTGCAGTCAGTATCATCAATACTGACTAAGTATTTTAAACAAAAAAATTTTAAAATATCTATTCAACCCCCCTTCTAGATAACTAACGTGCCTTTGGGAACTAATATATTGTATAAGATCAACCTAACAAGCTTGATCTTTCTATATTTATAGTCCTTGTACATCATTTTTTAAGGACTTTACAAAACTATTTTGCTTATGTAGGATCAACCTAACATATTTGATCAATTCATTCTAAGTCCTTGTACATATATTCCTATTATCTATCAAAAGACTTTACAGCTTTTGTCAATGCAAGCATACTTGCATATTCATTCATTTATATCATAATCAAATCATATATAAATAGGAATAACATTCTTATATATATTCCTAATAATCTCCCCCTATTTGATTTTGACAAAAACAATCAGTGCATATGCATGAGATGAATGAATCTTATATACAGTGAGCAGCAGTATTTCTAAAGCAGATAATCATGAATGTCATTGATGATAATATGAGATTACATACACTATGACACTCTATATTCTGGATCCAAAACATACCTAACTTATACAAAGATGTACCTCTTCTGCACCATGTATGTCTTCAGAATGTCTGTTGATTAGCTTCTGCTATTGCTCATCTTTCTTTCTTCTTTTTCTTCTTTCCCATGCTCCCCCTCAGATTCATGCTTCACTTCTTTGTCTGATCAGGTTCTGGTTCAGTTGCATGCTCTCCTTCTTTGTTTAGCTCCCCCTCAGATTCTGTGTTCATGGGGTCATCATCTTTTGGCTCCCGCTCAGATGATGATTCTGCTTCTGCTGCTGCTTTCTTCTTTTTTCCTTTCTTGTCCTTCTTTGCTTCTCTACCTCTCTTTTTCTTCTCTCTTTGATGTATCTTTTTCTCCCTCTTTTTGTCATTAATCACTTGTGAAAGCTGCTCCACGTTTGACATAAGCTGCTCCATCAGGTGAGAAGAGTTACCAACTTCAATCTTGAGTTCTTGTTGGCTTAGCTCAAGTTGGAGGGAGAGAGACTATTTCAGATCGTCAATCTTGTCAGAGAGAAATAGGATTTGATCTTCATTTGTCTTTTTAGCTCGTAAAGCTTCTTCCTTCTGATCACTCTTGACCTTCAGAAATACTTGATCCCTTAGATGAAGCTTGAGGGATATGTTTGAGAGTCTGTCTTGAAGCCTTTTGGACAACTCATCATCTTCTTTAGTTGACATGTTCTTTACTTCTGCAGCAATTTGAGAAATCTTCTCAACCAATTCTTCAGAGTTCTTCAGCAACTCTTGCTCTTGAGGAGATGTGGTATCAGGTTGTTCATTTTCCATCTGATCAGCTGTTTGGTCAGGCTCCTGCTGAGCATCTGATTGACTGCCTTGCTCCTGGACATCAGATTGTACTCTATGATTCTCACTCTTGGATAGACCTTCAAAGACAGTGAGAATCTGACGAATTTTTGAGTACTATGCTGCTTGAGCAGAAGACAGCTTTTCAATTTCATCTTGATCATTATCATTTGTAGAGTGAAGGGACTCTACGATTGTAGACTTGGGCAGAATCCTTCTTCCTTCTAAATCTGCTCGACAATCGTAGGGGATGTAATGATTCTTAGCATGTCTATGCACCTTGAAGTGAGACTCGTCCGTGATCAGCAGAATTGCAAACTTCTTCACCCTTGGAAAGTTCTGAGCCACTAGCTCTAGGTTGGGAAGGTGAGAGAAGCACCATGAGAGATAGCTGTCGTCTCCGGTGAGTGATGCCTTTACCCATGACATATGAGGATAGAGCCATCTTATTGCATGGTCCTTGATCTCAGGCTCGTATATCAAAGTTGAAGTATTCATCTTCATATCTTCATGATTATTGAGCAGATCTCCTAAGGTCATCATCCCTTCATCACCATAATTAATCCTTTTGCCTGACAGTGCAACCTCTAGTGGTTCTTCATCAACTTCCACTACTACCGTTTTCTTGCGATGAGTAGGATCAGATATGTGAAATTCTTCTGGCAAGTCATCCTCAGGATAGGAGTCTCCTTTACTTTCCTCATGCTCTGAGCTGGAGTCAGAATGGTGTAGACTTCCTTCAACTGACTCATCAGTTTGTTCATGCATTTGATCATCATCTTTATCATCATTAGCAGGGCTTGCCTTTGCAGACTCACTAGCCTCTTCTAGCTCTGCAGTCTTCAGCCTTTTTATGCTATTCTTCTCTGATAGGATCTTCCCTTTTTCCTTAGCATCTCATCTCTTGGATTCAGCCTCATCATCGCTGATTTCAATTGTCTGTGGAAATAATTTTTCTCTTTTTGAAATTATTTTAGCAACCAGTCTGTTGCTCTTCCTTCTTCTTGGAGGTTCAGCTATAGGAGATTCAGCTCTTTCTTCATCTTCAGTCTTTGAAGTTTTTGACTTATCAGATAAACTTCCTTGAGATTCAACAGCAGGAGTGACAGATACTTCTTCTTTAGATCCTTCATCTTTTGCCCCATTAGATGGACTCCTAGATACATCAGCACTGAGAGATCTAACTGCTTCATGATCAGATTCTTCCTTATCAGTAGAATGGCTACTCTGTAAATTAGCCATGGAACTTGCATATTCTTCTTCATCACCAGACTTGCTCCTTGAAGATTCATCCTTGGACCTCTCAGTTCCCATTTCATCTTCTGACTCTACGTTTTCTTCTTCAGTCGATAAACTTCTTTGGGAAAGTGACTTCTGCCTCTACAACACTTTGGTTTTCTTCTTTGCAGGCTTGACCTTTGGGGTAATTGCACCTTCAGAGGACGAAGACTCTTCTTCTTTCATGGCACTTGCCTTCCTCTTCTTTGAAATGCTCTTGCTGCTGCTGCCATGTGGTAACCGCTTGTTCTCCATTGGGTTCTTCTTCCAATTTGCAAACAGCTATGTAGTCATTATCTTATGGCTGTTAAGAACTTCACCTTCGTCATCCTTAATTTTATTCTTCAACTTTTTCTTCAGAATAATACTCAAGAACCTCCCATGGAAAACCTTAGTGAGGGGTTTTCCTGTCAACCTTTTCTTTTCTGCCCTCTCCAACCATTTGGACATTTGGTCGATCAGAATAGATCCAAAGTTAATACGCTTCTTCAGAACTATTGCAGACATGATTTTCAGCTGTTGATCAATCACAGTGTCATGTGCAGTTATACATTTGCCTACAATCTCTGCAAGGAACTCAAACTCTTCAGGAAACTCATTCTTCTTCATGTCCTTTAGACTAGGGTTTCTTATGTATCTCATAATCTTCTTGGCTTCTTCAGTGTTAACTTCATCAAGGTTTTTCAGACCTAGGTCAGAAAAACCTAAGCACTGATTGATGTCAGAAGATTTCAGCTTCAGAATCTGACCTTTCACTTTGGTAGAAAGAGTTCCAGAGTTTGTAGTCATGTTGGAGTAGAACTCTTTAACCAAGTCAGCATAAATTGGAGTATTTGACTCAAGGCATTCTGAGAATCCAGCTCTCCTTACGAGTTCAAGAATATCTCTGAACTTCTTCTCAGATTTCTCGAATGTTTTAGTTCCGAGCTGAATGCCAGTGATTACTCGCCAGTTTGCCATCTGAAGAGTTAGGGTTTTCTGGATTTATGACTTTGTGAGGATCTTGTGAGATGTTAGGAAGCGATTCAAGGTTTGATAACTGTTTGAGAAGATCTTGGTTGTTTGGAAGTATTTAGGTTTTGGCTTGAGAGGATGAGTGTATGGATTTGACAGGTTTGCAGCTTTTGATGAACCTGATAAAATGAAACTGCCAATTATTTGAATTTCCCTCTTGTAACTGTTCCTTCCACGTTTTTTAGTGGGACAGTTGTAAGATGCTGATAGATCACAATCTGTAACTCCTCCATCGTGTTAGTTAATCAGATTTAACTTTTCTTCTGTTGACTATTGACTTCTTAAATCTGTGGAGCGACTTGTGTCTTTGCTTAGTACTCCACGATTTCCCAGACTACTCTACAATCTTTGTTTCTTCTTCGATGATCGTAGTCTGTGGTCATGCTTCAATAGACAACTTCTTCATTAGACTCTGAGGAATTGACAATTCTCATTTGCAGTAAGTGATCTTCTGATAAGATGCTGCTTGCTTCAGCAGAGATTCCTGTGATGCATTCCATATTAGCATTCCTTCTAAAGTAAGGTAGCTCAGGAAGGGCCAAGCTCTTAGCTGAATGCTAAGGATCAGGTTTGTCCCTGAGGAACTTACTAGATGAAGAACTTTAGACAAGATTAGTACTGACATCATATTTGACCTTTTTGCTAGGGAATTAATCTACCAACTCTGGATATTCATTGGCGTTGGATTTTGTATAGGTTATAATCGTGGTGTCCTCCTGCTCATTTACTATGATCAGATGGTTGATCATAGGCACTCCACGATTTTGAGATAGATGGCTGATAGGATTATCAGTAGCATGTTTTGGGACATTGCTACTGACTGTGATGGATATTCATTTGGTTCATCAGTTACAGAATTTTGGGATTTTGTAACTGGAATCTTTCTGGTTTGGGTTAGCTCCTATTTAATATGAATTTTGACATAAGTGGTCTTGATGTTCGTGGTGTGGTCAACAGACATGTACCAAATATTCTGAGTTTATCTCACGTCTTTTGGCAAGAATTCCACTTCTTCACTTTGCTCCTTGAGCTTCACCATCTCCATATCTTTATCTGTTCTTCCACCATCTTCGACGTCTCTTTCTCAGCATATATCATAATCTGATCAGGTACAATAATGTACTTTGTATGACTGATCATGACTTGATTTCCTATGGTTCTGATCTCATTCTTAGTTGGATCATATGCTTGAGATTGATTGCTTTGTTCACCCTTTTTGTCAGCAATCCTTTGATCATCTTCCTCCTCTGTCAGATCATCCTTCTTGATAAATCTCCTGATCCTTTTCTTTGATTTGAACACAGCCCTTGTACTTTCTTCAGATTCAGCCCTTATAATTGTTCAGGCTGAGAGGCTGTTGCAGCTTCTCCATCTGCAGTCATACTTTGTATGGACTCTACGATTGGTGATAATTCTACAATCGTGGTGAGAGAGAACTTCTTTGTTCTGTAACTGCTTTCCTTTTTCTTCTGAAGTTCAGAGTTTCTTCAGTTTTTCACTTGATCTTTCTGAGTTAATCAAGTTGTTATCTTTTCTGCTTGGAGGATCTGAAGAATTTGCTTCATCAATCATCTTTGACATCTTTAGTGCTGCTGCTCTTAGCAGATCACTGCTCCCCCATAGGTGATGTTATCTTCTCAAAAAGGGATAGATTCTTCTTCATCGTATGCAACAGAAAGCAGCCTTGCATATCTCCTTCTGACTGGAATCATCACGATCATATAAGCCTTTTTGATTCAAGAAATGAGATATCTTCAGGATTAATCACTTCCACGATTGTTGACAGAACTACAAACATAGTCTTCTTCATCTGTCACCAGAATGGATGTTTTCAGCAGGCTTGTAGTCCTCCCTTAGTTTCTTCTATCTATACTGAGGAATTATTTGAGACTATCAATCCGTCAGCCTTCCTTCAGTTAGTTGCCCCTTCCTCCTTAATCAGAACTGGAATCTTTGATGCTGACTGGAGATGCACTACGATTATGGTCATTGTGACATAATCATTGTGTGTTGGCTTGCACAGGCTTGTCACAGTCTTGATCGTAGAGAATACTACGATTTTCTTTCGGCTCTTTGAAAGACTGTATTTGTGGAGTTCTGCTTCTTTGATATTTCCTCTAAGTTGATATGCTTTGAATGAATAAGCATAGAGGATCTTGTTGATCTTGGCGTGAACGGTAGGCTTCCATATGGAGAACAACAATCTTGTGAGCATCATTTATGTGAGCTCAACAAGTCTTCAAGAACAGGCTTTGGCATGGAATGATTTTGGTAAGATCATTGCTGAAATGTCTTGAGCCTCCAGCTGTTTGAATCTTCGTGACTGAAGCCATCTGCTTCAGTATTCCTTAGTGTGGTCGAGTAGACCAAGTATCTGCAGGTTAGATAAATTTCTATTTTTGGTACCCATGGTTAAATGGGTCCTGCTAGGTTAGTTTCTTAAAACCCATATTCCTTATATGCTGGAATTTACATCAACTTTTGCATCAATAATTATATCTATGCATGTATCAGATCTAGATGTGACATTTATCATGCATGCTGATGAGTGTGTGTGTGAGATTAATTATTTTAATAAGGCACTCATTTCCTTTGACGGTTTCACCCTTTGCTTAGTTATGTTCACAGATTTTGAATTTTAGCAGAGTAGGAATCAACTCTATTACTCATTTGTATCTGGTTGATTCATGGAGATGATCAGTTTCTAAGAATATTCAAGATACTCCTCTAGAACTGATCATACTCTACTTATTATCAAAAACTTAGAACATAGGTTTGTACATGCATACAAGCCCTTCAGCAAGGATTACTCCACTTAAATTTAATTAATTCTTGATATGCTTATGACCTATTTCAGACTTCTTTCAAGATGTTATCTTCAACCTAAAACTTGGATGGAGAGAAGGTTTGTTAGCAATTTAAGTTTCCAACCTTAGTGCACTTTCTCTCTTCCCCTTTTTAGGTGGAGTATGGTCTCTTGATAGAATACTGTTATAGTACATAAGGTAATGCAATATGATGTATATATTTATATTAATGAGGAACGTACCTTTACACTGTCAGTCTCTTGACAGTCATTTACCTTGCTATAATGAGATTTGGCATTGATGTGCATGTCTTTACATTTATTTTTGACAGCTTGTTGCTCCAGTTGTCCTTCAATCAATCAGTCATAATCTTGAAGAGTTAAGCTAGGAAGGTCTTGGCATCTTTAGTTCTTTAACACTCTTGAACCTCAAGGTTCACATCCAACTGCTGATTGGCCAAATACATAGTTGAGAGATTCTTCTTTCTTCTCTGGATAAGTACTTCTTAACATGAGTGGTCTTTCATCTTTCAGAATAGAGGATGCTTGATTCTTTGCTGTTGATACTTTTTGACTTCCCATCTCTGGTCTTCAGACTACAAGATTAACTATGGACAAGGATTGGTCTTGATGCTATGGCATTTAAGAACTGGACTAATCTGAGCAGCTTCAGGTATATATACACATTTACCTGTACACATTATTTCCACCATGTGAGCTCATCTGCATTTACAAGTGACTTACTACTAAACTAAGTTTAGAACAATGTTTGTGCCTAGGATCAGACTTAAAGCGATTAGCTTTTGAATATAGCATGAGAACCTGCTCTGATACCAATTGTTAGTTCCCAGTAGGCACACAATAGATCTAGAAGGGGGGTTGAATAGATCCTTTGCATTTTTTTAAACTCTTTTCTATTTTATTTTGTATTGCTAAGAAATTAGCACATGACAAACATAAGAATCATTTCAAGTACAACGGAATAAGTTAAATGTCCCCTTAATTGATATATTGATAAACATTGATACATTGTTCTTGGAGTTAGTTTAGTTATAAGTAGTTAATACATACATAGCAGTTATAACAGTTAAATACATAATGTAATGACAGAAAGTAAATGACAGAATGTAAAAGACACAAGGGGTTTTAAGTGGTTCAGAGACACAAGCTCCTAATCCACTCTTCTGCACTCTCGCAGGAAATCCACTAAGGAATGGGCAGCACTCTGAATCACTAAGATTCCTTCAAGGCCCACAGCCTTGGAACTTCAGTTCACTAAGAACTCTTCAAGTCCTCCAACTTGGAACTCCTTTAGTTCACTAAGAACTCTTCAAGGCCAGCAGCCCTGGAACTCTAGTTCTCTAAGAACTCTTCAAGCCCTGCAGGCCTGGAACTCATTTAGTCCCTCCGGACAAGGACCCCTCAGGCCCTGGTTACTTGTTGTTGTAGTAGTAGTTGTTGTTGTTGTTGTTGTGTTTTGCTGCTAAGATGTCTTGAAGCTTGATCATCTTTATACTTAGCAGCTAGGCTTGGTTCTCAGCATTCTGCTTCGAGTCTGGACCTCTTCTCTAATGCAGCTGATCTTCTTTCTGTTTAGCTTATCTTCACTTGATGTCAGTTGTGCACCATCACCACATAGGACTGCTAAGGCTTTTCATTGTGGGTCACCTTCTTTAGACCCTTAGCAGCCCTTGAACCCTTCTTTAATGATATGCAGACATGGTTCTGCATCTTTTCTGGTTCAGCTTCTGGTTCTTCATGGTGATCCGTAGAGTGGCTCTTCTGATCTTCTTTATGCTCAGCCACTTTTCTGAATGCTATCTTCTTGGCCTTCTCGGCTCTCAGCTTGGCTGCCATCTTCAATGGCATTCTCATCCTTGTTGAGTGAAGCTCTAGTCTGTTCAAGTCCTTCTTCAAGTCTGCTTCACTTCCACCTTCTTAGTCTCACTGCCACTGAGACTTGTTCTCTTCAGCTCTGGTGGAACTCGTAGAGTCAATAATACAGCATTCCAACAACTCGACGAATCTACAACTCAGCAACAACTCTTATCTTTATAGTTTGTCTCTTAAATACCCTTCCATGATCTTCCCGTTGGAAAGTAGCCGTTGGAAGCTATTTGAATTGCTTCTCAGATCTCGAGTTATTTGGTGCAGACTGCTGATGTGACATGACAGCTCCTTTTTGACTTTACTGTTATAGCAGTCTGCTTTCTCACCTACCGCCTCAGAGATGTCACTGTTCCGTGTCAGGCTGGTAGTCATCTTTATTACTCCTTTCTGATTCCTTGATTTGAATCCTTAAGAGTTGTCCTTCTGCATCGATGCTCTCAATCAGCAACGTTCGAATGTCAATCTTCATATTGATACATTGCCAGAGCTTCAATATTTAGACGTCAGAACTCTATGATTCAAATGCAGATGTTCTTGGACCTTGATCGTAGTGTGTCATGTTAAATGTTACTTTGACTGGTTAAGACAACACTACGATTCTGAAGAGTGTTCTTGGATCTTCAATGTAGAATACCTCTTCCTTTACTTGTGCAGTGCTTCATCACTTATGCTTTGCCTTGACTGATCTCATGAACTGATATCTTGACTCCTTGTTCTGGCCTCTTTTGAATAGCAAGACACTTCAGATTTGTGGCATACCCAGCTCTCTTTCTCCTGGTGATCTCCCGTTCACCTATCTTAAATGGTCTGACCCATGCTTAATCACTTCTGTCTTGTTCTTCATAAGCTGGCCGATATCTCTGTATAAACTGTATCAGTTCCTTCTTGATTTGGCAAACATTACAATCTTGAGTGATTCCCAGGATCGTTGTCTTCTGTTCGCTTGACAGCATCTGCACTTACTAACTTTCTCTAGTGCAGCTACTATATCTGAAGTCTTCTTCTGATTTACTTGTGGAAGACTTCATCTTGAATGGCTTCACAACTACAATCTGGATGTTGCATTGAGTTGGTGCTTAGATCTTCTATTAGCTTACATGTCATTCGTTGAGTGCTTTCTGGTTTCCTTCAGGTGGAATGTATCTTTGCAGCTCATACCAGAGGCTTCATACTTTGGATTATTTGGGAGTGCCTATTTGTTGAGAATCGCGTTGACACTATGATTCTTCCCTTAGCGTTGTGAGCAACCTTTGTAGAAGCTTGAGTTCTGCAGACTACGATTTAACCTTGTTGCTGCAGACACTACGACTTCGAGATCAGAACTTAATATACTACGATTTCTGCCTTCATGTTTGTTGTCCTCGTCTGATCTGGCTCGACTACGATCTCTGCCTCTGATGTGATCAGTAGACTCCACTACTTTAAGTGTGAGCTACGATTCTTGACTTAGCTCTGGCAGGTGCTCAGTCGGCTCATGGACAGATTGTCTCTATGATTCTGAACATGACTTCCTCAGCAGACTACGGCTCTGAGAAAGTTCTTCTCGACACACTACGATCCTTACTCGTTTCTCCTGGCAGACTATGATGCTGGTGCAGTGCTCGACGATCAGACAAGCCTATCTATTACATTGTATAAGATCAACCTAACAAACTTGATCTTTCTATATTTATAGTCCTTGTACATCATTTCTTTTTAAGGACATTACAAAGCTGTTTTGCTTATGTAGGATCAACCTAACATATTTGATCAATTCATTCTAAGTCCTTGTACATATATTCCTATTATCTATCAAAGGACTTTACAGCTTTTGTCAATGCAAGCATACTTGCATATTCATTCATTTATATCATAATCAAATCATATATAAATAGGAATAACATTCTCATGTATATTCATAACAGCTATATATCAAAATTCATCCATGGGTTTGATGGATTTATAATTAATTGTTAATTAGCTATAGTAATTGTTAGAAGTAGCATTTGTTTTAAGAGGAGTTGATTTTGAGTAGATTGCATTGTGGTACTTAAGCTTCCTTTGGAACAAGAAAGGGAAATGAAAAATGGGGCGGGAGGTTTTTAAGAGGGGAAAAGAACCTCTTTTTCCTTAGGTCATATACAATTAAAAGTGATAACAAGATATGCCATGAACTATTATGCCAAAGCCCGAGTCCAACTCTCTTTTGCCTCAATTACCTAAGTACATGCACTTTTTTCCTTTTTTTCTAATTAAAATTTTTATATGTTTTTTTTGTTGAACCAAGATTACTGTAGAGTTCAACTATGTAAACAATTTTCTATTTATTTGAATTAGCTTGGGGTTCTGCATAGCAATTATGTATTTATTAGTTGTTTTTACTTTGGTGGTTGATTTTTTTCAGTCAAGGGAATTTTATCCCTCTGATTTTAATTTGCCTCACGGTCCATGGATCTTATTTGGCGAATTTATCCTCGATGATATGTAATTATATGGTAGAGTTTGAGCAATTGAAATAATGGTTGATACTGAGATCAAAATTGTCATAACATGTTCAAAATTTGTTATTCTATAAACATACTTGAATTATGAATTCAATCCTATAATGTTCCAATTACATATGGCTTGAAATAAAGCCTTTTAGTTTGATACAATCTTTTGAGATTGCTTTTCTTCTTACTTGGTTAGGGCTTGGTTCTATTATTTTTGTTCAGGGAATTCTTCTTTCAGTATCAGGTGTATAATCAGTAGCCCTTTCTGACCTTTGATTTTATACTTGCAAAGATATTAAAATTCCATGAGGTCATTATTCAATGTATTTTTTTGTTAGTTCAGAAATTATGATAGGGAATTTCGCAAATAATATGTGTTTGGTAGGAAGATAAATTACAGGGATTTGTATAATTTAACTACCCTTTGTAAGGATAATCTTAAATCTAGCAATATTCCTCAATCCACATCAAGGAGTAGAATTTGTTATATCGTGCAGTTTTGATTTATTTCACTTGGAATTGTAATGTATAAATTACTGCACTTTTACAGGTTTCTTGCCAGAAGAATGGGAATTGTTGTGTATGGAGTGTCAAAATACCTACAGAATGAGAAAGCTAATAGCCAAAATTGATAATTTTGCGAATGTAAGTCAATATGTCAGTGTAGTAGTAAGAAAAGCTCTCTGTATTTAAATTGGAATTGAAAGTCGGATGCCCAATAATGGACAATATTTGTTACAATCTCTCTAAATTCTTACTTATATCAATCTAAACTATACCAACTTCGTACTAAGAAAACCTTATTTGATTGTAAGTCTACATTCATCTATATCTTTTCCTAAATAAATTGATAATTTGTTACAATATCTCTAAATTCTTACTTATATCAATCTAAATCATTTCCCCCCACTACATACAAATGGGTGTGCTCATTTGTTTTATTTTGACTCACATATTTCGATAATTTTTATATTTCAAATACAAAGGATACTTGGTGTAAGCTGTAAAGAATACAAAGTTATTTTTCTATTTTCTGCATGCGTGTATTTTTTGTGTTCCATCTTTTGTAAAGTTAAATAATTATACATGATTATGATGATTTTGGGTATGGAATGATGGTTGTTTTGGTGTTTTGGATATGTATTGATAATTGTAATTTTTGTAGATATGTTTATATTTTTTTGGATATCTATTTTTAAAGAAAACTCTGCCGAAATTTCTTGAAATTAGTAGCAACTAGCTTGATTTTTTGGTGGTTAGATATGTGTTGAGCCAATTCTTCAAAAAGGCAATATTGTCAAATGCACATTCTCAATTGCTCTAATGCCATAATACAAACTGCTACTAAATACTATGATAAATTGATTTTATAGGTAAGATTTTATTGATGTTTTTGTGAGAGACACTTCATTTATTGATACAATGCTCTCTTTAATTAAATCAAACTCCTCCTTTCAAATGTCACACAGTTGTTTAAACACAATTAGGTAATCATGATTAATCAAACAACAATTAAAAAAGTACCTTTAATCTAATGTTGTACTCTTCCTCCTTTTCAACAATAAATGAGTTGAATTTTTTGAATTTAAATCTAATTTTTCGTTACGCAAGGCACGAGCAATTACTAGTGAATAATTTGTTAGCACTTTATGTTAAATTTAATTTGATAAAATTCAGTTTTTTATTGACAAAAGGGATTGAAGGAACAATTTTATACAACTAATGTATTTATGAGGGACACTTATGTTAAAACAAAAGTTTAAGAAATACTTTTTACAAAAACATAACAAATAGGAGAGCTAGATTTGCAATTTAGTAACATATAATCAAAATATAATATGAAAATCAGGGTTTGCTAAGAAAGGGAAAAAGCGTGAACCAAATTTAGTACATATATAAAGATAGAGTTAGCCAGCCTACAGGTAGCCGCCTCTAGACCTTTCTTCTCAATTCCTCATCTCTGCACGCTTCTATTCTATTTTCTGGAAGGTAAGAGATGCCAGCAAAAAGATCTGAATAAGGCTGTCATATTGTTGGGCTTCCCAAACGTACATCACATCCATGATTCTCTTTCGAATCAATATGATTTTGCATCGGTCTTATATTACTGCTGTTTTAAGGGATCTGCCAAACCACAATTCGTATTCAAAGAAACTTAAATCTGGGTCTTACCATATTGATATTCTGCACGATGATCCGGTTTTATTCAATCAGTCGATCCGAATGCGAAGTTGGGTGGATTTTTCAGTCAAATCAACTATTTGGTGTTACTAGGATATGTTGTTCGGCCGTGATTTCTCTGTTTAAAAAATTTGGTATGTTGAATTTTTAATCTATGTCTCATCCCGATCATTTAGACCATTCATTCTATATGATAAAGCATAATATTTTAATTATATAGAATGTTCGTTTGTAATCTTAACAAGGACAAACTAGTAGACAATAGCTGTCTTATTTTGGTTTGTGGATATTGCAAGAAGTTAAAATTCATCGAAGTTGTCCAAAAGTTTAAATTTTGGTAGCTTGTGGATATTGCAAGAATCTGAATATCCATTGAAGCTGTTCAAAAGTTTAAATTTTGATAGTTTGTATGACATCTTTGTGGATAGTGTAAGCAGGGGCGGAGGGAGGGGGTCCACGGCCCCCGGCCGCCGGAAAGATTAGTATGTAGTAGGTATGTGGGAGGGTCTATCCTGAAATCTGGCAATGGAGAGGGTCCGGGGAGCCCTACGTGCGCTGGTATGAAGAAGGAAGGGGAAGAAGAAGAAAAAGAAATTAAAAATATATATATAATCTTATAATTAAGTAGCTTACACATAATATAAATATTGACATATTAATAAATTTTTATCTGTTTGCAATTTTAAAATGGTCAAAGAAATGAATCTCTAATTTAAAAATGAAAAAGTATTAATTTATCTAGATTTTTTGCATCTTTTTGACACTTTTGGAGGCAAGTCGTCTAACAAACTTTATTATATAATCTTTCTATTTTGCAAGAAATAAAAAGAGTCCCATTTATAAATTTTGTAAACACTAACTACTTTTTATTTTATATATGTATACTTTTTAAAATAATAAGGTGTTCATTCATTAATAATGACATTATAATATACATGATTATAACTAAGTGATAGAATTTATTTTTTTTGAAATGAAAGGAGTATTTCTGTTATTTAAAAATAATAATTACTTCGTTTCACAAAAAGAATTTTATTGATAAAATTTATCAATATTAAATATGTATTTTTGTTCTATATCTATCTCAAGTGAATAAGTTGTTAGGTTAACATTAACCACACTATATTAAAATTTGATGATAATTTATACTCATCACTACAAAAATAATTATTTTTATACTCTTTTTAAAAGGAGTAATGGACGTGTTTGACCTTTTTAATATTTTTCTATTTGTGAAACAAAGTAAATAACAGAGGAGGTCTGTATATTGGGGGGTCTGGTAGAAACAGAGGAGAGAAATATTGGGGGGTCTGGTAGAAACAGAGGAGAGAAGAGAGCCGCTGTTGTTGCCGCCGGTCACCACTGCTGATCGTCGGGCTGACGCCCGCCGAACCCCCCAGCTAAAATTTTCTGGCTCCGCCACTGAGTGTAAGGATAGATGAGGCTTTGAAGCTTTTGTATCCGCAAGGACATAATGATACATGATGTATTTAGGAAGCTTTGAAACTATAAAATGATAGACAATGCTTTGAAGCGTGTAGGCTTTTATTTAATGATAAACGAAGTTTTGAAACTATCTTATTTACAAGGATAGAATGATAGACAATGCTTTGGAAGCGTTTTTATTTGTAAGTGCTAAAGAGATAAATTAATAAACTCTTCTTTTCTAGGAAATTATGAGATAGGAATTCTCTGTCGCTGGGCCTTCGGCCGCCTCAGCACCTTCGCAGTCCGCCGGACTAAGGAAAAAAGTGATAGATGATTTCATAAAACTTCCTTTCATGGTTGGTTCGCCCCCACCCATTTATCCATTACAAAACCCAAATTATTATTTGATTTTGGCAATTACTTGGGACCCTGCCTTCTTATCAGAACCCTTTAATCTGTTGTCAATGCAAGGTTTATCAGAATTCAAATCTTGATTGAAGCAGTTGGCAAATCAAGGTCAAATTTACACTATACATGGATTGTTCTTGGATGGGTTGGGTCACCCTCCGAACATGCTTTACACTGACTATGCTAATACTGATGTAATGCAGGAGTCGTGGGAAGACTTGAAGGTATGATATTACCTTTTGTTTTTCTAACTAAAATATTTAATGTATAAATGATGACATTTTTATCAGCCTGTAAATGTACTTGTTGTGAATATTTATGTTTTATATACTCGCAAGTGCACGAATCGAATACGTAGTATAACTTACAAGTGCGAGATCGAACCCTAAGGAATTGACGGACGTGTTTTTCTTACTCACTAATTCTAATTAGTTCCTAATCTTGCTTAGAAATATGCAAATATTACGCTAATGAAATAATCAATAATAAAATTCTAGGGTGGCGGAATCATATAATTGATAGCATTTTCCTAATATTCATGCCCAATAAACTCTACTTTCTATCTCGCACTAATTTGGTCTCTCGACTCTATTAATGTGGAAAATAAAATCAACTAAGTCCAATTAATTTGTAAAATTAGATTGTTAATTCTTTCATAGCCAAACATATGTATAAAATCAAAGTATTCGTTATTTCCATCAAAACACAGTTTATATCCGCTTTGAGCAAATCATAAATTGAATCCAATAAATAATAATGAGAATCCAACCTTATTTTTTATAGTAAAGATAGGCATTCAATAGAAAGAGTTTTTTGAATTAGGATTCTCTCAATTTCAAATAAATAGGCTCCATCTTATGGTCCAGATTTAAAATGTGTTGAAATGTGACATCATTGCAGATAGGAAAGAGAGATGATTTTAAATTTGGACCATGAAATGGAGTCTCCATTTATTTGAAAAAATGGAGAGGATCCTAGTCCGATTTTTTTTACGTTAAAACAATAAATTGGTAGAATCAATGGGCATGAATATGTGTAATAGAAGCAATCAATTATACTCATCCTTAACCCTAGAAAATAACCTAGCCTAGCATGCTTGAAATTAATACACAAAATGTAACAAAATACTCACTTGAATGTACCCATTAATTGAAAAAGGAAATAAATACATTCTGAAATTCAAAACTCAAAATGTTTTGCTCTAAATAAGAACAATGCTATCTTTAACATTCAAAAACAAAGAATAAATCAAATAAACGAATTATGCCAATCAATTGCTAAAAGAGAAGAAATTACCCATAAGCTAAGAACATCCAAAAGAAGAAATTCTGAAGAACCTCCTATTTGGCACTAAAATAGTTGTATTTAAAGGGTAGAGAAAATTGTCTAGAATGATAAGGGACCCCCTGTGACTCTTATGTTGCTTGGCTGACTTCGATTCAAAAACAGAAGCTCCAGAGGAGAGATACACGGAATTCTCCTTCTGGAGGGATTCATCCATTCCCCTTTTTTCTGCGCTCCCTCTCTCATCTCCTTATGTCTAGCTAACTGATGATGTTGGTCCCTTTTTAAAACCCTCTTACCTTTTTGGGCTTTTAATTAGAAGGCTGTGAAAACTTAGTTGAGTTTTACTTTGGTGACTTATTTGGACGGCCACTTGGCTGCTGCTTTATTTCAATTAAAGTAATGGGCTTGGCCCACATCTTACTGTTGTTATGTTTCAGCTGTGATTATGCTTTTACTCTGTTTCTTTGCTATGTTACTGCACAAATAAATTCTGCAAACCGCCTCCATTAAATTCAAAACCTGAGAAACACCAAAAACACAACAATTGTAAAAATATATGCTGTCCAAAATCTAAATTAGTAGGATACGATATACCAATTTCTTGGCACATCTAATTTCCCCCAACTTATACTTTGCTAGTCCTCGAGCAAAGCAGAAACTGAGAAATTGAAGCAAATAAATAAAATAAAATAAACCCAAGCCACTTTCGTAGGGAACACGATAGTATTTAGCATATACTATAAGCCTTTAAACCTCTAGATGTCCTTAGTAGGAGTCGTCTCCTGATGGTTTACAGTGAATATACCAAACAAAATTCGAATGCAATGGTTCTTTTCTAAAAATATGATTCCCTTTTCTTCACCAATATAAATAACTCAACAAAGACATCAAAACACCCACATGGTAATATGGCACAAATGCAAAATCAAAGTTCTCAAACTAACAAGATCTATAAGAATATTTCATTCTCGCCAATCTCATTGTGAGTGTGTGAATTGACAACAACATAACATCGATATCAAAGTAAGCAAAACTTTCAAACTCCATCCAAACTATGCTTTGACTCAACTCCTCACATGGCATACACAACAAATGAAACATTCAAGAATAGGGTGTAATCACTCTCACTACATGTGGGCTATAAAGAGTATATGTATTCAAATTCAATTGTCTCTCACATGTATATATATATGAAAAACGATATAAATGAAAGAGAACAAGAGTCTCATAAAAGGATAAATCCCACTAGAAAGGGGAAATGCATAAATGGATCCCCTCTACTACTCTCACCTCTAAACCATATTCCAAAAGATCATTAGGACTTTTTAGGGTTGTAATGCAAGGCTTAAGGCAAGGGTTATGAAACGAAGGGGCATATAAGGAATTCAACGATCTATAAGAAACATGTTGAGGTATAAAATTAACATTTGGGCTTAATTCAACTTCATTTGAGTTTTTCTTCAAATTTTTCCATGTTTTTCACATCATTTTTCACTTCTCCTTTCCATGCATTTTTTTCTTTTCTTTAATCTTTAAGGGAGATTTCATCACTGTTCTTTTTTTTTTCTCTCTCTTTTTTTTTCATTCTTCAAGCTCACTTTTCACTATTGCCCATACGTAGAAACAATCTCAACACATCTTTAGATCAAGGATAGGCCATAAATATGGTTTACAGTCCAAATTGGAGTAGGGTAAAGATATCGGGCTACCAAAGAAAGGCTATATAAAAGGCTCAAAAGGGTGACTAGCGGTACATATGTAAAGGTGGAATTAGGCTCATATGTCAGCTCTCAAAGATAGCCTAAGTCACTTCCTAAGGTCTAGAGTTCTTCAGTTCAAGCAATATTAGGAATCCTTCAATTCAAGAAATTTTAAGTTATACTCACTCATCCATCTAATCATGCATTTGTTGTCTTGTGTGCTCAAATAAAATGAGGACTGGACATCATAAAAATTTCTCTTAATAATGATAGTATGAGAACTAAGCATGCACATGTAAAGCATTAAAACGAATTTGTCATCGTTATTGCATCAGCTAGACAAAGGGAAACTCAATATCCGCTCAAAAACCATTGCATAATTTTTTATATATATATTTTTTGTTTTGTTTTTAAAGAAAATAAAATAATTTGCTCATATCCTAACAAAGTGGCATCTGCGAAGTGCATGGAATAACAAGGCAAATAAATCCCACCCCCCAACTTTAACTCTTACATTGTCCGCAATGTATACAGACGAGTTAATATGAAAAGGAAAGATATCACCTGAATATGAACTACCGCAACGTTTTTAAAAAGATCACGACTTTGGATTTAAAGCTCAAATTAACGAGATAATCCTGCACTTTTGTTAGAAATAGAACAAAGAAAAGCAAATATAGAAAAGCAAAATAGTAAATCCAAATATACAATAATATACATGAATAAGAACAATGCTATCTTTAACATTCAAAAACAAAGAAGAAATCAAATAAACGAATTATGCTAATAAATTGTTAAAAGAGAAGAAATTACCCATAAGCTAAAAAAAATCCAAAAGAAGAAATTTTGAAGAACCTCCTATTTGGCACTAAAATAGTTCTATTTCAGAGGGTAGAGAAAATTGTCTAGAATAATAAGGGACCCCCTGTGATTCTTATGTTGCTTGGCTGACTTCGATTCAAAAACAGAAGCTCCAGAGGAGAGATACACGGAATTCTCCTTCTGGAGGGATTCATCCATTCCCCTTTTTTCTGCGCTCCCTCTCTCATCTCCTTATGTCCAGCTAACTGATGATGTTGGTCCCTTTTTAAAACCCTCTTGCTTGCAATTACCTTTTTGGGCTTTTAATTAGAAGGGAAAACTTAGTTGAGTTTTACTTTGGTGACTTATTTGGACGGCCACTTGGCTGCTGCTTTATTTCAATTAAAGTAATGGGCTTGGCCCACATCTTACTGTTGTTATGTTCCTAGTCTACTGCCAAGCTGCTGTTTTTTTTTTCTGCTACGAACTTCTAACTATTTCAGCTGTGATTATGCTTTTACTTTGTTTCTTTGCTACGTTGCTGCACAAATAAATTCTGCAAACCGCCTCCATTAAATTCCAAACCTGAGAAACACCAAAAACACAACAATTGTAAAAATATATGCTCTCCAAAATATAAATTAGTAGGATACGATATACCAATTTCTTGGCACATCAGTACTCTATAAATTTTTATAATTGTATTTGTAGTAGCAATTTTGTGCAGTGTTTTATTTGGTATGAAGTTTTTATTTACACGTCCACTAATTACCCAACTATTAGAACCTCCTAATAGCTATTGTTTCCTCCATAATCATGTAAGCATATGAATTCACCTATTTTGTGAGATATGCTGATTTTTTATTCGTACAATATATAACTTGTTTTTGACTTTTGTCTTGTAGAATTTCTTTCATGAGAACCCGCATCGCATTTTTGAATTGCATCGTTGTTGGCCTGACTTGAAAAGTTGGAAACTTCTAGATCCTAATCGTCACAATCTTTCTCAATTTCAGTTCTTGATTAGAGAGTATATGGTACATGGGGTACCTATGTGTGTGAGGATCGATAGATATTTGGAGATGGCGCTTGATGCCTTTAGAACTGTATCTCCTATGGATGTATTCGTCAACAACAATTTTATGAAATCAATGGATATTTATAAGAACTCTGCTTTTCTCTCGGTAAACGAAGAGGTTAATGTGGTTAGGAAATTTTCTCATTTCGACTTTACGCAGTTGTTTGCAGTACCTTATCCACAGCCTAATCCCATTTCTCCTCACATCCCTGTTGCAATGAGATTAGTTTGCAAAATCAAAATCTAAGAGCTCGTGGAAGGAGGATAGATAAGGTCGCTAAAAAGTCAAAGGGCCATTATGTCTTCTCAGCCAACTGAAGTATCATTTTGAGAATAATGGCCAGCCCAGATTACCAGTTGAACTGGGGTTGCAATTTTGAGTTTGCACGTGATTTGAATGCTCGCCATTCTGCCTACCATCCGAATCATATCAACATTCTTCTGTGTAGTGTTAATGATAGGCTGGATGTTAATTTTTAACTGGTAAGAATTTTGTTTACTGATTTTTTTTATCTAAATAGTTTATGTTTCTTATTTTTTCTAACGGAATATATAATTGTCAAACACCCATTGTTTTTGTCAGGATAATATGGAAAGAGGATCCCTGGAAGATGGACCCAAATGATGAACCGTTGTGGACCCAAATGATGAACTTTTACGGTTAATTTTGTTAATTGGCTTTTGCCATGCCATCCTAAAATGAATTTTGTACACAATTGTTAATTGGTACCCTTGCTCTCTAGTCAAGCAACTATATGGTGGTATTTTAGAAATCACGTTGTACATATACATTTAGAAACAACGTTATACATTTACTCTTGGTTAAATTTGGTTGTATGGTAGTTTTTAGGTTTGATTATCTACATTCCCCCAACCTCCCCTTTATGAGATTTACTAAGGATCAGTCATAAAATACCATACGATGTTATACATTTACTCTTGATTATCTACAGTTTTGGTGGAAGGCCTTGGCTAGGGTTAAGTGACCACATCTTAGAATTTGAATACAACTTAGCTGTATCTAACTATCTCCTAAATAATATCTTCACTAATGTAATATTTTAGCATTGAAGGAAGTTCCCTCTTTTGGCAGGAAAATCTAAACGATTGCATATCCCACGTCCACATACTGTCCAAGAACTTAGAGAAAAAGTCTGAGCATCTCTCAAATAACGAGACACAAATATTTTAAGTATCATCACTTTAAAGGTAGTGTATAATTGAAATTTAAATTTCACCAAAACGGAAATAAATAACAACTTAATGGAGGGCATAATAGATTCGTACCAATTAAATGATGTTCCGAATAAACGTGTTTTTCGTTCACCGCATCATATTGAACATTTTTTGGGGGGTTGGACTTGGGGAATATTTTTAAAGATTGTTCATAGAACGGACTGAGGGTGGGGTTCAAAGATTAAAAAGTTGGCATAAGCAATCCAATTGTTTACCCTTAAACTAATTGGGGCACTTATAATCCAAAAACCATTCATCAAAATTTAGGAAACAGGAAGTTATGAATATAACAAAGGTCCAAGCTTCCCACAGGAGCTATTAGATAATATGAAAAGCAAAAAAAATTGAAAATAAAATAAAAATCTGAGAAATTTTGCATGGCTAGTAAAAGTATAGTAGAAAGACACATTCACATCTTCGTCTCGGAAGTGGCTTCCATCATCCGGTATATGCTTCATATAGAGATTAACTGCAGTTTGAAATAGCACAACCTACAGATACGTAACTGGATTCACACTAAACTAGATCTAGACAAAAGCAATAGATTATATAAACCACTCCAGTAAAAGATACAATAGAAGATCAAACTTAACCACAAATATTAAGTTGATACCATCATAAAGAGTTAAATACTTAAATAAGAAGTTTTAATTACCTCGGTGCATCATGTACCAAAGATATTGTGCATCACATTCAAATTGCACCAACTTCTCAGAATCTAGTCAGTTGCAGATTGCAAGATTCGCTACAAGAAAAAGGCGATACGGCGACGAGATATGGCGACCGTCGCTATAGAATCTTTTAAAATTAAAACGTTTCTAGTTCAACGCCAAATTTAGTCTTTCATATTCCATCAACTGTTTTTGGACTCTCAGCTTAGGTAAGTTTACTGAATTTCTACCATTTTCAATTCGTTTGATTGTACTTTTTTTTGTTTCGGTATTTCGATTCGCGATTAATTGCATTGGTTTACGAAATCTTATTTGTGAATTTTGCAGTGATAATGAGAAATTTGGATTTATCAACCTCGTTTCTCGTTATTTGAGGTACATATTAAATATGATATGGTTTTCTGATTTTTATAATCTAGTTGATGGTTGATCTTATACTCCTTTTCAATTATCGGCTCTGTATCCATTGTTTCTAATGGTTTTAACTATGGATGTGTTTATCACTGTAAGTATGTATATATGGTTATTTATATCTAATGCGATTCAGTTGTGAATCTAATTTTCATTTTATTTACCGGGAAAATAGAGGAAATATGCACTTAGAGAACTTTGTAGTAAAGACATGCCAGAGATTCATTCCTGTCACTTGTAATGCTTTGTCTTTGAAGTTTCACATTAGATATTTCAAGTTCTTATTTGATTTCTTTTCCTTGGTTGGCTGCTCAAAGTTGATTTTTGTTTGAACTTTAATCAAGTCAAATGCTTGTAATACTATCTTTAGCTGTTGAAATAGGCAGTTAAAGAAAGTTGTCTGGCATAATAAGATGAAATTTTGAAGTGGTTTTGCTTTGGTGTTACTGGAAACCTAAAAGTTTACCTTAAACAGTAGTTACCTGTGGGTCTACTGACATAATCAATTGGTTGCAATATTACTCGGTGATTTCAGTTAATTGTCAAAAATTTAAAATTAGAGTTACACATCCTAACATGGATATTGTGATGCATTTCATAGACAATCCACTTCCTGCCCTCATTTTCTCTGGGTAACAAATTAGTAATATGGCAATGTGGACTATGAACTTGGTTTGTTTTCTGATTCTAATTTTATTAAACGTGTTGCATAATGCATTTGCTAAAAAGATTGAATATTGAAGAAACTGGTATCAAGTTGCATAGTCTTGCATTTTCCTTTTCAACAAGATGATGCTTGTATTCTTGTTATAGAAGCAAGATTTGGATTTACTGTCCCCTGGTGCCTCTTTGGTTAATATAATTTAACTTACCAAAAAAAAACAGAAGATTATGATTTCCTTGTGTTCTTCCTTGATATTGCAGCTAACTATGATGGCAACCGGTTTCTGAAGAAGCTATTGATCTATTTATGGTTGAGATTATGCACATGCGGCACAAGTCCGCGTAATCATACTCTATTATTATCTTTCATGGTCGGATCTTTAATTGGGTGTATACTTACATAGCGCAGACATGAAAGTGTCTTTTGCATCAGGCTACATGTTAGGTTTTAGTTGGATCTTTGATTGGGTGAATATTTACTTGCATAGATCTTTTGGATCTTGTAATTAATGTTGCACAAATGAAAATACACTATTTGTGAATAAGATGATCCCTTGACATTTATTTTCATTCGCTACATCAGTTGTCAGTTCTTGCTGCTCATTAAGTACCTCATTACTTTAATTAGAATGTATACTTTTGAAAATTTGATACATTAGTACTAATAAATCTATCAATAATTATGATTTTACGTATGGACAATTCCTCAATATCTTGTTCATTCACACAGAAATTTGATTCTTACATACTCTCTTAAGTGAGTGCCAATTAGTTCGAGTGTTTTCACCATTATAATCAAATATAGACAAACTAAGATGTTTGAGGAAACACAATTGTACCAACTTGCAATGGTGATTATTCTGCACCAAACATCAATAAGGTGCAGTGGTGAACCACCTACCTAGTGTCTAACAAAGGTGGTTGGTTGGTTCAACTACCTATTGTTTGGTTTTGTTTTCCTAGTTTGCTGTTACTAGTGAGTTTTTCTTCCATGGTCTTAGTTTACGGCTGAGGGGTTTTGATACAGGAGCAAATGAAAGCAAAATCATTCTCTTTTCTAATTCTCGTTATGTTCTTTTATGTCATTAGGACTGGTTCACAATCTTTCTTTATCAAATGGGATGTATAGTGTCAATTTTGTTTGACTATGAGAGGAAAGTATGCCTGGACACAAATATAGGGATTTTTTTCTACAGGCGATAGACCACATTATTGATTCTGCTGCAAAATCGAACTACATGTCTGCCGGTCAAATTTCCGTACCTATTGTTTTTAGAGGACCAAATGGTGCTGCAGCTGGAGTTGGCGCCCAACATTCCTAGGTATGGCTGTCTAAATGGATTTTGGTCTTATATTTTGTAGTGCCATAAATTATTGCAGTTCAGTCTTCTACACGTATTCGCCGCATACGGAAAATCACATATATACTGCTTGACAGTAATGGACCATTGAAACAAAATTAATTTGTGAAGATGATAAGGAAAAAAGATAAAGAACAAATAGTTGGGGAAAAAAGGGAGAGATAAGAGTAGATAATGTTGGATAGCTTTAGGAAATTCCATTTTGGACGGCAGACACTCTGGAAAATATGCTACCTTAAATGATAATTAGTTATTATGGTACTAAGATATGCTGCCACAATGACTCAAATTTATTGCTAGTGTAATTTGAACTGTCTCTATAATGCTAGATGATATTTTAAGTTATTTAATTTTCACTTTGATTAGATAGCACCACAAAATTACAGCTTCTACCAAACTTGATATCTTGCTATATTACCATCATCTACATATGCCCGTGCATAAATTTCTCCTAATGTAGTGAATTTGCTTCAGGAAGAAACATGGACATCTATTATTCTTTGGATTTGTTCTGTTTGTGTTATGTTCTTGTTTAAAATAACATGTGCTAAAAGCCTGTTCATAGCACTATGGAAGGGAAAACTATTTAGCCAGAATAATTATTTTTGAAATTGAGTTAATCTTGTATCAGTCCCAGCTTGTAGCCTAACCAGAGAAATAGATAGAAACAGAGATAGAACAGAGAAAATAGAGAGAGAATCCAGAGAGAAACGGGAGGAGCTTGGTGATTCTTCACTGAGTTTGTGAGAAAGAGAGAGAGAGAGAGAGAGATAGAAAATAAGGAGAAAGCAGTTGAAAGCTTAGCTCCATTTCTTCATTTCACAATTATCATTTCAGTGCTTGGGGAGTACTCTACCCATTATATCTATTTAAAGAGAACAAATGCTGAAAAGAAAGTCTCCTAACCTTCATTACTTTTCTTGTCCTTCACTCAATTTTAACTAACCATGTGCTCACATGTTCACTGAAAATGTACTGCCTACTAGAATATACTAATTATTCCCCTGTTGCCCAGTTTACCCTTGGCCTGACATCTTGTGCTTAAATCGAACCATGCTCATTGGAAATGGTTTCATTTAAACTGACAGGAGAACTCTCATCCAGGGTTGAAGGTGTTCACTCCATACTCATCAGAAGATGCTCGAGGCCTGTTAAAAGCTGCTATAAGGGATCCAGACCCTGTTGTTTTCCTTGAGAATGAGTTGCTGTAATTATTTCAGTGAATTTCGATTACAATGAGCAATTTGTGTTCAGAAAACTCATTTGCTTGAGTTATATGCTGCAGATATGGTGAAGCCTTCCCCATTTCTGCAGAAGCTCTTGATTCTAGTTTCTGTCTTCCAATAGAGAAAGCCAAGGTAATTCTCTTAAGCTCACCGACGTTCTTCTTTAACCTTTAGCTAAAAGTATCACAACTTTTGTTCTTTTATTGTTGTATAGATAATGTGACTACTGTCGCCCTAATTATTATTGTTATATTTGTATTCCTTTCCCAATTATTGGCAGATAGAACGTTAAGGAAAAGATGTGACGATAACTTCTTTTTCAAAGATGGTTGGCTATACTCTCCAGGTTTGACAACATTTTATCGAGCAGTTTCATATCCAACATGTGAATGACTTGAAAGTATAATATAAACTAAAGTATTTATTGAGTCATGCGTCAATTACCTGCGATAAGCTTTGGGTATAAGTGTATGAGAATTATGTTGTCATTTAAATTAATTTGGCCTAATTAAAATGGTAGAATATACAATAGGATTCTTTCCTTGTGGCCAATGTTTCTTAGTTTTTGAATTTCCATAGAATTTGATTTGATGCATACTGTAAAAGTAGTTTGTTGAGATTTCAAATTAATTTGTATCCCTATTATGGGCTTATAGCTGCCATAACCCACTTGAAACCTTTTATAATATAAAGGACAGTTATAACTAGGATAATAAAGCCTTTTGTATGAGAAGTCATAACACTGTTGAATAGCTAAGGCATCATATTATAATTGCCTTTCAAATAGAAAACACACAAATTAATAAAATCACACCCTCTTGCATCGGAGAATGTGATTTGTGTCATCAGACATAGGTTGCAGATGTGGTACTTATGATGCAGAAACCATGGAATGCACTTGTCAAAAATAAGATTTTTTTTTCCTGAGAAAAAAGGAAAAATAGACAAGTGATGCTCCTTTTGACAATTAGGTAAACATTCTCATTTAAGCCCAGGATCCAAGGCTAACTGTACAAAGTGCTGTCTATTTAGTAATTTCTTTTCAGTGGCTGTTTAGATAGCAGCATCCATATCAAACAGAAATAACATGCTTAAGCCTTAACCCAAAGGGTGGGAGAAATAACAGTGGACATATTGGGCTTGTCATCAGTAGATCTGCTATTTGTTGGTATTGGTCCTTGGAGATTTTCTATTTTATATGTTATCATAGTGGATTGAAAGGGACAAACAACCTCATCTCAAACCCAAACCCTACATGGAGATGGGATAATATAGGCTATAAGATAATTCCTCTACTTAGGCGACATATTAAGGCCATAACAGCTATAAGATGATACCTCCACCGAGGCTTGAATCACCACTCCCATGTAAGGGGTTTGATAATTCTTGAGCTAGGTCTCGTTGGTAATTGGCTATGGGAGAAAGGAAGTTCGGTTTAAAAAATACATACCAAGTAATAACAAATTAAATAGAAATAAAATTTGCTTACTGATGTATTTAATGTTATTGGTGATCTCCTATCATGATTCCTGTGCATGCTTTTGGTTCACCCTCTGGACCAATTTTCTTGTGTTCTGATTTCTCGACTATGAAGAAATAAACAAGATTTTTGCATCAGTTTAACTTTCCCTAAAAATATCCAGTCTTTGAATGTTATATGCTGGAGCTAACTCAAGATAATGTTTATAGCTGCTGAGATTCTTGAAAAAGAAGGAATTAGTGCTGAGGTAACTTGCTTCTTTGTTTGGGACTTGCTCAACCATGTTAGAAGTTTAAAAGTATGTACTGTCATCTTATGAAAAAATAATGCATGTTCTTTAAATGCAGGTTTTAAATTTGCGGTCGATTCGCCCCCTTGATAGATCCACAATCAATAGTTCTGTCAGGAAAACTAACAGACTTGTAACTGTTGAAGAAGGATTCCCACAACATGGTGTTGGCGCTGAGATATGGTTACCTTCTTTTCACCAACACTTGCCTCTCTCTGATATGTTTTCTCATTAGTAATGCCTTCATTAATTTTGTTGCTCCTAACAGCGCATCGGTGGTAGAAGAAAGCTTTGAGTATCTTGATGCACCTGTTGAGAGGATTGCAGGGGCTGCTGTTTGCATGCCTTGTGCATCCAATCTTGAGAGGATGGCCGTCCCACAGGTTTGTGCTTTCAGTTCCGTCTTGTGATTCTCTGGATTCATTCAAAAATGTTTATCATGAGAGGAATTCCCCCATCATGCATCTGCCATGCCATAATCAAGACTAAGCTCCCTCAAGGGAGGGATATTCTCCATTGCAAACAGCATAAGGTGAGGGAACTGTTGGGAAAGATGAAGACCATGAAGGGATATATATATATATATATATATATATATATATATATATATATATATATATATATATATATATATATATATATAGGGCAATGATCCATAACATGTATTTGCTATGGATAAAAAATGGGCAAATAACATCTTTACCTTCCATAACAAATATCAACGGTGGGGATTTAAAAATCAAACACGCCGTGCGCTAGTTATTATAGAGGACAAAAATATTTTTTTTGGTCGTTTATGCCCCCAACTCATGCCCCCAATTCAACGCAAAGATAATAGGGTCCGCTAGAATGACTAGCGGACCAGAAAACTTAAGTTTGAAACAATAGCTAGGGTTTTGATCCCTTCTCTGTTTCTCCTTTTCCTCTTTCAGTTGAATCAGCAATGTTTTCAGGAATGTATATGAAAAACTTAGACAAAAAGGCAGCTCTGAAGCAGCTTCGGACCCACGTAACCATGTTCGGGGCAAGGGTCGCGGTGGTCCGGGTCCCCCCTTGCATTCTTGAATACTTTTCTGATCAGAAACAAGAACTCAAGCTTGATTTTTGATTTTTGATCAGAAACAAGAACTCAAGCTGGATTTCTATTGTGATAATTCTGAACTAATGGGATCGTTTGCTGCAAAACTTAGGGTGCCATTTTACACTCTGCTTGTATCATTCTAATTTTTTGTTTTTTATTTGTGTTTTTATCAAAAATTGTGAATTATGAGTTGTTTTTTAGTTACAAGTAATATGTGAGCCTGAGCACACTACTCATGTTATTGGTTAGGTTCATCAAAAAGCTAAAATAAGCGTATATATGTTACTGAATGTGGGAATTGATATTACATTTGAGTGATTTGAAAATTATATTGGTCGTAATTGCTTATGTAACTTTATATATCTAGACCATCATCTTATTTTGTCTTTCGTATCAAGAATATTTTGTTGTAATATTGAATCTAACTTGGGAGGAATGTGAACTAACTTGACTAATCACATGGATTGAAATTCAGGGATGATAACTGTTTAGTTCTGGAGAAATTTTCGTTTAGGAGGCTAGTTGATTGAAATAGTGCGAAATGAGGGTGAAGGATGGTATATAAGGGACCCTTTTGAAAGGATGCCACTTCCAGACCTTATCCATCATTCCATCATTAAGAGTTAGACTCGGACATTTAAGTAACGAAAATTCTACTGTTTTTTCCAATCTATCTGCTGATTAAGAAACATGTTAGTCATCGAAGTTGGGGAAATTTTCCTTCACTTCTATATTGTGTTGGGCACACAATGGTTTCCAACTAAACTTAGGAACTTGAAATTTTATGCCTTCGGAATTTATTGATATTGCAATGCAATGAAAGATTACTCTAGTAGTAGTGAATTCTCCCCCCCCCCACCCCACCCCCCCCCCCCACACACACCCATCATAGTGTGGTGATATGTAAAGGCATAGTCCAGGTAGTACTGGATGTATTTCCGTTCCTAACCACGAAATTTGCCTGATTGGAACTATACTGTTTTATATGCTCTTTAATGGATTTGAATGACTTAAACGAACTCCACCGGAATAATTTAAACGTTCGGTAACGATTTATTTTAAAATGACTTAAAATTAAAATATAAATTAACTTATAAGTTGTTTTAAATTTTGACTTATAAGTAAAAGCGTTCGGTATCAATTTGATTTATAAGTCAGAAATTAAGTTAAAATAAGTTATGAAGGTGTTCGGCTTATAGTGACTTGTAGATGTAAAGATTACTAAAAACAACATTAATAAAAAGATGGACAAAATAGAAGAGATGCAAAATAGACATTACATTTGGTCAAACTTATTTTAAAATGAGTTACAAATACTTGTTTAATTTTTTTTTTACTTAAAAATCAACTTATAAATATAAAAATGAGTCATTGCTGAATAGAGGAATAGTGGGAAATGACCAAACCCAAATACACTTTTCAAATCTCTTCATTAATTATAAAAATAAATATAAAAATGAGTCTTTTATTTATTTATTTTGTATTTATGAATTTATTTATCAAACAATAATAAGGGTCAAATACACTTCTGTATCTCGAAGTATCACTCAACTTACACAAACGACCTTAAACCTAAATTATAAAAATGAATAATAGTAACTTCCAAGTACATTTAAGTAAATAAAAGTGGCCATAACTTTGGCCGAAATGCCACGTGTAATGGTAAATTAATGTATTTATACAATTTTAATACTTTTTAATGTATTTGAAGTCAATTTAATTGAATTTTATGATATAGAACAATACATTTAAATAATATAAGCATGCATATAATAATTAAAATAAACAAAATTCACTACAAATTATCACACAACACAAAAATAATTAATCTCATTAATTTAATTAACTAAATAATTAAATTTAATAATTTACTCAAATAAATTAATTTATTCCACTAATTAACTAAATAAAATAATAAACTCTACTAATTAACTTAAATAAAATAACTAACTCAATTGATTAATTCAAATAAAATAATTACCTCTGCTAATCATTCAAGTAAAATAATCAAAGTAAATTATTTTATTTAAATTAATTAATGAGATTAATTATTTTACTCATTACCAAACTATACATAAAATAATTAATCTCATTAATTATTTTATTTTATGTATAGTATAGTAATGTGTAGTGAATAAAATAATTAACTTTGATATTTTACTCAAATAAAATAATTAATTCTACTAATTAACTTAAATAAAATAACTAACTCAAATAAAATAATTGAATTCACTAATCAACCAAGTAAAATAATTAAAAAAAAAGACTAATTAAAATAACTAACTCAAATAAGGTAATTAAAATAAGATAAAATACATTAAAATTAAAATTAAAACAAAGTTAATTAGTGGAGTTTGATAATTAATTTGTTTGAATTAATTATCTTAACATATTTTGATAATTAACGTATTTTAATTATCAAAACTTGCTTTGATAATTAATATAATTAACTTCTTTTAATAACTAACTGAATAATTATTTTACTTGATTGATTAGCGGAGTTAACTATTTTATTTGATTTAATTAATTGAGTTAGTTATTTTATTTAAGTTAATTAGTGAAGTTTGTTATTTTATTTAGTTAATTAGTAGAGTTAAATATTTTATTTGAGTAAATTATTTAATTAATTAAATTAATTATTTTATGTGTGGTAAACTCAAGTAACGTATAAATCCAAGTCACACAAGGACATGCACTTGTAAATCCAAGTCACACAAGGACCCAAATTCTGTAAATCCAAGTCACAATGAAGTATACCAATGAAGTATACCAATCTTACAAATACAAATCCAACAAGCTTGTAAATTTAAGTCACACAAGGAAGTAAGAATCTTACAAATCCACAAATCCAAAAACTTACAAATCCAAGTTACATACCAAGTCACATACCAATCTTACAAATTCAAAATCTTACAAATCCAAGTCGCACAAGGAAGTATGAATCTTACAAATTCGAGTCACATAGGGAATCTTACAAATCTTATAATTCGTGTTCAATTCCATATATATACTAGGATATAGGAGATAGACGGTGTATTATACTTCATAATTTTTTTGCCCTACCAAGATAACCAAAATATTATAGCCGTCTTCAATTGACATTAAGGAAGAAAACTACACAATTAATCAAGGAAATCTTTGCACCTCAAAATCGTCATGGTAATTTTTCAATTATGGCTAAAGATATGTTTAATTCTAGTTCTTCAAATTCTTTTTATGATAATATTGACATGGATAATATTGGTGTTCATAACATGAACAAATCGCATATTAACGATTCAAAAACTCCATACGAGAGTCAGATTTTTTCTACTATCCAAGAGGCGGAAGAATTTTATAGAACCTATGCACGTAGTAGTGGATTTGAAATAAAAATTGGGGCAAGTCATAAGTATGCCCGCTCCAACAATTTGTCCAACAGACTTTTTACATGTACCAAAGATAGAAAACCCATTGAAAGAAAGAAACAAGACGTTGATGAAGTTGAGGGTAGTAAGGTCAAAAGAAAAAGGGGTTCAATAGGTCGCACGATGTGCAAAGTCGTTTGTTGTTCATCTAAAGAAAGAAGATACGTGGAAAGTTTCAAAAATTGAGTTGATTCACAATCATGATTTGATGACTCCGAGCAAGAAAGATTTCATTCAAACATGAATAGTTTCAAAAAGTTGAGTTGATAATGTTTTGAATTAGGATCAAAAGAAGAGTATGCTCAGGATAATGCCCTAGGTATCAACTTCTGGAACTTAGGCCTAGGGGTAGGACGATCAATGTTGAACCTTTCATGAGCCCACATCATAAGCAGGGTTGCACATCCAGCGAATTTTTTTACTGTTTTGCGAGTAGCATCATGCAAACCCCTATACAAATGTCCTAAAACTGCTGCCCCCCCAAGCATATATAATTATGTCTTCCAATCTTTCCAATAACAACAAATATCTTGGATGCACAATATCTTTACTCTTGGTTGGAAACAAAATAGCGCCACACAAGTACAACAGATATGCATTAGTGTGTTTTACCACATCATCTGAAATAGCATCTTTAGGTACTTGTCCATATATATGTCTTAACCAAGGCAAACTTATGCCCCCCTTTTATAGCATTGTCCACAATCCTTTACTACAGCTTGTTGTCCAAAAACCCTTATAAAATAACTTTGGGGATGTTCTAGTTCTCCACAAGTCAAAGTTTTTCCTAATATGGGCAAATCGAATAAAAATCCCACATCCTCTACAATAATGCCAACCTTTCTACAATTTAAGTGAAACGTATTTGTTTCACTTCTCCAACACTCAATGAAAACAGATATAAGAGATGCATCATTCTTTGACACTACAGCTTGATGACAAAATATACCGAAACCTAATTGTTCCAGTAGATATTCTTGTTGTTCAGTCAAGTTCCATTCATTTAATTTTGCAGACATTTGACAAATTTCTAACACACCCCTATTTTACAAGTAAAACACAGGATATAGACATAAATCGTCAAAACATGAAAGTTTCTAACAAAAGTTTAAGAGAAATTTGTTATACGTTAATAAACTTCCAATATTTTGCCATAAGTCTGAAGATACATGATTTTCTTGGTCCCATAAGACAATAAAATTAAAAGGTCCGGAATTAATATCCATATCTTACCTAAACATTCAACACAATGTCAAGTATTAAACAATTTATAAAAATTCCCATCAAACTAAATTATGAGAAAAACGACAAATATAATAAACACAGATATCAATCTCCAAGCACGCGTTCTTAGTATTAATTGCCCCTCTTATCTCATAAGAGAATAAGACAAAGTTAACTAGAGTTGCCTTTGTCCCAACTTCCTAAGAGGGTTTGGCACTTATAGAAACTTATAAATTGTAATTCCATGATTCACAACACAAATAAGTCTAAATCAATTACTAATAGCCTTCAAACCTTCAATTGTAACACTTCGAGTATGTATATGTTAATCTAAGTTAGTTGAAATACAATGTAGTATGTATGTGTTAATCTATGCTTTGGCATTGCAAAGTTTTGTTACTTTTGTTATTTTTTTCCCCAATTCATTTTTTCAGGGATCAATGAAATCCGAATTACGAGGGGTTGGGTTCATAGTGAAAATCTGAATTTTACAAACAAGGTTTCATTTGACATATATATATTGTATCACTATTTTGCCATCTATGACTAAAGCTTATGTTTTCTTGGAACTAAGTGTACAATTTTCCCTGAGATTGGTGTATAAGGGTGTCTCATGATAAAGAACACTTTTATCAAAAGCACCATTTCTTTTATTTTGTTTATAGAAGTATGAGACTTATGCCACAATATATGAATGGCTAATATCAACAGAGAATGAAATTATGCATCATATTTTTAACACATGTTTTTTATTCTGCTATCAGTTGTTTCGGGCACAGGATCTAAGTCATACACCTGACAAGACTAAGTATTCATGGTTTCCAACCCCAATGACTAATAAATAGATTGCAACACAAAAATCGTGAAAAATCATGAAAAATAGACTGCGAACTAGGGTTCAAGAGAAATCATGGAAAATCGCAAAAGCTTCAAATTTGGAAGATTAAATAACAAATTTACCGATTAAATGCTGAGTAGTTTGCTGTAGAAATTTTTTTTTGGACGAACAAAGGCAAATTTCCACAACTTGTTTTCGATTTACAGATCATTGCGAATTAGGGTTCATGAGTTCGCACAAATCGCAGCTTTGGAGTGTTTTTTACCGTTTTCCCCAATTCATTTTTCCAGGAGTTAAGTTAATATGCGTTCGCTAGTAATTCTAGCAGACGGTATGTTATTTTTTCACTGGTTAGGCTCATTGGGGGTATAATTGTCTAAATTTTTCATTAACCACGTCCGCTAGAACTACTAGCGGACAGCGTAATGTCTTTTTCAATATCAACCCTTCATTTTTGGAATGGAAGGTATAGATGTTATATGCTATTTTTTGATTCATATCAAATAGATGCTATGGATAATTGCCCATATATATGTGTGTGTATTATACATATATATATATATATATATATATATATATTCATTTAGGTTATTTTAAAATTAGTAATTCAACGTGTTGCTAATTTGAAAAAATTAATAATTAGGAGGAATATAATTCAGAGTTTGGGTTGGAGGTTCCCTCGACATAGAGCTCAAGATTTTACTCAAAATCCATTAACCTGTCCACCAACTCATAATTAAATGGATAAAATTATCCATTTATCTTAATGAGTTTTAAATGGGTTGGGTCTTATGGATAATAATAAATAAATAGGTTAGATGGATAACTTCATGGGTCAATAAATAGTCTCATTTACAAATATTAAACATCTGTGTTTTGTTTTATTTTTTATCCTTTAAAGTGTTCTATCTGTCCACTTTAATTTAACATTTTTTATTTCACACAATTTTTTAATTTTTTTTTAATGATTAATATAATAACAAAATATTTTTAAATTTATCATCATAATTATTATATATCATGTATGAAACTAATATAATTTCTTAATATTTACAAGTTTTATAATAAGACCGTTTTAGAGAATAAGAGTAATAAGTTGCCCCCTCCGTCCCGTAAATACTGGCTTAGTTTAAATTTTGTAGTCAAATTGGTCAATTTTAGAATTAAAATTTATCTCATTTTTTGTTAAATACAGATAAAGATATTATAACCATAAAAAACTATGTTTAATTTACTACAATATCCAAATTTTGGAACTTCAAAAATATAAATAAATTTGTTTAATTATCAATTCTAAAATTAATTAATTTGACTAAAAAAGTCCAACTAAACTAGTCTTTGCGAAACAAAGGGAGTATTAGACTAGTAATATGACATGATAACTAAAATATGTTAACACAAATATATATAGAGCTCTTCTAGGTGTACATGAAAAATGGATATGAAAATTAGACATGAGTGTATTTGAATTTCACTTATTTGTATATTTACCAACCATTAGGGGTCAAAATACAAATAAGTAAAATTCAAATACATTCATGTCCAATTTTCATGTTTAATTTCCATGTCCACATAGAATTTTTGATATATATATATAGTATCAAGTGGGATAATGCATGTCCTGTGTTGTGGTTTCCAGCAGGGGCGGCTTCCAGGCAAAGGAGGATCCACTGCTGGGGCAGGAGAGGTACCTAACCCCGCTGAATTTTCAGGGGGTCAAATAAAAGAAAGAGCAATGCTACTATCATATAAATTCTATCACATAACTCTCATATACACACACATACATATTGTGGGTCCCCGCCTGACATGCGGGACCCGCAGTATGTATATGTGTGTATGTGAGAGTTATGTGATAGTAGCATTATTTTAAAAGAAATATTTGAGGTATTAGAATTCTTAAAGTCAATGGACCAAATACCAATCCCACATTCCCACTAGTAGACTTAGACTCTTAGGATTCTGTAGACTTTACTTCAATTGTAAACTCTTCTCCCTATTTTTTCCAAATAATGTTACTATCACATAAATTCTATCACATAACTCTCACATACACACACATACATATTATGGGTCCCGCATGTCAAGGTGAGGACTCACAGTATATATGTGTGTATATGTGAGAATTATGTGATAGTTTTTATGTGATAGTAGCATTGCTCATTTTTTCCTTTTCCTTTACCTTTTCTGTCCGTTAGTTAGATTCTGTCATTCTGACATGTCAAAAGTGAAAGGTATATAAATTATAATTATGGAGTTTTTTTGAGTTTCAGTCTTCCAGATTACGAATGATTTGTTAGCGGAAACTTGTGAATTTTTTGCATTGCATAACATAGTTGTCCCAAGGATGGAGGATATTTTTGTGTTTCAAGGGAGACCACGACGCAATATTGAAGAAATCACAAACCTTTATCGCTTTAGGGTTCAATTATTTTTCATTGTAATTGATAATCAACTTGAGAAGTTAAATGACCGTTTTGATAATACAAATACAGAGTTACTTTTCAAGTATAGCATGTCTTGACTCACGTGACTCTTTCTCGGCATTTGGCAATAAAAAATAATTGAATTTGCTGAATTTTACCCTTCAGAATTTGATGGTATGGAACTTTTGGCACTTGATGGTTAACTCTAAAATTATATCGTGGATATGAGAAACGATCCCAATTTTTTGAGTATAAAAAGAATTGATGAATTGGCTTCAAATGTTGGTTAAGAAAAGAAAGGATGATGTGTATTCTCAAGCCTATTTGTTACTAAAGTTGACTTTACTTTTGCCCGTTGTTACTGTAACTGTTGAAAGGACATTTTCAGCCATGAATATCATGAAGAATGCACTCCGTAACCAAATGGGAGATGAATGAATGAATGACTGTTTAGTAACTTATATTAAGCGTGATATTTTTGCAAATATTAAAAATGAGACTATCATGCAACAATTTCAAGAAATGAAATCTCAAAGAATGTTATTGTCAACAATATTTGAGAATTATTCAGTTTTGTGATTCATTTTATTAAATTTTTATTCTTAAGGAATTTTTTTTTTCGAATTTGACCCCACTAAACTGCGAGGCTGAATCCGCCCCCTAGTTTGTTATGAGAAGGGAAGGAGTATGGGAAAAAAAAGTCAATAAACAACATGCAACACCCACCTCTTCTTACCCTACTAAAGGTTACAAAGTTAGATTTTGGGTTATATATGGGTCAATGAGTTTTATCCATATCCATCTAAAAATTATCTATTTATGACCTATCTAAAATTATCCATCTGTGACACAACCCATTAGTGACTCATTATCAATTAAATTTTATTCATTATCCATTTAATCAACCTATTTGCCATCTCTACCTCAACACATTGGCGGATATGAAAAAGGGTCCCAGACCATTCTTACCCATTGCAAACCTAAATTTGTACGATTTTTAGTGCCATAAAAATTTATACAATTTTTGGTACTAAACGCAACTATTAATGCCATTTGCAGTTTGTAAAATTGGCAAACAGAAATGGGGTCCGTAAAATTGTCAATCACAAAATAAAACACAAACCACAAACCAAAAGAAATGAAAGATAAAAATTGAATTGAATTGAATTAATTAAGTAAGTTGTATTAAACAATCAAGTTTCATTCCTCTCCATAAATTCTTGATTATATGAATCCATACAAGAAGTTTGAGACACTGACCTTGATCCCAACATAGAACTCAAATTTTCCTGCAAATTAGAAGAGTTATCTTCTTTTTCTTCATCACATGAATCCGATTCAGTGCCATCATCCTTTGCCATCATCCTTGTCTAAATCACTTAAAGATAGGTCTTCATCACCATAATCGCCTTCGCTTTATTATAAATCCTCGGATGCAGAATCAGTTTCCATCCCTGAAATACCAGCGGTGAATCCACTGCCAGTTGAATCTTTTTCGATCATTTGAACTTTCTTTGGCCTCTCAATGCCTTTTCTTGGACTGTCATGAGTATTGTTAGGATTACGATTACTTGGATCACCATAAAGAGCGATATGCCTGTAATACAGTTTCAGTTCCTTCTCAGCAATGGCAATGAAGCGTCTCACGGTCTCAAGTGATTGCTCATACATCGATTTTTCCAGTGTCTGGGATAGAAAATTTTAAATAATCAAGAGAAGAAAATATACAAGCAGAGAAGAAGAAATATGTAACTAACAGACGCTTTAATGTAAATGTTGCCTCTAGCAAACATCTGTAAAGACATACAATGATTGCATAAATTTAAGTATCAAACTTTTGAAATTAGCCCCAATAGAGATAGTTAAGAGTGTTAAGGGTTTGTTCGGTTACCAGCGATTGCAGCGTTTGGAGGTCCAAACGCTACATTTGTGAGTTAAATAAGTTGTGTTTGAAATAAACTGCTTCTATACAAATAAGATTTTCATGTGCGTTTGGCCTTCCAAATGCTGTTGAACCAAACATACAAGAGTAGGAAGAAGGAAAGGCTATAGAATGGTCTGGAACCAGTAAAACATTTGATAAATGTAGGGTAGCTAACTATAGCTTAAAAGATAGAAGAAACCTGGCCAAGACTTGTGACTAAGTGCTAAATTTTAAGTACATTAAACACGTGAGGAATTCTGAGATGTGGAACTGGGAAAAGGAGAGATCGAATTGTGATAACATTTTAAATAGTTTGTACTTTTCCAATAACAGCATGGTGGTATTCTAGGAATGACATTATTACATTAAAGGAAGTAAGATCAGGAGATAGCTGGAAGCCCTTCCTCGCCATGGAATGTGAGAACAAGCAAATAGGGGTATAAACAAGCCAATCTTTGCGATGTTCAAGCTGTCTCTTTTAATTAATGAGTCTGAACTAATCTTCAAACATGGCTTGGTTATCATACAAGTCTATTTAGAATTAGTCTTAATCAAGACAATCTTGAGAGTCTTGATCGAGCCAATTTTGATTAGCGGTCAAATACCTTAGATATTTCCGTTTATGTTAAGACTTCAATGTTTATAGACGAGCCAAGCTCAAGCTGAGCTTGTGCTCATAACAAGCTAAAATATGTGATCAAGCTTGGCTCTTTCATCTTACAAGCCAGTCTTGAAAGAGCTTTAAATGAGCCAAACATGAGTTGAGCTCTATTGGTTGGTTCATTTTACAGCCCTAGTCTAGCAGCATCCAAATAAAGAGGAGGATACAGTTGGACTGAAAGATTTGAAGAAATCATCAAGAAGGAAAGAATAAACATCAGACCTATAGCAGGAATTATCGAATGAACGCACAATTACTCCCAAGTTAGAGATGGTCTAATTCTGTCCATATAAATTCTAGAATTGAACAATAAAGATGGGTTAACCCCCCTCCTCCTTTTCTTCTACTTGGGGAGAAACCTGATTTTTTTTAGTTTTTATTTTATTTTTATTATTATTATTTTTTATATTTGTCATTATAAAGTGACATCAACGATACACAACAAAGATGAAAATGAACCATATTCACCGTTGGAATTTTTTCTCATTACTTTCTCAGAGAAAGAAATAGTGTTTTCCTAGCAGTTCCTCGATCATGTTCTAAATTGTCATTTCAACTCATTGAATCTTCCCTTATTGTGGTAAGTGGAATCCTAATAGAAGAGAAGTTATGTAACACAATCCTTTCCAAACCTCTCCCCTTCCATTAAATTAGTAGAATGATAGAAGTATGGTGTCGTGGAGGAGCGAGCCTAACATGGTTCAGTCAAAGAACAGAAAGGAAACAAGGAGAAAAAAGAGGTCTTAAAGGTATCAAGGAAAACAAAAAAGAGCACGATTAGTATAACAAAATCTAGTTTCACAGGCAACTAAATAAATGGCTAGATATTCAGTGAAATGAAAGAGCATGACTCAAGCAATAACGATAAATAGTAGCAGCTACAATAAGATGCTAATAATCATACTTGTGAGTTCCAGAGTCTTTTTTAATTGCTTTATCCATTAAGCATATATCCTTCCATGTATAACAAAACAGCTTAAAATTTTATTACACAACTAGAGTCGGAGTGTTAAATCAATAGAATTCCAAACTCATAAGTGTTTTACATTATATAAAACATTAGTTCTACTATTCATTGATCGAGTTTATACTGCACTGCTTCACCAATCAACCTCATTCAGAACACATTAAAGAGATCATCATTTATATAAAAACAAAATAACCGACAGGAGATTGTGAGCAAGAAATTATTTTTCCCGGATAATTGTATTGTTGCACAATATTGTTACCGGAAATACCCAGATGAAGTTCAATTAATACTATTTGGAAACCACATATTTCCTTTCTCTTGCGTAAAAAGATTATTAAGACCCTAATCCATATTTTGTAACTGCATGGTTCATCTTTTCTGTGCAGTACAGTTAGGATTACTGAAATTTGAACAAGCATTAAGGGACTACTCTGTTTTTTGACCAAAAAAAGTATGTTCTGGTAGAAATGAACTAGAGCAGAAAATATCTCCAATTTTTTTTTTTTTTGGGGGGGGGGGGGTGGGGGGACGGGGGATATGGACATTATTATAGCGGACCACTTTGGTTTATCTTTAGAGAATAATACTTTAGTTACAGAGTACATGTTGAGACTTGAGAAATGAGAACATTAAATAAATGAAAAGAAAAGGAGAACCGACATTTGAAAACATTGAAGGTTGAGGAACGCACCCTTTTCTTGGACAGTGTGTCAATTGGTGACATAACTTTCGGCTGCACATAATCCTTTCCTCGATAAAAAATTATTGTGTCATCTCCAATTAGGTGAATTGGGATTCCGTCACTCAATCTGGCAATATCATCTGCATACTCCTTTAGTTGACCAGGTTTACAAGGTTTGCAGATGACTTTAACTGTTTCATGTTTCTTCCAATGCATATGCATATTAAGAATAACACCTTCAAATACTCCTCTCCTCCCAACTGGTACGTAATTAGATCCCTTCTGGGCCATCTTCTTCATGTAAAAACGTTCTTCACCAGTAAGTTCATGTTGCTTTACAAGAGGGCCCTGAAGTTTAGAAACTTCATAACGTTTAAGCCTTTCAAGCAGCAAGCCCTCCTTAATTTTTGCCTGAAATGCAAAGTTTTACAGGAAAAGGACTTGCTTTTGTAAAAGTCACTATGTTAAATATTAAATAATAAACAAATATCATGCAATCTAGAATCATCTTTCCAATATTACAAAAGATTAATATGAGCTATAGAAGATCATAATTGTAAAAGGGGAAGTTCTGGGGAAAGAGAGTGAACTATATGGGAGACTTAGAAAAAAAACATTTATAGAATCGATTTTGGCAATCAATAACTATAACCACATACATGATCTGTTATAAATTATCTTTCAGCAGAATTACAATTAACATACTCTCACATTTGTTCCTATGCTTAAATAATACTCCTCCATCTTAAAACAAGAGTCGGACAACTTTTTTTTCTTCAAATTAAGGTGTGTATATAACACGTTTACACATAATTTATTTCATTTTTTCTCCAACACTAAACTTTAAATACTAAATTTTATCATCATAAATAAATTATTGAAAAAATTATGTCCAAGTGTATCCTATGCAAAGTTTAATTTTTGAAAAAAACAGCCAACAAAGAAGTAGGACTCCATTTACAGATAGAGGTAGTACTTTGATAAGTACTTTTAGGCTTTTAGCCAAATCCACAAAATGGCAGGAAGTATCTTTCAAGCCTGAAGCAACTACGTTGCTCTCAAACATAACTGAAAGAAATTAACAGGAAAAAACATGACTGAAATAAAGAAGATGAATTTATAACAAGTGAAAAGTGGCAAGTATTAAATTTGTAATAACTCAAAATATACGACAGAAGGAAATACCAGAGAGAGAGGGAGCCAACAATACAAACCAGTAAGAAAGTAAGAAACATTATCTATCTCAGTTAGATATAGCACCTCCTTCTTATAAGGTCTCACTTCTCATTTATCCAGTCTCGAAATCCTATGATATCTGGAAATGTTCCCTCTACATGCGTGACAACAAATTAGAAGGTCAGAAAACCGAATTCATAATCAGCTAAGCATCACACAGATCTTTTATGAATATCTGGATTCACCCTTTAAACTGATAAAAGAAGCCCAGACTCCAAAATTGTGCTCTAACAAACTCCTAAAAGCATCCCCTTTTAGTTGATCTTGAGTTTGAACAACATTTTAGATTCATAATATATTCAAATCACCCTCGTCACCGAAAGTTGTAAATCCCAACCACACTCCTGATGGTATCAAGAACTTTGTCCATCCATTGATCATTGAAAATCACAAATTAGAAGTGCATTTGACAGCTATAAAGTTTCTCAAGTAAATTTCTATTTTTTTAAATGTTATTAAAATATTCAAATATGTCAAGAAAGTTCAACCAACCAAAGTTTTCATTCATGTTTGCCTAACCATCTAGGTTACACGGACTCTTCACTTTGCCCTAAAGTACCTGTATCCGACACTAAACACTCAACCACACAGACAATGATAAAGGTATTGGACACTTCATTTTACCGTAAAAAATTGTCGAAATTGAAGAGTACCCGTGTCGGACTCTTTACAATACCTTGTCCAACGGACACACCATCCGAGTCCGTGTAACTTAGGCCGATAGTTATGCAAAATATCTTTCTTATTTTCTTTCATCTCCTCCTCTTTATTTTTATACATCGACTTTACTAGTACTCTCCTTAGACCTAGCAACAGTACTTTACAATGCTCAAATCCTTCTATATTAAGTATAAAATATTCATATTAGGAACCCTTAATCACACGGAAAAACACCTTGTCATGCATGGGATGCGTAGCCAGATTCTCTCCTCTCTACACCCCCCCCCCCCCCAAAAAAAAAATAATAATAATAATAATGCTAGGCGCTCAAGTTTTTCTTTTTGTCTAGAATAGTGTCTTAAATGATGTGACATCATTACATTAGTTGAATACATCTTATGTGATTGGTTATACCAAAAAGTACTATTTGTCTTATTCACAACCATATCATTTGAGACATAAAATTTAAGACCCTTAGCATTATCCCTAAATAAATAAGTAATGAACTACTAGTACACTATTATTCAAAATTTTGGATACACAAAGTCTCGATCAATATAACCTAATGTATTTGTAAAAGATTCAGTAAATTAAAAAAAGTAATTATACCTATAAAATGGATTTTAAATCTAAAAGTACATAACCAAGAAGTGCATACTACTACATAAATCTTTAATGAAAACTTACAGAGCATGTGTGATGTTAAGAACATATCAATGAAATCCAGCTCAAAAGTCAACATAAATCATCGACATCAAAATAAGAAACATATTACCAAAAACGTGATGAAAATTGATATAATGTACCTAGATTTGTTTGCAATCAAAGCAGAAAAACTTATTCATTCAAATTCTCTTGCCAAAACTTCCATCATCCACCATTCCATAAATATTAATTTGCTATAATCTTATGTTACAACAATAAAGAGAAAATAACAAAATGCCAAATCCAAATTCACCCAAATTTAGCACAGCTATAAAAGAAAAGAACAACAACAGTATAAACAGAATAGGATCCCCTTCATTACACCTATTCACCAAACTTCCCACAATAAACATTTAGCAACTCAAATTAGCCAAGTATTGTTTGTAAACAACCTTACTGTTACTGGTGACACAATTATTTGCGACAAATTTTATTGTATCCCACAATGTAATATTTGTGATGCTAAATGTGTTTGGGTAAAATTGGGTGAAAGGTGTAATATGTAATGGAGAGGATCCTAATCCAATACAAACACATTTCATTACTAAAACACTTCTAAAGTTCTCACCTTTTCAAGCTTATACTTATTTCTCTCCTCAGCATTTGCAAACCTTTGCCTCCCTTTCTTCCCTTTGACCCCTAATCTTCTCGGGTCTCTCTTATTGGCTGATTTTCTCTTCTGTTTCTCTTTCTTCCTCTTAACTTTCAACCTTTTCTTGGTCAGCCACTTCTCCTTCTTTGGAGGGTCAATTTCGTGTCCTTCAGACATCACAAGATTGACTGAACCATGACTGAAATTCTTGAAAACCCATAAAGGGTTTGATTGATTGAGTGCATTTAGAGGTCTCAAAGGGGCAGTTCTGGGTACGGAGGATTGGCCTGAAATTTTGTAAGAAAAATATGAAATAAAAGGGGGAATTGGAGAGAAAGTGAAGAAAAAGTTAAGGGGATACCTCAAAGATGATGTATTGAGAAGTGAACGTAAGCGAATTCTACGGAAGCCGTGAAAAAGATAACTTGCCATTTGATTACATACGACTCTGCTTATTGGCTACTGAAGAAGGAATGAGTGGGGATTTTGCACTATACTGTAAACCTTTAAAAATACAAAACATCCCCTCAAGTTTGACAAGTATAGTACATAAATTTCTTTATTTATTAATTATGCTGCTATTGGGTTTTTTAATAAATAAATAAACAAATTGGCAGAAAATTTAGTTAATTTTTTTGTCAAAATTTTTCAGGATTTGAATGACAAACTAATTATCATATGCAAATGTTTTATAATTTTTATTATATCATTTACATTATAAACATAACAAAATTAATATAAATTCTAAATATATATATAAAGAAAAATAATATTTTAAATATATAATTTAAATTTTACTTTATTTTTTATAAATTCAATAACAACGCAATAAAACTTACGGAGTAGTATAATTTTTTTATTTTTTTTTTCTAATTTAAGTTTTTCATTGAAAAGTCATAAACATATATTTTGAGAAAGGTAAAAAAAAAATCAAGGAATGTAGTATCGAAAATGACTAAACTACCCCCAATATGTTTTGAGAAAGGTGAAAAAGGGCGGATTGAGATACATGGGTCATCTTCCTGAAAGCAGGGCCGGCAGCAGCAGCAGGCAGCAGGCAGCAGGCAGCAGGCAGCAAGGTTCTTTTTCTCTATATTATTTTATCTTAAATAATAAAATGTATAAGCTTGATTTTGGTATGTAGAATAACATTTGAGAATTTGGGATACTGGGTGGTTTTAGGACTTCTGGTGGGTTTAGATTCTGATTGTGTAGATATATATACTAGATAAAAATACTAACAAAAGGGAAGCTACTGCTTTCATGGGGCAAATGAAGAATTGAGAAAAAAGATGGGTAAAAGAAAGACTTGGGTGGGTTCAGTGGGTGTTTGAAGAAGAAATTATTTAAATTATTGAAAATTGTTAATTGCATCTGATAAGGATTCATGGATATTATTATTATTATAGTCAATATTGAGCATTGATGTTTATTGTTTTCTGGATTGCAAAAATACTGTATATATTCAAGTCGGTTTGTTCTGTTTTATAAATGATGTTTGCTGTTGAAGTTAATATGTTTGATTAAATTCTTCACAGAGGTGTTTTTTCTTTACCTTTGGAGTGTTGGGGGTACATGTTCGTTGGCTATCTGCCGCGCCCCTGCTTCCTAGTTTAAATACTCACATATTACCAAGATGAAAAAGAAAAGGAACATTATTTCTAACGCCAAAAAGAAATATTTTTAATGATTTCCCCTGGCCATCCTAATTTCATGTTCCTTAGCTAGTCAAGGTATATAATTTTCTTTGCACTCACAAGTTCAATCAAGTTTCAGGGTGAAAGTACATGTAGCTGTTTTTGGAGAGGAATATAATGATGGTTTTGTCCTGTATTTCTTTTTCTTGTATCTTATATGTCTTGCTAATTGCTATTGTCTCTGAAATTTATCCATAAATGTTTTTACTTCATAACAGGATACAACTCGATTTGAGGCGATAATAACCATATTTTGAGTTGATTTTTGTGTTGTGAAGTACTATAAATTGTTCTTGGAGATGAAGAAAATGATAGCCTTGGGGTTTGAGGGATCAGCCAACAAGATTGGAGTTGGGGTTGTGACCCTAGACGGCACAATCTTATCGAACCCGCGACATACTTACATTACCCCTCCTGGTCAGGGATTTCTCCCTCGGGAAACTGCACAACACCATCTTCAACATGTCCTTCCTTTGATTAACTCTGCCCTCAAAACTGCTCAAATAACCCCGAATGAGATTGATTGCCTTTGTTACACTAAAGGTCCGGGCATGGGCGCACCGCTGCAGGTTGCTGCAGTTGTTGTACGTGTGCTTTCACAGCTGTGGAAGAAGCCAATTGTTGCAGTGAATCATTGTGTTGCTCATATTGAGATGGGGAGGATTGTGACTGGGGCAAAAGATCCGGTGGTGTTGTATGTGAGTGGGGGAAACACACAGGTGATTGCATATAGTGAAGGGAGGTATCGGATTTTCGGGGAGACAATTGACATTGCTGTTGGGAATTGCTTGGACCGGTTTGCTAGGGTTTTGGAGCTGTCAAATGATCCAGCCCCTGGGTACAACATTGAGCAAGTATGAGTTTATAGTTGGTTTTCATAATATACATCCACAGTTGTTGTTTAAAATCATTCAGAGAAACATATGCATCATATATGTGAGTACTTGTTGCCTTGAATATGTTTTAAAATATGATGTCTTAAAGATTAGATTTTGCTAACCTGTTTAAAAAACTTACATTCTAGTATCAGAACAGAAGATTATAGATGTACTTTATTTTTCCAGTTTAGTTGTTAGTAATAACAATTCACACTAAAAATAGCCAAAAGGTGCAAATCCCAAATGAACAAAGTGTATACACAATCGACCTTCTATGCTAATACAGAAGCGAGAAGCTGCCTAGAATTCAAAGCTGGTTAAGGAGGAAATAGAAATGACCCCTCAGTTCACAAATATGGAGTATGCAGTAAGAAATTTATCAATCTCTCTATAGACATTTCCTCCTTCAAGCGCTCTATTTTCCCTTTTCTTTCCAAACCAGCCAAAACAAACACAACGAATCCATCAATTAACTCCCCATTGCACTTGCATATAAACATCAACTAAGTACCAACACAAGCGTTCTTTATTTTGTTAAATTTGTTACCTGTCCAAATATCATGTATAGCAGCTTGCCTTGGATTTCCAAATTATCTATCAAGGAAAGCGCCGTCCACCAATACAAGTAAATATCTTAAAATACAATTTCACAAAGAACTCCCCCTTAACTCTATTTTTGTATAGAACACTGTAATAACTCTCTCCCCTCCACCTCCACGTGTACAGCCTTCCAAAGAAAGCACCTGTTGCCTCCATCTCCCATTCAATGAGAGATTCCCCTAAGTGGGATTCACAAACACTCCCTCCTGTGAAAAGAACTGACAGAATTAATAGATATTAGCTGTACTTCACAAACAGACTGACAATGTCCTTGATTTGAGGAAAGAAGGTAAAGCTACATTTGACACACTGGTATTCAGATGCTTCTTTAACAGTTTAAGGTTCCGAATAGTTTGAGGCTGTGAAAAATAAGTAATAATAAAACCCAAAAGTTGCATGCATTTGTTGTTTTGAATAGCTGTGGATCATAGTCTACAGTTGGTTTATGGACTGCTGCTGCATTCAACTGTTACTGATGAGCTGAGGAATGTGCTTTTAGTTGAGTCCATTTCTTTCTTGTTTAACAACGTTAATAAAGCTGCATAGAAGATTTCTGGATTTGTGTAAGGATGTCTACCATTTTAGGCACCTTTCATTAATTTTTGCAATAGTTTTACCCTTATCTTATTAAATTTCACCAACCTTCTAAGAAATTACATATGTTTGTCATCATCCCTTTCTCCTTTTGAATACCATCCTGTTTCTGTTTATGCTTTCATTATTCAAATCAAGTGATAATTTTTTGTTAAGTGATTGATATCATGATATCCCAATGCAGTTATGAAATCCTATTGCTTATTGCATCATTTCTCTATATAAAGACACTTGAGCTAAAAAGGATAATGTAACAGACTGTCCTTTAAAACTTATCCAAGAAAAGAAAAAAAAAGTGAAACACAGTATTTATTGTATACCAGTTTTAAATTTGGGACATAACTTTTTTATTGCTGGTGAAAATTTAAAATTAATTGTATTGCTTTGACTGGTGCTCATGTTTTGTTCTTGAGAATATACTCTTGAATTCTATCAATGAACTTAGTTGAGAAAGTAATACTTAATTTTAATTTGTTTTTACTCTTCATCAGCTTGCAAAGAAAGGAGAAAAGTTTTTAGACCTTCCATATGTTGTAAAAGGAATGGATGTTTCTTTCAGTGGAATATTAAGTTACATTGAAACCACTGCTGAAGAAAAGCTCAAAAATAATGAGTGCACCCCCGCAGATTTGTGTTACTCTCTGCAGGTAATTTCTCGTATCTTTCTCCAGTTTGGGTTAAAAGTCATATCTAATGATTGGTATAGATTATGTGGTTTTATGTATCATCTATCTTTTTACACAGTTTATTTCTTTTGTTGGGGACAATATTTGACACATTTCTTGCATATTAAAATTGTTTCAGGAAACTGTGTTTGCAATGCTTGTGGAGATTACGGAACGGGCCATGGCACACTGTGACAAGAAAGATGTTCTCATTGTTGGTGGTGTGGGCTGCAACGAGCGTTTGCAAGATATGATGAGAATTATGTGCTCCGAGAGGGGCGGAAATTTATTTGCTACTGATGACAGGTACTGTATCGATAATGGTGCAATGATTGCGTATACTGGTCTCCTCGCTTACGCTCATGGTACATCTACCCCTTTGGAGGAATCAACATTCACCCAGCGGTTTAGAACTGATGAAGTGCTGGCAATCTGGAGAGAGAAGGAATCATCTCACATGGATGGTCTCATGGAGGAAGGCAGCTAATATTTATCTCGAGGTATTTGACATGTAGAAGTAAACTATTGAATCTGTCAGGTGATTCTATTTTCAGTAGAAGTTCAGGTTTCTTCACGTAGTTCTAAAGCCAGTCTGCTAATTATAGTCCAATCTACTTTCTCTAGCTTGTCATTTAAAATATATGCAGAGATATACTACGCTCTTAGCACAAAAATTAGATGGGAGAGAGAGGGGGGTGGGGGTGGGGGTGGACTAGTGGATATATATAGTTACTTCAAAAAAATCCTCGCCGCATAGTCAAAGGGACTTGTTCTCACACATAAGGTCCATGTTTGCAACAACCATCAGTGTGGCCCTTGAATGTAAAATATACTTAGAAAATTTGTTTATTGGGAAGTAGTGCAAAGTAAAGGCGCTATCCTCATTTGGCAATTATTAAAAATTGGAGTTTTCTGACAAAGAATAGTAGTTTAATCCAATTTGAATGTGTCAATTACTCAATTGGATAAAGCATATCCATGAAAAAAGACAGTTGAGACCAGGGGTCAAAGTCGCGGTATCGAATGTCGTGTGGGACTCTTGATGCGGTATCGGGTATAGGGATCAATATTGGGCAATACACAACAAAAATCTATATATTGCTTTCAAAAATTGGGGGAAAAATACTAAAAAATAAGATTAAAATGATGAAGTGTAGATGAGGATATTTTTAATTGAACTGGTTACAACGATTCATGTTTGATTCATTGTGTGATACCGGAATCATTCACTGCTGAAATTGAATTACTGATATGCATTGGCAATACTTTGAGCCATGGTTGAAGCACAGTACAAATAGACATTATTGTGTTCATTTAAACCTCAAGTATTGTTTGGCTGGTTTGTGTGCGCATTCCTTTGTCTTCTGATTTATATCCTTCCCTTTGTACGAGAGTTTAAGATCTTAACCTGACCAAGAAGAAGAAAAACACCTTCTTTACTCTTCATAGGTTTCAAGATACATTTATTACTTATTCAATTTTTTCCCACTCTCTGTTATTTTTTTTATCAGCATGAATTGCTATCCTTTTTTTAAAAACAAATGTGGGCTTTTAAAAGACTAGAGGGGTAGAAATGAGACTGCTGATTCGTTGTATTCCTGTTTGTTAATTAAATCGAACGTACCTAATCATCGTGCAACTTTGACAGGTTTAAGCATCTAAACCGGTCTGGGAGATTCAAGCAATATATTCGATGAAACAAAATGTCCTAGAAGATTCATCCGTCAGTTCATTGATTGATATTATCAGGTGATTGCGTAAAGCTGCAACATGATTTATAAACAAGATAAAATATTTGTTACTATCGCATTGTTTGCAGATTGATTTTAGCACCCCTTTGTTCCCCCTTATGAATCGCCTCCATTAGGAGACTATGGATAGCCTTCAAATAACTGCTCTATTTGTACGATTAAGTTATTTTAGAGAATGTAAACATTATATTAGAAGAAAGACCTATTTTCTGTGAGCTTGCTGTCAGAATTTCGGATTTTACCTGCATTCTCTTAGACCTTTCCTTACTTTTCTCTGTAAATACACATTCAAAACAAGCCACAAATTTGTTAGGTTTTTCATCTGTATATAATCTTGTATTATGTTACTTGTAGAAAAATCTCATTGTTGGTATAATCTTTTTACCTTTCCATTTGTTTCTGAATTTTTACTTTTTGAAGTATAAGAATATTTTTTTTCTTTTCGAGACAATGTTAATTTATTTTTGATGTGGATGACACGTGTAAAAAATAAAAGTTTTTTAAAAAATAATCTTTTTTCTTTTTTCTTCCTCCTTTCTCTCTCCCATCTCCTTCCTCCATTTTTTAATCGGCAAACCTCATGATCAAAAAAACCCCAAATCAAAACCCCACTAATTAAGATCTGTATACAAATCAAAGCTACGTCAGCCTTTTCACGCTTACTCCTCATTAGATTTGAACCTAAATTGATGAAGAAATTGACTAAAAATTACCTCCGCAATACGAAGTTCACTATTATACTTTTGAGGTGAGATTTGATCATTATTTTGAGCTTTTTGTTGTTGATTTTTGTCTAATTCTACTCGAAATTTGTTAGGGAACAAAGCTCAGTTATTTGCAAGCTCTAATGGAATGATCGATTGGGATTTGAAGCAAGATTTTAGTGTATTTTTTGGAGTTTATTTAGTAGAATTTTGAATTTTGGGGTTGATTTTGATATGATTGGATGATGTTTGAGCTCCTAATTTTTTTCGAAATTTCTGTTTGGTTCGCTTTCCGAACTTTATTTTAATCGGTTGATGTCATTTTGTGTGTGTGTGATGAAGATTATGCACATTGCTTTTCTTTTTGCATTTCTCTGTTTTTCGGGAATCAAGAGAGTATATAATTCTATGAGGTTGTCGGGTTCTTTGCCTGTTTTTCAGGGTTTTGTTGTGTTGGAGGATTTGGATTTGTCTCATAATAATTTGAATGGAAAATTTGATTCACAATTGAATGGGTTGGTTGGCTTGAAGGTTTTGAATTTTAGCCATAATTCTTTTTATGGGTGTATTGCTAATAGCCTAGGAAATTTAAAGCTTTTAGAGGAGCTTGAACTTTTTGGGAATGGGTTTGTAGGGAACGTACCCGTAAAAATTGCGAATTGCTAATTCTCTTGACGGGTCAATCCCTTTGGAGAGCTCCAAGTTGAATAGTTTGGTTTTGCCTTTAAATAATTTGTCTGGTCAAGTCCAACAATTACTTGCGAAATTTGGGGCTGAGGCTTGCGGCATTCATTCAATAGTGGGGCTGAGGTTTGTGGGATTGAAGAATTAAGTGAAAATGTGAAAAAGAGGAGGAAGAGAGAGAAATAGCCGGAGAACAAAGAAAAATGAATAATTTTTTTTATTAAATTTTATTTTTACCACATGTTCAGGGTAAAAAGTGAGATTTAGAGATAAACATCAGGGCCATTTTTGCACATTTACCCTATTTCTAAACAACAATGCTACTATCGCATAAAAAATATCACATCAAACTCACATAATAAATGCATATTTTTGGGCCCTGCCTAGAACGTAAAATCCACAATATGCATGTGTGTATGTATGAATTTTATGTGATTATTTTTTATGTTATAGTAGCATTATTTATTTCTAAATGACAAAGTAAGTAATATATCTGGGATACTATGTCTAGGAGGAAGAGGTGTAAATAATTTCAGTTGCTATTGGGATTTGGGATCTATGTTTCTTGTACATTGCCATGACTGTAATTTTAGGGGAAAAAATTATTCCTTAAAGAATGCAGTTTTAGGAATTCAATATAGTTTTTGTATGTTTTTTCAAAATATACCTTTGTTTTAATTTATTGCAGCAAAGAGTTCTTACGTTCATCAACAATTTCTCTCTTCATATAATTAATGAACACATAAGACTAGTTTTGTCATTTTATTCTACTTATTAATTTGTATATTTTTTGTTAAAACTGTCGTCTTTAAAGAACGGAGGGAGTAAGAACAAGCATATAAACAAAAAAACTAGACGAAAAAAGTAAAAAGTCAACACAATTTTTAGCATTTATAATAAGACATTACGTACTGCATGCCACCGTACTATTTCTTATTCAAATACATTACCAGCTCACACACACACACACACACACACACACACACACACACATATATATATATATATATATATATATATATATATATATATATGAGAGAGAGAGAGAGAGAGATTTAAGCCAACAAAATCGTCAGAGCCGCAATAATGAAAACATATCATTTTCAACAATTCCAGAATTAGTTTAGCCACTTCAATCAGCACACCATTCTCCTCAGTACTATTGGATCTCAATCGATTCAACAATTTTGATAATCTTAATGATCATCCAAGCAATCGAAACCTTTCCCTCCAAATTTTCAGCCGCCATGCTTCTCAGTGAAGTAAGAAGATCGAGAAGTAGTCTTGAACAAAATTTCTTAAATAAGTTCTTCAAACAACTTATGGCTTTTTTCAACTTTTCCGATATGAAGTTGAACAAAGCTTGAATAGTATGTGCAGCCATTTGGTTAAACAAAAAGATTGATTTAGTTTGGTTTATATAGGAAGGATTGATCAAGTAGCTAGTTTCAAGAACTCTCCTTTTCATTGCCCAAGAAATTAAATGAACGATTCTTGAAATTTCATCACTACCTCTTCTTGGGAAATTGAAAACTATTAATACAAGGGAGAGAATGTATTGGAAAAATGAGAGAAAATATGAGTAATATAAAAAAGTAAATAATTTATTCTTCTAAAAAATTATAAACGACAAACATTTTGAAACAATTTTTTTTTTCTAAAACGACAATCTTTTAGGAACGGAGGGAGTATTATATAATCTTTAGTATTATGTTATTTGTAGAAAAATCTCATTGCTGGTATAATCTTTTGACCTTTCCGTTTGTATTTTTAGTAGGCAGCTTTCATGATTCTGAATTTTTACTTTTTGAAGTATAAGATGATTTTTTTTATTCTTTTTGAAACAATGTATTGGGAGTTTAATTCAGGTTTCTTGCACATTGCCTTACTGGGATCTATATTTCTAAATGACATAGTATCTATATATCTGGGCTACTATTTTCATGTGCTATTCGGATTTGGGATCTATGAACAAGAATATATGAAATGGGGAAAAAAAGAAGCATGCAGCTAAGAACAAGAATATGAACAACAAAATTAGACGAAAAAGTAAAAAGCCAACACTTTTTTAGCATTTATTTATAGATAATAAATAAGACATTACATTCCAGCGTCCACCATATTTCTCATTAATTCAAATACATTGCTCCCATATATATATATATATATATATATATATATATATATATATATATATTCAATAGTCAAATATTTTAAGCATAAAATATATTGCCTTCGCGAATTCTTGCCATTTCTGAGGAACATTAACATCATGAAAACAGTTCACCATTCTCCCAAGTATTGGATCTAGTTTAACCACCTCAATCAGTTCACCATTCTTCTCGGTATAGGATCTCAACTGATTCAACAACTCTTTCATAATCTTTATAATCCTCCACGCAGTCGAAATCTTCTCCTCCAAATTTTCAACGGAGGCTTTTTTCAACTTTTCCAATATGAAGTTGAACAAAACTTGAATATAAGATTTCAGCCATGAAAGAGCCGACTTAATGGTATTAGCAAAAGACTGGGATTTGGATTTCAGCCATGAAAGAGCCGAAGAAAAGCTCCTCTTAATGGTATTAGCAAGAGACTGGGATTCGGATTTCACCCACGAAAGAGCCGAAGAAAAGCTCCTCTTTATGGTATTAGCAAGAGACTGGGATTTGGATTTCACCCATGAAAGAGCTGACCAGAAGCCTTTCTTAATAGTATCTGCAGCCATTTGGTTAAACAAAAAGATTGATTTAGTTTGGTTTATATATAGGATTGATCAAGTATTTAGTTTCAAGAATTCTCCATTTCATTGCCCAAGAAATTAAATGAATGATTCTTGAAAATACCCATAATTAATTTCTCTAATAAGTACTACTACTATAATGCATGCATGCATGCATATCTATACATTGGTTTTGTTGAAGTTTACTGGATACTACTATGGAATAGATGTAGGGAATATTTGATGAGTCCCGATGAGTTCCCATGCGTGTATGTAAATTGATGTTGTCCTATAATAACAAAAACCAAAAAATAAATAATACTCTCTTGGTTCCATATTAACTTTTTTCATTATCCCAAAAAATTCTCTCTTGTATTAATAGTTTTCAATTTTTCATAAAAGGGTACGTAGTGATGGAATTTCATACAAATTTTAATTCTTAAATGATAGTATTAAATGAGTTTTCTTAATTCATGTGCATGAAGCTAAAAATACAGAATGAGTACTACTTTTACAATTTCAAAATTAAGATATATATTTTTAAAGCGATATTTTCAAATATACCTTTAATATACTGATCTATTCGTTTCAAAATTAAATATATATTTGTATTAATAGTAATTGCCCGTGCCTGAAGGCACGGCGTAACGAAAAATTAAATTAAAATTCAAAAATATTACATTACCTAAAGACATATATCACCACAATAATTACTACATACTCAATCATCAACACATATCCAATCACCAAAACATCAAGCTAGTCGATACTATTTTCAAGAAATTTCAGCAAAGTTTCCTTTAAAAATAGATATCCAAAAATTCTAAACCTGTCTACAAAACTTACAAATATCAATACATATCCAAACCACCAAACAAACCATCATTCCATACCCAAAAATCATCATAACCATGTACAATTAGTTAACTTTACAAAAGACAAAACACAAAAAATACAAACATGAAGAAAATAGAGAAACAACATGTTCAGCATTCAACGTATACCTAAAGATATTTGAAATATAAAAATTATCGAAATATGTGAATCAAAATAAAACAATTGTAAATTCGAAACATAAGAACCCTTACTTTAACCTGAATTATCTAAAAAACAAATGAACGCACACATTTTTTTGGGTACTACATTATGAATGGAATGTGAAATGATCTTTTTCATTTTTTATATACTACAAATTTATAAAATGAATGAAAAAATAAATTAAATAGAACCAAAAGAGATAAGATAATGTTATAAACCACAATTGAATTCAATTCAATTCAACCACAAGAGTCATTTCTGCAACATTTCAAAAACAGCCATGACACTGAACTGACATTCCCTCCAGTCCAACACCGCAAAAAGAATACACTCTCTAAAACAGTTTCAACAATACTGCAAACAATATAAGCAGATCAAAGTTCCAAATTGCACTTAATTTCAAAATGATAGTACCTCATCAAACAGAGCATCAGCTGAGCAAAAGTTCACATAGCAGAGGCTGAACAAAAGCAACTAAAATAAATATTGACAGAAAAAAATATCAGAAGAAGAAGACGTAAACAAATATTGACAAAAATAACAACTTATCATAAATGATTCTTATCATAAGGAAAACTCCACCGAAATAGAAGCAATAACTATATAGCATAGCAACATATCAACCACTGGCATCAATGCTAATGAAGTACTCATAGAATTGAGGGAGAAATAATACATACTCGAAGGAATTAATAGAGAATCAAAGGAAAATCTATTTTTTTTTTAATTATTTACATGGAGTTGAGGCAGAAATATTACATATCTATATTCAATTAAAGAAAATAACACAACAAAAATATAAAATAAGGAGAAAACACGCCTAAATGGGAACCTCAGAAAAGGGGTTTGTACATATAATGCCTCTAATGTATAATATAGAGAAAAGACCTCTAAATGGGAAGAAGACCTCTAATCGGACCTTGGCCCACTACGGAAGGGATGAAGGCAGATGGGATTTGGAAGTGGAGGAGAGTACAAGGGAAAGGAGAAGGCGGAATGAGAAGGGGGCAGAGATATAAGGCGGGATTTGGATAGTGTGTAGGGGAGTTTGATTTGGGCGGTTTATTTTTGGGTGAAATGAAATATGAGCTTTTAGATTCAGTTGAAAGAATTGAGATGAAATCTGAATCGTTATTGTACTTTGTCAAATTTTAAAGTGGGAATAGATTCAAATTTGGTTCTATTTTATATTATACATATAACATGACCATCACCCTTCACATACCATAACTTATTGAGGATCAAACAAATGATCGAGTAGTCTTGCCTCCTTTAAGATTCCACATGAGTTGCTCTGTTTATTGCAGAGCTACTTTCTACTCACTAAGAAGTCAAATAACCCAAGTTAAAAATCACATTTATCTTGTAAAAATAAGTTCATAGAAATATAGAACCTCACCTATCGACACTGAAATGTTCAAAAGCGATCATCTTACTTTAATCCTACACTGAAAAATGCCTTCATACAATAGAAGTGAACTATAATACTACACTTGTACACTCCAAAAGAGATTATCTTACTTTTATATAATCAACATGTGATAGGAAAAATGCCTCAATCATATAAATACCAAATTATATAACTAACAGTTAAATTTTGACATAAAATTTTCTTGGACATTTGAAAACTAAAGATAAATAATAGCACACACTTATTGTAAAATTATTCAAGAAAATATAACTCACAGCACTAATTGAACAACATCACTACAAAAGTTAAGGTTCAATAACAAAAATTTGGGCATTCAATAATACACGGTTGGCATATTAATACAACAGGTTCAATTATCAACTTTTGAAGAAATATACCTCAATTTGATCATACGTGGAGGCATGTAGCTCCATCCCATACTGAGAGTCCGAATCAAAAGCCAAAGTTCATACTGGGAGTCTGGATCAAAAGCCAAAGCTTTAAACCAAACTATGTAATGAAAATATGAAATTGGCCAGTATCGACTTACAAATTACTCTTGCCAGATTAAGAGATCAATATATTAGTTGATTAGATAAAAATAAAAATAAAAAGAGTGGAAAAATATACCATGGTGAACATATCAGCGGGTTTCGCTCCAAGTCTGGTAAAGATCAGAGAGAGATGTATATAGACACTGATCGAGGGTTTTCAGAGGGTTTTGGGGGTGATTTTTTTTTGTGAGATGAAATGTGAGCCTCTAGATTAAGTTATAATGAATCTGAACCATCCTTGTGCTTTCCTAAATGAATATTCAAATTGGGTTCTATCTTATTATTATAGATGGACTAAGAAATTAATGCTTAATTAAAATTCTCAAACGACTTCTACTAAGGGACAAAAATACTTCTCTAAAACAACTTATATTCAGGGACGGAGGGAGTACATTTTAATAAGAAAAAAAACACACTCCAAGGCTACCATGTACACTCCACACCCATAAAATTCGGCAAAAGCACATACATTAGAAAACTCAACTCTCAGCAACAAAAGTAAAGTATAAAAACCTAAAGCCAAATGCATTTAGAAAAAGAATTTGGTTCTTGCTATGATTACCAAAACACCATTCAAGTGTTGTTGCCTTCTAATTGCCCACAAATTTTCAAACTTGTAGTACCTCATAAGCATTTCATTAAACATTTATGGTGCAACATATCACAAATGTAAAGCATACATATAACACTTAGAACATTATATTGCTAGAAATAGCTAAACATATAAAATAAAATTCATGGAGAATATTATACAAACATAAAAAAGATGTCGATCAATAATATACGAAGATTTTTTGTAATTTTGGGAGTAACTTTTGGCTTCTATGAAAATTCTGCACCAACACCAAATTACGATAAGTAGTAAAATTCAGCATTAATACTAAATTAAAATAAGTAGTTACATAAAAAGATTTACGTAAATTGAGTACCAAATGAAAGAAAATATCACAAAAACAAATAAAAGTAAACATAAGAAATAAATTAAGATAGCACCACATTTGGATTCAATGCTCAAAAAGATATTTGCATTTGGTTTCAAATATTTTCTTCATCCATAGCATTGATAACAATGAGAGGCCAATGCTTGAATTTAAGACCAAAATTGTTCATTCAAATAAATAACTATGTACGTGACATTCCAGCAAATAGGTAATGTACAAATATCGGCTTAAAAGATTGTCATATTTACTCCCTCCGTTCCTAAAAGATTGTCGTTTTAGAAGAAAAATTTTGTTCCAAAATATTTGTCGTTTACAACTTCCTAGAAGAATAAATTATTTACTTTTCTATATTACCCCTATCTTCTCTCATTGTCCCAATAATAGTTTTTAATTTCCCATGAAGGGGTAGTGATGAAATTTCAAATAAATTGTACTAGTATTAAATGACTTTCTTAATCCATGTGCCAAAACCTTAAACGACAATCTTTTAGGAACGGATGGAGTAATTAATAAATACGGAATCGTGTGATCTCTAAATTTTATGAAATGCATTGTCAGGAATAGAGGTCTGAAATACAGTTAGAGGAGTTAATAATTGTCGGATAAGTGAGGATTAGTTGCTTAAGGCTATTTTAGTCTTAAATAATGTACAATAAGGGCTTATTAGTCTTTTCATCTGTTGGAGTCGATTACTTCCAGTATATACACTGGACTCTTGTAAGGAATGGGGAGAAAATATATGATTGTTCTTTTCCCAAATTATCTGAATTCTCTCCCTTTCTTGCGTCTGCCTTATTTCTATATTCCTTCCTGATCTCATCTGTTCTTCTTAGATCTTGAACTCTTTAATCCAGCAGAATTATTTTCATTTTCATCTGAATTGAGCTCATAATTTGAGTAACTAAGAAACTTTGATCTCAGTTCCTTACAATTGGTATCAAAGCCACTACGATCCGAACATGACGACTAATAATCAGAGGTTTATCAATCTCGAAACACATGTTACCGAACATAATGCTTTGATTCAGCAGTTGAAGGCGCAGTTCTAGGATTCGATTAGCAGTTTGAATTAGAATCTTGAAACTCAAATGGAACTGAAAATGCAACAGATGTTGAAAGGTTTTGAGGCAATGCTTTCAGTTCGATTTCCTGTAACTCAGCCTACAGGTAATTCTCACACAGATTCTGGTTCAATTATAGGATCTTTCGAAGCTGGAACCTCGACTGAAAAATCTAATAACAACATCTTCAAAATAATTAAGTTTGAATTTCCTAAATTCAGTGGAGTTAATCCTAGATCATAGATTAGAAGGTGTAATAAACTATTTGCTCATCATATGGTGGATGAAAAGCAGAAATTGTATTTAGCGACAATGAATCTTGAAGGAGAAGCTGAGGAATGGTATTCTGGTTTTGTAACTGAGGGAGTTGAACTGAATTGGAGTGGTTTTATTGAAGAAATTATGGCTAGGTTTAGCTCTGAGGTGCAGATTAATTGTATATAAGAACTTAAAAGTCTGCAGCAAAATGGTACGGTTGATGATTACAGGAGGAAGTTTGAGGAACTTAAGAGTTGGTCTCTTACTAGGAATCCTGTATTGAATGAAGTTTTCTTCATGAACTGTTTCATGGGAGAACTTAAGGAAGAAATCAGATTAGGAATTCAAGAGCTAAAAATTCCTACTCTTAAGGAATTGATTAGAATGGCTAGAGTAGAGGAGGCTAAACTAGAGGCATGGGGTAAAGAGGAGTAGGTTGGGTATCAAGTCGTTCTTGGGGAGATCACAGAAACCTAGCCAAGGTTATGGACATAGACCTATTGAAGGAGGATCTGTTGTGATTCAATCTGCTGGATTGCCTAACATTGAGGTAGGAAGAACTCTACCTGTGAGAGGGTTGACCAGAGGACAAATAGCAGATAAAAGAAGGAAGAAATTGTGTTTTTCATGTGATGAACCCTACATTGTGGGGCACCAATGCAAAAAGCCACAACTGTTTATGATGATACCATCTGACAATAGTGAAAAGGTGGATAACAAGGGTATGGGATGTGAAGAGTGTGATGATGAAGATGAATTTGTTGAAGAAATGGTTGAGAAACAAGAGGCACATATTACATTTCATGCCTTGTCTGGTCACAGTGTTAATAGCACTATAAGAATTTTAGGAATGGTTAATGGGAAGGTGTTGAGGATTTTAATTGATAGTGGAAGCACTAACAACTTTCTGGATTCCCAATCTATTAAGAGGATTAAGGCTGGGGGTACAAGAAACAAAACCTATTTCTGTTGCTGTTGCTGATGGCTTTAAGGTTACCAGTTATCAAGAATGTAAGACACTTAATTGGACAGCACAAGGAGAGGCATTCACTACTGATTTCAGAGTTTTACCTTTAGGAGGAATAGATGCTGTATTAGGTGTTCAATGGCTCAAACAATTTAATCCTGTGACTTTTGATTTTAATCAGGTGCAATTATCTTTTGTTAAAGAGGGCAAACAGGTGCTGTTACAAGGTGATTCTGATATGGTGTCTCCTAGTATTCAGATCATGTCTTCTGGTGATTTCAAAAGAAATGTGAATGCAGCAATTCATGGCTACTTTAGGTATCTTTTTGGTTTAGTGATGAACCAAGAGCATGCAAGGTCAGAATTAGAAGGGAAATCCAGTACTGTGAAATGATGAGAATAAGGAAAATTAGAAGTTACAAATAGAAGAATTACGTGGAGATTTTCAACAGGTTTTTCAAGAACCAAATTATTTACCTCCATACAGATCCTATAATCATCACATCAAGTTAAAAGATGGGAGCCAACCTATCAATTTGAGGCCATATAGGTATCCACATGTGCAGAAAGAGGAGGTAGAAAAAATAGTGCAGGAGCTGTTGCAGTCTGGGATGATTCAGCCTAGTCACAGTCCATATTCATTTCCAGTATTGTTGGTGAAGAAACATGATGGATCATGGAGGATGTGTGTGGATTACAGATCATTGAATGATATGACTATTAAGGATAAGTTCCCCATACCAGCAATTAATGAATTATTAGATGAGCTACATGGTTCTAAATGGTTTTCCAAGTTAGATCTCAGATCAGGTTACCATCAGATTAAGGTTCATGCTCCTGATATTCCTAAGACTGCATTTAGGACTCCCACATGCCATTTTGAATTTCTGGTCATGCCTTTTGGGCTGACTAATGCGCCTGCAACTTTCCAATCCTTAATGAATGAAGTGTTTAAGCCTTATCTCAGGAAGTTTATACTAGTATTCTTTGATGACATACTAGTGTTCAGCAGAACTTTTGAAGAACATGTGCAGCAATTGAGAAAGACTATGCAACTGTTAATGGATCATCTGTTATTTGCTAAGAGAAGTAAATGTATGTTTGGTACTCAGAAGATCCAGTATTTGGGCCATATAATTGATCAACAAGGAGTAGCTACTGATCCAGATAATTTACTATGTATGACTAATTGGCCCCTACCCCAGAATATTAAGAGTTTGAGGGGATTTTTGGGGTTAACAGGATATTATAGGAAGTTCATTCAATCTTATGGTATTATTAGTAGACCTTTGACAGATTTGCTTAAAAAGGATAAGTTTTTTTGGAATGATGAAGCTACAAAAGCTTTCTTGGATTTGAAGGCTGCTATGGTTAAAGCTCCAGTTTTGGCTTTACCAGATTTTTCTAAACCTTTTATCTTGGAGACAGATGCTTCATATGTTGGTGTGGGTGCAGTTCTTATGCAGCAAGGGAAACTTATTGCCTATCTCAGTAAAGCCATTGCTTCCAAGCATTTGGGCTGGTCTACTTATGAGAAGGAATTAATGGCTGTGGTACATGCAGTTCAGAAGTGGAGGCATTACTTGTTAGGTAATAAAGTCATCATTAGAACTGACCATCAAAGTCTTAAATACCTATTGGACCAAAGAATCACTACTACAAATCAGCAGAAATGGGTTACAAAATTAATGGTATTGGATTATGAGATAGAATATAGGAAAGGGAAAGAGAATGTAGTAGCAGATTGCTTGTCTAGATATGCTGAGTTTCAGACTCAAGATCATAGCTGTTTGGCTTTGTCTATAGTTGTTCCTAAGTGGGTACAAGAGGTGGCACAATCATGGGAAGATGATGCTAGTTTAAAGGAAATTATTCTTAAACTCCAATTTGATCCTCAGTCTGTTCCTGATTACACTTTTATACATGGAAGGTTGAAATTTCAGGACAAATTAGTAATTGGATCTGATATGTCATTAAGGACTAAATTGCTGGGTGAATTCCATTCTTCTCCTGTTGGGGGTCATTCTGGAATTAGGGGAACCTATGAAAGAATTAGTAAGTATTTTTATTGGTCTTCTTTAAGAGTTGATGTTCTAAAATTTGTAAAAGAATGTGTTGTGTGCCAGCAACAAAAATATGAAAATGTGGCTTTGCCTGGGTTACTTCAGCCATTAGCCATACCTGACAGTCCTTGGATGGATATTGCAATGGACTTTATTGAGGGATTGCCTAAGTCAAATGGTTCTACTGTTATATGGGTGGTGGTTGATAGATTGACAAAGTATGGCCATATCATTCCTCTCAAACATCCTTTTACTGCTTCTGAGTTAGCACAGGTATTCATTTCCCAGGTGTACAAACTACATGGTTTTCCTTCCACTATAGTTTCAGATAGGGATAAGATTTTCATTAGTCTATTTTGGCAATCCTTGTTCAAATTGATTGGTACTAAGTTGCACTTAAGTACTGCTTATCACCCTCAGTCGGATGGACAGACTGAGAGGTTGAACCAAGTATTGGAATGTTATCTAAGATGTATGGTGGGTAAACCCAACAATTGGATTAGTTGGTTACCTTTTGCTGAGTGGTGGTATAATACTCACTACCACAGTGGATTAAAAGTTACACCTTTTGAGGCATTGTATGTTTACAAAGCTCCACATCTGAACTTTAATCAGTATGGCCGGGTTTCTGATGCAGTTACTAAGCAGTTTTGTCAAGATAGGAATGAGTTCTTGCAGCTTTTGAAACAAAATTTAATTGATGCCCAGTCCAGAATGAAATGGTATGCTGAAAAGACCAGAAATGAGCGATCCTTTTTGGTTGGTGACTTGGTTTATCTGAGGATAAAGCCTCATAGACAGACTACTTTAGCTTATCCAAAGTTTGGGAAGTTAACTCCCAAATATTTTGGTCCTTTCCCTATTGAGCAGAAAATTGGGTCAGTGGCTTACAAGATAAAACTTCCAGCCGATTCTAAAATACATCCTGTGTTTCATGTGTCTTTGCTTAAGAAGAAAATTGGTCAGGATTGCATTAGTTCTTCGATGTTGCCTCAGTTGGATGGGGATGGCCAGTTACTGGTGGAACCAGTGGCTGTATTGGATAGAAGAATGGTAAAGAAAAATAATTCTGTTGCAGCTCAAGTTTTGGTTCAGTGGTCCAATACTTTACGCAATGATGCTACTTGGGAAGATTGGGAATTACTTCATCAGAAATATCCACATTTTCAACCTTGAGGTCAAGGTTGTTCTGATGGAGAGAGGATTGTCAGGAATGGAGATCTGAAATACAGTTGGAGGAGTTAATAATTGTTGGATAAGTGAGGATTAGTTGCTTAAGGCTATTTTAGTCTTAAATAATGTACAATAAGGGCTTATTAGTCTTTTCATATGTTGGAGTCGATTACTTCCAGTATATACACTGGACTCTTGTAAGGAATGGGGAGGAAATATATGATTGTTCTTTTCCCAAATTATCTGAATTCTCTCCCTTTCTTGCGTCTGCCTTATTTCTATCTTCCTGCCTGATCTCATCTGTTCTTCTTAGATCTTGAACTCTTTAATCCAGCGGAATTGTTTTCGTTTCCAGCTAAATTGAGCTCATAATTTGAGTAACTAAGAAACTTTGATCTCAGTTCCTTACATGCATCTATACTTGAATACAATTAATGTATTTAAGTTTATGTTCATTTCAAGTCAGATATATACTCCCTCCGTCCCTTTTTATTTGACGTTTTAGAGTTTTGTATTTGTCTCCAATTATTTGACGTTTGTTCAAATCTAAAAAAATTAATGATAATTTTTTCAAAATTACCTCTCATTACTCTACCTATTTTTTGGTATATTAAACTCTTTCTCTTTCCTTATCCCAATAAAACTCTTCGTTTTTTAAAAATCGAACAAATTTTTTTAAAGTGCATGGCTGATGGCGCCATTTTATTGAAAACTATGAAAATGAAGTTTCAAGTTTTGTATATTAGTATGAGGGAGAGAGTGTGCAGTTAATTTCTAAAGAATTTGATAGGTTTTTTTTATGGGGATGGATGGAGAGAGAGACAAATAAGTAAATGAGTCATGTGAGTTTTTTTAGGAGATAATTATGAAAAAATGTGTGAGAGAGAGTATGAATAACTATGATAAATTAATGATTTAAGGGTATTATAGACAATAGAGTACTATATTTAATGCTTTCTAATCATTATCTTAATTCTTGTGCTCATCTCTAAAACATCAAATAATTAGAGACGGAGGGAGTATATTAGAACAGTTAAATTAATTATTATTATTCTGTGTTATGCAATGTTTGAAATAGGTTGACTATAACTATTACTCCCTCCGTCCCAAAATAACTGCTTAATTTTGACTTTTTTTAGTCAAATTGACTATTTTTAAAATTAATAATGAAGCATGTATAGATATATTTTTAATATTATAAAAATTGGTATTAGTAATTAATTGTATATACTTTTTTTTTGTTATAACCTCTTCACCTATATTCTGTAAAAATGGTACAAAAAATAACTTTAAAAAATAGTCAATTTAACTTTAAAAAGTCAAAACTAAGCAGTTATTTTGGGACGGAGGGAGTATCAGTATTTATCCGCTGCCTTTTGAACCACTAGATTTACATCAATTGTTACTAAAAATCGTAAGTTAAACGATAAATTAAAACAAAGTTCGATATTTAAAAATTAAAATTTACAATATTCACAAAACCCATTTGACCAGGACTACTTGGGATCTGATTAAGATTCATGGGACTTTTCAATTTCAGTCTAAATATTGAATAAATTAAACATTTCAAGCCTTAGATATTTTGAAAAAATAAAGATAGCTCTAAGCTAGATTTGTTAATTCTTGGTTACGAGTATTGTACTCTTTAAAATGGGGTTTAAAAATTAAGCAACAACAATTTTTAGAGTCTGTTTGAAGGAGCTTTTGGATAGTCTAAAAGCACCTTTAAATTAAAAATAGAAATATTTTGATGTTTGGTAACTCTTTTTAAAAAAAATGAAGGAGTAGAGATTTGAGTTCAAACACAATTCTAGCTAAAGTAAAAAATTTATATTTTTGGATAAAAACACTTTTGATAAAATTCAAATTACAATATTATCCTTCATTTATAAAATGAAATAAAATATCTAATCGACAATTACCTTAAATTTATAATTAATATATTTTAAAAAAAATTAAACTATGTCAACAAACACTAATTTAACTTTCTTATAAAAACAATTCAATATGACTCGTTTTTGGCCCTATGCGCTTGCATTACCATTATCATCAACTCCGTCAAAATTAATAATGTAGTCTAAAAAAATCATATCCTCCATCTTAGATATGGGGAGAACTCCCTTAAATCTCTCTTCTTGTGGTATAATAATTTTTCTTCTTATAAAGTTTATTTTTCTCCCTTTGTGAGAGTCGTTTTCTTTATAATATGATGATTTTTTTTCTCTTTTGTGAGAAGATTTTATTATCATCTATTGAGAGTTTGGTTTCTCTAGTTGGTAGATTTTTTTCGTTTGTGAGAATTTTTCCGGTGTGTGAATGGTTGAAGATAGATTGTTCAAATTAAATTTGGGTGTAGCGCTATCATGACGGCCAGTTCTTTCTATATTTTTATCGAAAAATTGCTCAGATCTGCATAATCTGTTATTACTTTTGAATTATTATTATATTTCAGGAGTAATTCTGGTGCCCACTAGTTATTGTTACAATTGACCATTTTCTTGGTTATGTGTTATTATGATTGAAATGATTACCATTTTAATTCCTTGTGTTGGAATCTTTTTGTTGTTTCCCAGAGGCACACTAAAGATCTAGAAAGGGGGTTGAATACATCTTGAAAACCATTTCGATTAATTAAAAATGTATTACCAAGTAATCAGTTAATCATTTTGATTAAGCACATCGGAATATTCTTTTGAAAAATCTACTTAAAAGATTATGGAAACCACATATCCAAATTTAGTTTTATGAGTGTTCAAACACATAGCAAATATAGTAGTAATAATGTGCATGATGTAAATGACGTAAACTAAAGGACACAAGAGATTTTTAAGTGGTTCGGAGACTGAACAACTCCTAATCCCATCTTATACTCCACCGAACAAGATATCCACTAAGGATATAGGTCCAGAAGACCATTTACATCTTAATCACTAAGGTTCCTTCGAGACACTGAGTCTCAGCATTGAGCCACTTAAGCTCGGCAATTCAGTCACTAAGACCAAGATCCTCTGACCCCATTTCGGTCACTAAGACCAAGATCCTCCAAGCCTACTTCCTGTTTAATTATAGTTGTTGGAGGTGCTGCTAAGATGGCATTTAAGCTCTTCATCTTCTGGTACTTAGCAGCATGGTTGTGATTATCTCCTTGACGCTGCTGAGCTTTGACATTGATGCTCGACCTCTTTTGGTAATCAGCAGCTACTCATGATCATAGTTGATGTGCTGCTAAGCTTTGCAATTCAACTCAATTCTTCTTGTGCTTAACAGCCTTGAACACTTGTTAGATTGTAAAGTTCAACTGCTCTACGTCTTCATCTGTTCAGCATCTGAGTGTTCTTGGTGATTTTGTAGAGTGGTACTTGAGGTTGGTCTTTTGATCTGCCACTCATACTTCATCAACATCAACTTTATGGCTCCTTGGCACTTCGGCTCTCAACTCTGCCATGTTCTTCATCAACTCAACACATTGACTCTAAGCTATTTGACTCTTTGGCTCTTCAGCTCTAGCTCCTTGGCTCATTGGCACTTCTGCACTTTGGCGCATTTTGGCACTTTATTTGGCACTACAACTTTAGCTCTTATGAATTCTGTTGCTTTTTCTTTTTTGCTCAGGCCAGCACTTTTGATCTTTATTTTGTGCTACGACTCCTCTTTTTGGTGTGACACCCTTTTGATTCTCTATTGATATTGCTGAGATAATCAGCAGTTTTGAATTTGAAATCCCAAAGCTATTTATAGTCTTTTAAAAGACTTTCTATTGCAAAGCGCCCGTTCGAGTATTTATGACAGAGATATGTTAGTATCCTTGATGCTGACTTTTTGGGATTGTGTCAGGCTGCTTTCAACTGGTCACATCAAATTACAACTTTTGTCTTCCAACAATTATATATATCTGCTCTCTTCAAAATAGTTGTTAGACATTGATCTGATCTTAGATCTTTATTTAAGGATACACTGATGGATGCCTCGGAATCTTCAATATTGTAACGTTCTGATTGTCAATCTTATATGTCAGACTTGACTCTGCTCTGCAAACTTGTTAATAGTAGACTGATGGAAATCGTAGAGTTAGGTCTTGCATTTACTCTACGATTGTTGACTTGATTTTATTCTATTATCTGCTCTTTTGTTTGTTCTCCTGTCTGCTTCTTCGAATAAGTGCTCTATAATGCTTTAGCAGACTCGCAGACCTACATACCTCTCTTTACTTTCTGAACACTTTGACAGCTCTACCATCCTGAAGATAATCCTATGATCTGGCTATCTTTTTGAACCTTTACTTCGCCTTGGCTGATGCTTCACTAACTCTTAGTCTACTCAATGTCCTGACTTTTTTTTTTAGATCAGGCAGAGTACTTCACAACATTTGGGTAGACTAGCATACTTCTCTTTTATTCTCTGAATGTCTTGTCAGCTCTGCGATGTTGGAGATAGCTCTACGATTTGTCTATCTCTCGATGCTTCACATTACTAGCTGTTGTTCTACGAGATCCTGGTTACTCTATGAACTAACTTGTTTTATGATCATTATGTACTACGTCTCCTCTATTTGGTGCGACAGCCTTTTGATTCTCTATTGATATGGTTGAGATGATCAGCAACTTTGAATTTAAAATCTCAAAGCTATTTATAGTCTTTCAAAATACTTCCTGTTGCAAAGTGTCCGTTGGAGTATTTATGGCATAAATATCTTAGTATCCTTGATGTTAACTTTCTGGGCTTGTGTCAGACTGCTTTCGGCTGGTCACGTCAGACTACATCTTTTGTATCCGAAACAGCTATATATATCTTCTCTTTTTAAAATAGTTGTTAGACACATTGATCTGATCTCAAATCTTTCTTCAAGGATACACTGATGGATGCATCATGGGATGCATCAGGACCTTCAATATTGTAACGTTCTAATTGTCAGTCTTATATGTTACACATGACTCTGCTATGCGAACTTGCTGAAAGTAGACTGATGGAAATCGTAGAGTTTGGTCTTGCATTTGCTCTACGATTGTTAGCTTGACTTATGTTCTATTATCTGTTCTTTTGTTTGTTCTTTTGTCCGCTTCTTCGAATAAGTGCTTCATAATGCTTGAGCAGACTCGCAGACCTCTCTTTGATTTCTGAACACTTTTACAGCTATACCATCCTGGAGACAGCCCTATGATATGACTGTCTTTTTGAAACTTTACTTTGCATTAGGTTACTTCTTCACTAACTCTTGGTTTACTCTACGTCCTGACTTTTTCTTTGAGATAAGACAGAGTATTTCACAACATTTTGGTAGACTAGCAGACTTCTCTTTTATTCTCTGAATTCCTTGGCAGCTCTGCTATGTTGGAGACAACTCTATGATCTGTCTATCTCTCGATGCGTTCACATTTCCAGCTGCTGCTCTACGAGATCTTGGTTACTCTGCAAATTGACTTGCTTTATGATAATGCAGTGTACTTTTGCAATTTATCCTCTGTAGAGATATTCCAGAGATTCCTTCGGATAAGAACTATACTCAGGTATTCTTAGAGTATATCATTCTGTGATCAGTTTCTTCTTGTTAGGTCTTCAACTCATATACATGGCTCGTAGACGGGCTCTACTATCTTTGTTTTGTGCGCTTCAGAGAATGAGTTGACTCTGCTGATTATAATCACACTACGATCCAGTAGAGTAACTCTACGATCAGTTAATTATGTCGACTATACATTGAGAGCTTTGATGAGATCAACCTAACAGTTTTGATATTTCTATTCTAAGTACTTGTGCATGTGTTTCATAAGGACTTGAGAAAATTTATCATTACAAATATACATTAATCATTTGTTCATCATGTAATGATAATTCTATTAAGATCAACCTAACAGTTTTGATCTTTTCAATTATAAGTCCTTGTACATTTGTTTCTTTAAGGACTTTACAAAGCTTTTCTTTCACAAGTATGCTTCAAGTCGATCAATCGGTTCATATATATATGTTACATTCATTTGGATCAACTCAGATAGATCAACCTAACACGCTTGATCTTTCTCTAGTCTAAGTCCTTGTAAATTTATAATTTTATTAAGGAATTCACAAAACTTATGCATACAGATATACATTAAGTATTTCATCATCAAATCTTATACATTTGGAATCTCCCCCTCAATAGATCAACCTTTTAATCTATATGCAGATTTCTAACAATCTCCACCTATTTGATGATGACAAAAACTCTATTGCATATCATTCAATCAGTTTAATTAAGTGCATATGCATGAGTATGAATGTGAATGTGACTTAAGATACAATAAGCCAATGTACTACTAAACCGACAAATATGAATATAATGATGTGCATTCAGCATAAGCATTCATATACCATTCATTTAAACATATCTAATAATCACAATTATCCAAACAAGTATAATTAAAAATCATAAGTCTTAAAACATACAACCCAAAAATAACAATACCAAAAGTCTGAAAGCATATATCTCAACATTTATATGATTTTAAAAGGTTAAATTCTAAACACCCATTATTAAAGAGCTTCACCTTGCATGCTCTAGAATTGTACCTTCCCTTTGTTGTGCCTGCCACTCTGTGTATCTCCTTCTTTTGTTCCCCTGCATGCATTGTCTTCCCTTTGTTTGTGCCTACCACTCTGTGTATCTCCTCCTTTTGTTCCCCTTCATGCATTGTCTGCTCTTTCTTTTTTGCTTCTCCCCTTGTGTAACTACTTTCTTTCTTGGCAACCTTCTTTCTTGACAAGCCCTTTCTCCCCCTTTTTGTTATCATCATGCGGAGAGAGTCATCAGCCATCAACTCTGCTACATCTTTGGGTTGTTTTGGACTGTAGTTGATGAGTGAGTTTTATACCCGCAAATCAGATACTTTAATCCTTGAGAAAGTGTATGTCCATCATGTTTTATGTTGCTTTTATGGTGTTTTATTATTATTTCATATAAAAAAGTATCGCAGGTGCTTTTTTGTTATTTCAGCTTTAAAAGGGCAAAAGGGTCATTTTCTCCTTACTGGCGTCGCAGCGCCGGATTTGCCTTACATTTGGGCAGTCGCAACGCCTGTTGCCCTAGTTCCGTGTCCCCTGGCGCCGCAGCGCCGAGACCAAGCTCAAATGGGGCGCCGCAGCACCTATGCCAATTTTTAGGCAGACATCAGGTTTAACCATCTGAACTAATGAGCCAACACCATACACTACTTACCAGCCTCCATCCTAAAAGGTGAGTAACACTTTTTGAAAGCCAAGAGCAAGTTTTGAAACTTAAGAAAGGAGAAGAGCAAGTCTTGCAGCAAGCTTGGATATTATACTTGGAAGAGAAGAATTAGAGTTTGAAATATTGCTTCTAAGGGTTTTCCTTCTCTAATTCTTTCATTCACTTTGTGTAATCTGAACATGTTGAATATATTGTTAATGAAGTTTATTTCTATAGTTATGAACTAAACCTCCATTCTAAGATTGCAATGAAACCCGATATATAGTTAAATCGAACTTCTCTCCTGTTTATTATAGTGAATCACATGTGAATAGGTTGTTATATTTAAAGCTTCATGTATTAATTGCTTGTTTAAGTGATTATTGTGGTTATCTATATGATATTGGAAAATAGAATGTAGAGTTCAAACCAGAATATAATAACACATGTTATAACCATTCTTCTTAGGATTGAATGCATAATTTGCACATAGAATAAGAATATATCTATTTGTCATGTGTAGCTTGTGAGAATCTAATCTTAATGACTCCTAATCTAATTTATTTCACCATAGGAATATAGTGATTTATTTAGATAGAGGATGTTCATAACTTTTGGAAAAAGGATTATGTATACCTAGAATTCTCGGTTAACCATTCTAGTGATTTGTTGATTAACATGAGAGTAGGAGATTAAGCGAAGCATTGGGGGAATTGTAATCTTAGCTTGTCTTACTTGATATCAATCGTTGCTCACAATTTACTTTCTTAATTAAATTTCACTGGATAATCCATCTTAAATCAATTGTTTAGATAAGATTGCCTAGATATAATTTTAGTACTTGAATAGCTTTGATAGTAATTCCTCATGGGTTCGACACTCGACTTCTCATTTATATTACTTGTTGACCGCGTATACTTGCGCGTGTTTATTGATTGCGAAATCGACCAACAGTAGTGCTTAGTGCAAGAATTTGTGTAGTTAAAATTTCAATGAAGGTTTCACTTTGTTCTTGAATCTCCTGAGTAACAACATTTTGCTCTTCAAGGGTTCAGATGAAAGTTTGGTTACGAGTATGGAGACCAAATGGCAGATCATGAAAGAGGGATCTCATATGTTCATATTCAGATGGATAGCCTACAACTACATAAATTATTTCCTGAGGATGTAGAATGACATCATGAGATGAAGATAGAGGATTTAAAAACTTTGGCAGATTGAGATATGGAAGTGTTGCTGAACAAGAAAATAAGGTGTTTATCTGTGCAGGAGTTGGTGTATGAGGAATAGCAATTGAGTTATGAATTATAGGATTTTGAGATCCTACGATCAAAGAATGACTTGATTCATTTGTAGAGGGTGGAACTTCTCCAAACGGAAGAATGAGACTTTAATTGAGAGATATTGGTTGAAGACCGAATGATGGTTAAGGAAAATTTTCAAAACTTGAAACAATAAACTCTGCTTCAAAATCAGCAAGATATCTTTCGAGAATCGTATTGGGGGATTCTACGATCTCATCATTTTGAGTTGAGACAGATGGGATATATAATGACACACAAAGAGATTTGATATAGAAACTATCTGAAGGTTGGAGTAGTTTTTATAGAAGATATGGCTTTCAATAGGGGTAACTTGATAAGCATGAAGTTTATGAAAGCAACTTCAGACCTCTACCTTGCCTTTAGCTTCCTCTGTTTCATCTTTTCTGCTTTCCACATCTTCTTCTTCACCTTTCTTTGAATCATTCTTAGTACTTCTCTATCTTTCTCTACTTTCTTTCTTCTAATTCTCTGCTTGATCGTTTTCTTTTATTGGACTCATGTACCTTGAATACTTGGTTTTCACTTTCCTGGTGCTCAGACGAGTAAGCATCCACATCAATTTCATCTGATTTAGGAATAAACACCTTTACGACCACCTTATTTTCACTTTCTTCTTCTTCTTTCTCATCGATTCTCTATAGTTCTTGTCTGGACCTAGCTTCGCAATCTTCGAACACATACTTAATTTCTTCTTCAAACTTACTTTCTTTATCACTTCTTTTATCCTCGATTTTGACAAAATGTGAAGGTCTAGAACTAATAGGACCTTTCCATTGTCATCGTAGCATTATGCTTCTTCTTCTCCTCAAAACGCTCCTAATGAAGTCCTCTTTTTCTCTTTCTTTAGAACCAGAAAAAATTCCATTCGAACTTCTGAGAACAAGTTCTTCATTCTTTTCATTTTCATTTTTCTCGACTTTCTTTCTCTTCCATAGTGACTAATTATCAAACGTATCAAGATCTAGAATGTTCAGATGCTTGTCAGCCTTTTTATATTTCTTTTCAGTAGATTCATCTACCTTTCTCTTTCCTTTGGTTTGGAAATTTCCCATTTCGAAAGATTGGATAATGAAAAGAGATGAAATGTGTTTTAGGTTGAGAAATTATAGAGTTTTCTAAAGATTTTTGAAGGTTTGAGAGTTTAAATTGATTTGACGGTTTGATGAGATCGATAGCTTGGATAGATGAAAGGTTTATAGACTATAATGAAAGATAGGTTTATATAGCTACCTGGGAAATCAAAAGTCAGAATTTGAATTGAATTTTAGGTCAGTTCCCTCCAATTTTTGCAAGGAGAAACATGTGGCAGAACTCTATTGAAAGCATTCGTCCTCTTCAAAACCTGTAACTCCACTGTTGTTAATTATCAGCTTCCAAGATTCACTTTCCTTTCAAGAGCGTGAGCATCACTTCCTTGCTGCTTGACTATTTTTGACTTTATTTGTCGTAAGGTAACCAGCTTTTACTCTACGACTTTCATTTTACTCCATGATCATTTCCTTAGACTAATCTTTAGTCTTTGTCCTTTTATCTCTCTAGCATTTAACTGATAGTCATGATTTTCCTTCGTGGTTTGCCACTTGATTATCCCATCTCCTTTTGGCTTGAATCTTCTATTTCCACTTTTTATTAATCCGTTCAAAGATTAGAGCTCTGAGCATTCTATTATCTCACTTGTTGCTTGAGAGAGATCAATTATTCTGAGCTCTGCTGACCATTCTCATGAAGCTCCCCCTCAATTGATATGACATGTCGCTCAAAGACAGGAGGGTTTTTGTCAATCTCAATGTCTGAAATGACAGAGTCAGTGATATTTGTTGGTGCAACAAACTCATTTGGTGAATGAAGAATAGTCATGGAATGTTCCCCCTCAAAACCAGCTTCTTAATTTCTCTTTTATTGGTTCCAAAGTTCTCCTCTTTTTAGCTTGTCTTCAGCAAGAACAAGCCTTCTTCTTTTATTCTTCTCCACTTTCTTCTTCTTCAGAGCATGGCTTTACTGTTGTGGAAGAGGGATTGATGATAGGTAGGACAAAAGGATCTTGAGACTGATCTTTTTCCTCTTCTCTTTATACTACCATGAGAGGGTAGCTAATTCACCCTTATCAGATATTTCATCATTAGAGAGCACATACTAGTCTTTCCTGTTCTGCTTCCCTTACAGAGAGAAGAAGTTCCCATTGTTTAGATTGAGAACTCATGTACCCTTCTAGACTGGTACTGAGATCATCAGGTATGGCTCTGTGGGGTTAGCTTCTGCAATCGTGATGTTGATTTATTCTACGACTTGAAAGATCTCGCTCTTGGATACTTTCTGATTAAACTCCTTAATTACATGAAATTTAGATCATTCTCATAGCTGCTGACATGAGATAGATACTTTTATGATCAGAGATCCTTTGACAACCATTTCATGGATGTTAGAGTTCCATTGAATATTCATGAGATTCCTTCCATCCCCAGAGTAAATGTATAATTATTGACTGAGCACTAGCATCTGATGATCCAGAGATACATCTCTTCAAAGACAATTTGGATTCTTCAATGGTAATCAAATAATTTTTGGTACCTACAGATTTAATAAACTTCTATCTTAGTACCCATTGTTATTTGAGACCTGCTAGGTTAGTTTTCTTGAATACCCAAGTCTTTCAGACTTTGGGTCTTCACCGTGTATTGACATTATAATTATAATGTAAAACTCATATTCCTATGATGATTAAAATAGTTAATATGCTACATGAGTGTGTGTGTGTGTGTGTATGGACACCCTTTTTATATAGAACTTGTACGGATGAAAAGTCTTTCCTTTTGGTTGACACTACTTTTGCCTTCATTATGTTCTAAGATTTTGAATTTTCGTAGAGTAATGATCAGCTCTACGATGTGGACCTGGTTAGTTCGTGAAGTTGATCAGACTCTACGACTCTTCGAGGTACATATGTAGTTTTGATTACACTCTACATTTTTATCAAAATCACAGAACATTGTTTGACTAATAGTTCTTTGACACAATTGAACTAGTCAGCAAAGATTGAATAACCTGAAATACTAAGCTTAAGCAACCTCTTTGTATTTCACAATAACAACACATACTAATGAAGGGAGATAATCATCATAGTTAATTTCCATTGAGTTTTCCACACCCAAAGCAGAAAAATAACTTTTCAAACTCCAGAACTGATTTTATCAGAACCACAACTCTGACTAATGATCAATAAGTTCACATAGAAGAAAGAACAATTCCATAATTAAGATTGTCAATTCTAACTCCTCTAACTTAGAGGTAAGAAAAGACTCTCTCAGTGCATACCCTTCAGATATCTTTCTCAAAGATTCATTTTTAGCCACAAATTTGGATAGAGAGACAATGTTTCTAGGAGTAATTCATAGCTCTACTTGCAATATCTCTTTCTCCTTTGAAGAAGAAAATAACCCTTTGATAGAACACTGAGATAACTCAAGTAATGATGAAAACATAGCATAATATCACATAATGCAATTTTACAATCATCATAATTAATATTGGAAGGGATAATGTCAAATACCTCACTCACGTCAATCTCTTAACAGTCAGTGGTACTGCTTGAGCCATTGCATTATGTTGTTGGGTAGAGATTTGCAATCTTGAGAGACACTAACAACCATAATCACTTGTAGCATCTCCAGGATGATCTTTTTGCTTTATCAGATAGACTTACTGAACAGAGCATATCAAGCGGATCCTTAGCTTTATTACAGATGGAAAGACTTGGCATCCCGTATTCCTTGGAAAGCTCAAATGAACCTCAGGGTTCAGATTCTTATTGTGATTGGCCTTTCCATTTGCACTAGAGCAGTTGAGAAGCTCATTGAATCTTTCATATGACGAAGTGATCCTTTTTTCAAGGACATAAATGGATTAACACTTAGCTTCGCCCTTGATCACGGTTAGAAAAGCTTCTCAGACTCCTTTGGTGGAGGTGCAGATCATGACATCTTCAAGCACATCATTTTTCAATGCTATGAACATAAAACTCTTAGCTCTGGTTGCACATGTACTTTCCCATAGATGGATTGCTCAATCTGCTGATTAGTCTTAGCCTTGCTAAACTCGTTTGATAATAGTGATAACTTCGTATACGTACATGGATCAATCTGGATAGCATCAAACAGATCATATACATTCATAAATATATATATATATATACCTGCACATACAATTTTCAATATGTAAACTCTTTTCATTTAAAAGTTATGTTTGACTTCCACTACCAAGTTTAGACATAGTTTTAATTTAGTGCCTTAGATCAACTCAAATGTAAGCTTTAGATATTCATGAGAACCTGCTTTGATACCCCTTGTTGTTTCCCAGAGGCACACTAGAGATATAGAAAGGGGGATTGAATAGATCTTTAAAACCATTTCGATAATTAAAGATGTATTACCAAGTAATCAGTTAATCATTTTGATTAAGCACAACGATATATTCTTTTGAAAAAATCCCTTAAAGATTATGGAAATCACATATCCAAATTTAGTCTTTTGGGTATTCAAACAAATAGAAGAGTAGGAATAATGTGCATAATGTAAATGACGTAAAGTAAAGGACACAATAGATTTTTAAGTGGTTTCGAGACTGAACAACTCCTAATCCACTCTTTTACCCCATCGAGCATGATATCCACTAAGGATATAGGTCCAACAGACCACTTACATCTGAACCACTAAGGTTTCTTAGAGACATCGAGTCTCAGCATCGAGTCACTTGAGCTCGGCAATTCGGTCACTAAGACGAAGATCCTCTGACCCCAATTCAATCACTAAGACCAGGATCCATTGACCACCATTCGGTCACTAAGACCAGGATCCTCCAACCCTACTTCTTGTTTGATGATATTTGTTGGAGGTGTTGCTAAGGTGGCATTTAAGCTCAGCATGGTTGTGATCATCTCCTTGATGTTGTTGATCTTTGACATTGATGTTTGACCTCTTCTAGTAGTCAGCAGATACTCTTTATCATAGTTGATGTGCTGTTAAGCTTTGCAATTCAGCTCAATATCTTCTTGTTTTTAGTAGCTTTGAACACTTTTTAGATTGTAGATTTCAACAACTTTACGTCTTCACCTATTCAACTCTTAGTGTTCTTGGTTATTCGTAGAGTGGTACTTGAGGTTGGCTGTAAGACCCTAACTTTTATGAATAAAATTGAATTTTCTCTATATATTATTTTGAAATAGTAAGGGGTTGATTTGATTAATGTGGAAAGTTATGGGTAAAATACTCAAATATTTCAAAATAAGCAAGTGGTTATAAAATATTCATTGTTGTCGGGGAATATTCGGTTGGTCGTGGAATATTCTTGCTGTCGGGGAATATTCGTACGACAGCGCAGCCAATTGTGGGCCCCATAACAGAAAACTGTCGGATGAAGAAAACGACACGAATGAGTTTTTTAATAATAAACGGCGTAATTGTTACCGTTAACACTGTTAGAATACACGGTGGGTAAAGTAAAGTAATACGCGTTGTTGCACAATATTTTTGTATTATTGTTAATTCAATAATTGTCACTGCACAGTATTTTTCATTATCAGATCAATAATTCATATTATTTGAATAATATTATTAGATAGCATTATTGACAATATCTAAGGAAATTCTGTCTAGGAAAAGGGTTTGGTCACCTAATTGCGCGCCAGTAAGGAGAAATCCTTATCGAAAAGCTCCCTCTTTCCTGAGAACGACCTGGTTGTCAATATTGTAGTTCTGTAATATAATTTGTGAATAATTAATTATTGATTTATATGATAAGAAAATATTTATTCAATGTAGATATAAATGAAGAAATTAGTGCTGATGTGTTTTATCAGTATTTTGTCGAAATGAGAGGTGTGAAAAATTATCCGTATATGAATTTCGGTCATTTTCTGTTCGGAATTTAAAAAAACTTTCTTCTACAAAGTTGTAGAGAATTAAATTTCTATGGAATAGGACATAAGATTCAGTATTTTTCTGATAAAAGGGCTATTTATTATGAATTATTGAAGTTTCGAATATTGGGTCTGAATTGATTTTGGGATTATAAATATTTTTTAAAAGAAAAATAATTTTTAAATGTTGGTGGGCCCCATTGGTGTGCTGATGAATTTGGTTATGGGGTGGGCGTGAAATTTTTTTAATAAAATATTATTTTATTAAATTTTCTGCTTTGGCGTTCTAAGCATTTTCTATAAATAGGGTGCTTAGTTAGAATTTGAAAATTACAGCAGAATCAGAAGTATTCTCTCTCTATAATATCGAGCTGTATTTTTGTGAGTATTTAAATACTTTGAGTGTTGCTATACAGTACAAGTTTCCTTCAGTATTATATCCAATATTCCAGTCAGAAGTACTATTCTTTTGAGATAAGGTATGTTATTTTTTTCGTAAATGATGTTATTTCTTTCAATATCATTTTACCAATATATTGGTATGAATTTTATTATGAAATTTTTACCTTTTCATGTCGGGGTTACTATTCACGTATACGACACTATTCACGAATAAGGTACTATTCACAAAAAAAATAATTTTTTTTTCTTTGTCCAAGTTGGCTATTATAGTTCCTATCTTTGATTGGATCCAAGTTTTGATTTTCATTCTTGAATTTTGCTCCACAATTGATTATTATGGAGTATTCTTAAACTTGGATAAACTAAATTACGAATCCCTAATTTTTGTCCTTTATCTCGCTGAATTTGTTCTTTAAAAATATTTTCATCATATTCAGTCTTAAATGGTGATACAAAAGAATATATTTGGCCTGTAGTGCAAAGATGGATGATTATTTGATGAATATCTTTGGCTTGTAATGCAAAGATGGATGATTATTTGATGAATATCTTTGGCCTGTAATGCAAAGATGAATGATTACCTGATGAATATATTTGGCCTGTAGTGCAAAGATGACAGGTGTTGAGATAAACATGACCATTGGTGATACAAATAAATATCTTTGGCCCGTAGTGCAAAGATGAATATTTGATTTGAGATATATATTGATTGACAGGGATAAAATATTGATGATGGACTTTTAAATCATAGAAGATAGTAGACATCATTCTCTACTTAACTCTTCTGATATATTGTTATTTCCGCTGCAGTTGTTGATCTAAAATTTGTTGTCCATATTATTTTATCCGATTTGTTGAAGACTAATGATAATTTATTTTTCATTATCTTAGTCATAATATTCTTTACTGGGCTAGTTGAGCTCACCCTTTTCATCTATTGTCCTCTTCAGGAAATGAGAATGTTACAGGAACTAGTCGGAGAACAGAATGATGGGCAGAGTTAGAGCAGTAGTAGTCCTCACTTTTTTTGTATAATAGTGTGATAATAATTGTAACTGTAGAGGACTGAAGTTGAGTATTTATATTTCGTATTATATACGCTATAGTATTAAAGCTCATAGCTTGTATGGTCGTATTTATCACAATCTTTTGTTATAAAAGATTGTATTTGGATTATGTACCATGTATTTGACGACTCAGAATGGGTTGGGTTGATTAGGACCTATTCTAGGGGGCGTCACATTGGCCTTCTGATCTGCCATTCATACTTCATAAACTGTAACTTTATGGCTCCTTGGTACTTCGGATGTCAGCTCTCTGACATATTCTTCATCAACTCAGCTCTTCAGCTCTAAGCTCCTTGGCTCTCCGGCTCTTCAACTCTTTGGCTCTTGGCTCGGGCTCGTTGACTCATTAGCACTTCTGCACTCTGGCACATTTCGACACTTTTATTGGCACTAGAGCTGTAAGACCCTAACTTTTTATGAATAAATATTTAATTTTCTCTAAATATTATTCTAAATAGCAAGGTAATAATTTAATAAATGTTATATTTATGGGTGATATGTGAAAATTTTACAAAAGTAAACAGTTGTCGGAAAATATTCGTTTTATTGGGGAATATTCGTTTGGTCGGGGAATATTCTTTTTTTTTGGAGAATATTCGTACGATGGCGCAATCATTGGTGAACCCCACAACGGAATAACTGTCGGATATATAAAGCGACAGAAATAACCTTTTTATAAAAATAATGGCAAGACTTTTACCGTTAAACAGTTAAAAATACCCGGTGATAAAAGTACAATAATACGCGTTGTTTCCACAGTGGTACGCAGGTATTGCACAGTAACACACGGTATTGCACAGTATCTCTGATTATTGATTCTTACGTAAGAAGTCACTCAGTATTCAATTATTGCCATAGTAGTTACTACATAGTATCTCATATTATTGATTCAATAATTATTACAGTAATATCTACACAAATATTTTATATTATTAAATTTATATGGACACGACACAGGATACTTATATTATTATTAGCATTATTGACAATGTCTAGAAATTTCTGTCGAGAAAAGGGATTAGGTTATTTAATTGCACACCAATAAGGAGAAATCCTTATCGGAAAACTCCCTATTTCCTGGGAAACGATCTGGTTGTCAATATTGTGAGTTATAATATTAATGATGAATAACTATTGAAAGATTAAAAATGTGTTGATTGAAGATAAGTGATTTATGGTAAATATTTATTCAATTTTTGATATAAATAGAGGGGGATTGTCATTAGGCGTTTGTTGTAAGTTTGACTATTTTTCATTGGGGGCGTGCTAATTTTTCAGAACGTCGGTTGAAGTTTTAATAATAAATCAATATGAACCGTTGGTTGAAGTTTTAATAGTAAATCAATATGAACCGTCGGTTAAAGTTTTACTAGTAAATCAATATGAACCGTCCATGAATCAGTTACTATTTAGTCCATTCTCCTATAAATAGGTTGATTAGTTAAGCAATGAAACTCACACCAGAATCAGAGAATTCTTCTTCTATTATTCCATTGTGACTGTTGAACATTTTATAAAGAGTTCATGGTTCTTACGACCACTCAGTGATCCTCAAAAGAAATACTTTTCCTTGTGAATATTTAATTAAATCTGAGATTCAAAATCTAATCTTATTCGGAAAATTTGATGTTCATTATTTTGTAAAGAGTTTTTTGTTGACTTCCTCAAATTGTTGATAATATTAATTCTTTCTAAATCATTGATTATTGATTTGTTGCCAATCATTTTTATTTTATTTTAAATTGTTATACTTGTTAGGCAAATTAGTTGTTTACTCTTGCATAAAATTTATGTTGACAGCTAAGACCGAGGAACCAGCGTCGGGTATAAAAGGTAAAGGAAATATCAAGGCTAACGAGAAAGAATAAATAAATAGTATTGGGATAGTTAAATAAATAATTAATGATGTAATATTTTAAAACTAATGTATTAGTTCATATTATGTAAGTAAGATTTGGAACAAGTATGCAAAAATAATGTAAACAATTAATATATCGTGTAGCCTAACTTATAATAATAGCTAGTTATCATTGTATGTGGATGAATAGTGATTCATCAAGTCTGTTGTAGCTAGTGCACAGATTTGAGGACGTCACATCTAATGCTTGGGATACTAATTAATCTTCGCATAGTATCACATGCATAGTCAGGACTGTGATAAATTTTGGTACTTCATTATTAAACTATATAAAACAAACTCTGTTTATCTGCCTTCGTCCTTCTCTCTCTCACACTCACTCACTCACTCACATTTTCTTTCTCGTTCATCTAATACTTTGGAAGTATTATTGAATCCATACAAAAATTCAGTAAATTAAGCAAAATGGGTCGTTCAATGCATAAATTAATAATGGAGATTTACCGATCACTTTGTTAAAAATAGAGAAAGAAGGATTCTAGACAATTTGATGTAAAAAAATAAAATATCTCCAATTCGCAGTTTAATTGTGTGAACGAAGATTATTTTTTAAAAGAGAATGATTACTTTGTTGGAAATTAAAGAAGAATTACGACCAATTTGACGTAAAATATATCTTTAATCAACAGTTTAATTGTGCGACGAGAATTATTTTTAAAAAGATGATATTTTTGTATCGACATAGTGTGCCTCCGTTCGCAGAACTAAATCGTGGGCTCCCCCATATTAAAATGTGGATTGAAGTTTCATTACACTGTTCAATTCGTGAATGAATGATTGAGATCTGTTGTAAAAATAATTTTACTTTTACAATGTTGATTATAGATCGGTCTCCATGTGTGTATATATATATATATACGGAGAGGACCTTCGTCGGACTTGTCCGTTAACGGATTAGTCTATCCCTGAACCGACCTATATATATACAGTCCATTTTAGGGCTCACCCTCTTATTTTACATACCTTGTTCACCCCCTTTAGCGACGAATCAGACGATGGTTCGGTCCGTCGCTATATCAGAGAATCGTCGTCTTAACTTTTAATGGCGGACAACATATAGCGATAGACCGAACTTATAGCGACGGATTGAACAGTCACCTGGTTCATCGCTAAAAGGGGTATGAAAGGTATGTAAGATCAAGGGTATGCTCTTCATTCTCTCTCTCTCCCTCTCTCTCTCTCTCTCTATATATATATATATATATATATATATATATATATATATACGGTTCGGATCTTAAGCTTACCCTTTATCCAATATACCTTGCTTATCCCCCTTTAGCGACCTATTAGACCACGGTTTTTCAATCCGTCGCTATATATACAACCGTCGTGTTAGCTTTTAGTAACAGACATTATATAGCGACGGACAACAAATAGACGACGGTTGTATATATAGCGATGGACCGAACCGTCGTCCGGTCCGTCGCTAAAAGGAATAATCAAAGATATGTTGGATAAAGAATAAGCTTAATATCCAGACCGTATATATATATATATATATATATATATATATATATATATATATACGATAAGGATCTTAGGCTCACCCAACTAAAAGCTCACCTAAGCTCACCCCCCTTTAGCGACGGACCGGGCTACGATTTGGTCCGTCGCTATATATACAATCGTCGTCTTAGCTTTTAGTGGCGGACAACATATAACGACGGACAACATATAGACGACAGTTGTATATATAGCGACAGACCAAACCGTCGTCCGATCCGTCGCGAAAGAAGAATGAGTTGAGTGAGCTTTTAGTTGGACGAACCTAAGATCCTTATTTTATATATATATATATTATCTACGACAACGGGAGTAAAACGTTTTTAACAACAAAAAAAAAAGCAGCAGCAGACGGTCACACAGAGAGTGTGTGCCAATATGAGTAAATTATCAATCAAGGATCTTGATTGTAGCCAATGAATGTATGCCACGTATCCTTTCCCCTTAACATTCGCCATTTTGCTTTACCGTCCAGAAACACAGGCGATACAAACCCATAAGCATTCGACAATTCTACAACTTTCAAGCTTCAATTTCAGTAAGCCCTCAATTTTACTGCTTTCTCTCTCTCTATATGTATATATATATGTGTGTGTTTAAATATATATATGTATGTATATATATATATATATATATTGATTGTATATTCTTCATTGAATTAAAAAGCCCTAAAATTCAACAATCATTGATCAATGGTCATTTATGTTATATGAAATTGAAATTTCCTAAATTTTGGGACAGGGAAATGGAAAAAAGTTCATTTGAAAGCTGAAACCTGAAAAAATGCTGCATGAAATTAATTTAATTAAATAGGTAGATGTAAGAAATAAGACTAAGTAATCTCAATAGCAACTTTGGGCTTACCCCAGTTGATGCTTTTTCTATAATCAATTGTTTGTTTCCCTTTTGATATTGTGTAGGAATTCCAAATTAGGGATTTGATTATGAATGAAACAGTGATCTTAAAAACCTAATTTTTATTGTTTCATATGACTAAATAGGATAAAAGTTCACAAATTCTTATGAACATGTTCAGTTATTGCTTGGGGATGTAAATTATATTCTTTTGCAGAACATTTATTATTTGTTATGTTTGAAACTATGAGTGTTTCCCTTATAGGATTTCCCAGAAAAGGGTTTTTATGTAAGTTGCAATCCTTGTTAAAGTAATTTTTCTTTTATAGTTTTAAATGGGGTCCTTTTTGGAGATGAAGGAAGTTTTCAGTTTAGAATTTTGTAAATCTTTTCTTGCTCCAAAAATGTCCTCTATATTTTACTGACTTTTGCACTTAGTTCTTGAGTTTGGGACTGAAAATAAAACAATGAAAATCTTAAATTAGGATAAATAAGAAAAGAATATATAAGCTTTCGTTCATGTTGTCACTGAGTTTATAAAGGAAAAGGAAAGAAAACTTAAGTTTTACATTTGGAGTAATATTTTGACCCTTATATTACTTTTATTGTGTTTATATATGGAGAGTATAATAGGGATTATAAAAGATTTGGTTATGTTATTTACATTCATTTTTTGATGAAAAACATTGGCAAGAAAAGTGCCTAGTATTCTCTTTTTCTTCTAATTTTCTTTTATGTCCTATCTTTTTCTTCCTTTTTTTTTCTTTTTTGTTCATTAAAAAACTAAAAAACAAGAGAATTTGGTAGAAAAGTTGCATTTTTTGTCCCTTTTTTCTTTCTTTTCCGTTCATTTTAAAACTAAGAAAGATAGTGTTAACTGTTTTCCTACTTGGTGCTGGGAAATCATTCGGTGATTCCTTTCTATCTAATCAGTTTGTGTGTGCACGGTTGAAGAAGCTCATTTGTGCAAATAACTTGGTAACTTTCACTTTTATTTCCCTTTTTAATGTTATAAACTATATTTGAAAATGGTAGTAGTTATGTTAATGAAGGCACACTTTTGACTATTACTTTCTCATACAATTTTTGTTCTTTCAATGATTTTGTTTTCTCCAAATTAGAGATCATATATCTAACTTCTATTTCAGTGGATACACAAACTCCATCAGTTGATGGCACTGGGACAATAGAAACTTCTGCAGGAATAGAATTGACTTTATGTGAATCTGACATAAATCAAGAACCACAGGAGGGTATGCTTTTTGAATCAGAAGAAGCCGCAAGAACATTTTATGATGAATATGCTGGAAGGGTAGGATTTGTAACTCGTGTTCTATCGTCCCGCAAATCAGAGCGTGATGGATCAATTATTTCCCGTGGACTTGGATGTAAAGGCGGTTCTGATAATCAAAAAGCAGAGACTGTTTCAATTCGAAAGCGAGACAGGCGGCGGGAAGGTTGCACATCAATGATTCTAGTGAAGAGAGAGAAACCTGGAAGGTGGGTTGTTAGAAAGTTTGTGCAGGACCATAATCATTCCCTATCTGTTGCATTGCCCAAACGACGTCCAACATATGTAAGTATTCCACCGTACATTATTACTCAGAAACATCCATTTTTTTACTAAATAGTTTTAACATCTAGCCGAGTATTTGCATTTGGTTTCCTCAATATTATTTCTTCAGGCATAGCTAGGTGGCTAATTTTAGCCTATTTCCCCTTTTTCTTTGCAAGTAATTTTATATGTTATTCAAGAAATGATTGAATAATTCTACGGCTCCTTAATGCGTTGCCTTCAATATATGCCAGGGTAGAGCCTGTAGAGGCGTCATAAAGTTTCTAGTCTGGAAATGTCAAGGAAGACGTTGATGCATGGGGCCTGGGCTTCAAGTTTATTTGTTTATTACTTGTTATGATTATTTGTTACATTACTTTTTTGATTGGTAATTTTGGTCCAAAGTATTTTTGTTTATATTAATATTATTTTTAGTCCTTCCAGTTGATTTTACTTACTGATTAGGTACATAGGGTGACATGCGTAATCAATTATACTTAATAAGATGCTATTTGATTCTCGAATGTATTTTGTTTGCCTACTCTCTAGTCAGCACAGTCAATTGTTCATCTAGGAACCCTCCCAATCCCAGTTTAGTTACTATTTTACTAATGAGGTAAATAGGGCGATATGCAGAATCTATAATACTTAAACAGGACGCCCAATATTTAGTCTGCATGGTCGTTTTTTCCTCTAGGAACGATTTATATATATCTACACACACACGTATACATATACGTATGCACACACTCGGTGAATAATTGAAAGGAAGAATGAAAGAGGCTGATAGAGGATTATCCAGAAATAAAAAGGAATGGGAAAGTATATAGAGAAACTGAACTGTTTTCTTAGTTCATACTTTACATACCATTCTCTTATTGTCTGATGATACCAATGTCTGGAATTATTGTCTTCTTCAATAACTTAGGTAACTAACAACCAATTTAAGTACTCTCTCTATGTTAGTTCCTGTTATTAATTTACTTCCTGATCCTCTTTTGATTTTCTTAAAATGGTGTTTCTCATAAGGCTGTTTGCATGATAATCATTGTAGGATGAAAGAGATAAGAGAATTCAGGAGCTTACTGCGGAGCTGCGCGTTAAGAAGCGGCTAAGTGCAGCATATAGGGAGCAGCTTCTTTCTCTTATGAAAGATGTTGAGGGCCATAATGAACATATCTCGACTAAAGTTCAAGTTGTTCATAAAAAATTAAAAGAACTAGAAACTCAAAGGCAGCAGCTTTTGATACGTAGATAAAACAGTCACATTTACAGTGAGTACCTTTATACTTGTTTTGTTATTAAAATATGCTTTCCCATGCATGTTTTCTCGTTCTTATTATTGTCTTCTGTTACTGGATTTGAAATTAATGCTTCATATTAGTTGTTTTTTTCCTAAGTTGGAGGTCCATTAGATTTGATTTTTGTAACTATTGTAGCATTAATGTAAGGTTGAGCATCCCATAATGTAATTGGTTCCCCCCCTCCCCCCTCCCCCCACCCCCCACCCCCACCCCCCACCCCCCCCCCCCACCCCCCACCCCCACCCCCCACCCCCACCCACACCCACCCCCACCCCACCCACACACCCACACACTTCTGAATATGGAACAAATCATTTATAAATAATAGTAATCCTGCACACACTACGTGTGTGATTTAAAATAACAAAAATAAAAGAGTGGAGAGAAAAAGTAGAAATGATAAACTAAAAAACAACTCGCGAATAAAGAGGGAAAGTTAAAAGGTTTCAAAAATATGTTAACATGAAAATATGTCAATTCCTTCTCCTGCTTTATAATATAGGTTAGATATTATCAAGACAACATGGGGTATCCATCCCCAAAACATCTAGATCCAAACTATTGTTCACTCTTTAACAGGCGTAAAATGAAAACTTACAAAACAGTTGGTTACAAGTAGATTTGGCACTATCATGTGCTGCGTACTTTGTTTCCTTATAGATGTGCTGCGCCACGTGCCAATCACAGTGGAGAAGGTTCCTGCAATCAGATAATAGGTTCATAAGCAGAGGATGACAACGGGACGGGAACACAAAATTCCTCTGGCTAATGCTCACCTGTGGAACAATCATACTCGGAGAAATTATGATTTACGGAAGGAGACGATGTCAACGGGAGATAAGGAACTATTCATACATTGTTGAATAGAAATAAGGAATGCCATCCTTGATAATTTTGTCATCATCCAATTGTTTTTGAATGGATCCATTAAACGATGTAAAATATCACAATGTGATAAAAGAATCAATTCAAAAAGATCCCCAAATTCCAGTTAGGAATTCGTTGGGCCCTTTAGGAACGGTTCTTCAAATTCAAATTGCGAAATTTTATGAGGCCTTGTATGAGGAAAAGAACCACTGCGACCTAAATTAGATGCTTTGTAGTTCCGGGATATGGAGAAGAGGAAATAGTTCTATTGTCCAGACGGTTTTTTCAGAAGATTTTTGGTGGTTGTGCGGGATTTGCTAATGGTGACTGTGCATGCCTTTCATAGCACCGGGACTGGGAGGAGCTTAAATGCCTCGTTCATTGTGCTGATATGAAGAAAGGGGAGCTGAAGATACTTGAGACTTCAAATTCGTCAGTCTTATTGGGATTACAAGATTATCTCGAAGACCCTCTCAATTAGGTTGAGTAGAGTCGTGGTTCTGGTGGGTCAAGTATGCAAAATGCTTATTTTAGAGGGTATATCCTGGATGCCTCTTTATTAGCAAATGAGTGCATGGAAGACAGGATTCAGTCTAGTGTGTCAGGGTGATGTGTAAACTAAACACTGAGTAAGTGTATCATGTAAGTTGGGAATTCTTGCTGTATTTTATGGAGAGGATGGGGGTTGGGTTGGGCTGAGGTAGGTGAGGTGGATTAGAACATGCATCTCTTTATTAAGATTATCAGTTATGATCAACGGATTTCTTCGGGAGTTTGAGAGGTTCGAGGCTAGGAGACCCAATTTTACCCTAGTACTTTTGCTGGTGATGGAGGCTCAAACTAGATTATTGTGGTAGGCCTCGTTCGTGGTTTTTCAGCAGGCTGGTTAAAGGGGAGCATCGGTGTTGGTTTCTCATCTTCTTTTTTGCAGACGATACTGTTATATTTTTTGATGCCATTGTCACGCAACGGAGGGCTTTGAGGTGGGCTCTGATTTGCTTTGAGGCAGTGTTTGGATTGAGGATTAATGTGCGAAGAGAGTTATAGTTGTAGTTAATAACAAACTTCTCCTCCTATAGGAGCTATATGCATACAAGCAAATTGAATTATATTTAAGAGCATCTCCAGCAGTGTCGGAGTTACAAATCCTAGACTATTTTTAGTCTAGGAACACAGATCTCGCTCCAGCAGATGAACTAAATATAGTCCCATCGAATTTTCCGGCAAGGCACAAAGACTATATCAAGGAACTTGAGTTGGTGGACTATAATTGTGACTATAATTTTTAATATATTTAAATGGGAGAGATGGTTGAAGAAGAAGGAAAATGTGGGGTCATTTATTATTTTAATCTTTTTATATTATAGTCTACGGGATAGTCTACGGGATTGTCCATCTAGCTGGATGGATTGAAGACTAAAGGACATCTGCTGATGTTATATGGACTAAATCTAGTCCATGGGATAGTCCATCTGCTAGGAGATGCTCTAACTCAGTCTTGAATATTAGATTGTAAGAAATGTTTAGATGACAAAAATTGTTGACATTTCCCTGTGTCAAAGACAAATACGCCTCCATAAAATTAGAAACCTCCTTCTCGCTCATCTCGCTGAAAGTTTTCAATAAAGAACTCGACAAAGTTGAAGTTGTCGATGGAGTGTACTGTGCATGTTTTGTGTAAATTTGCTTATTATGTTTTGTTTGTTTGCGGGCTACAAATTATCAGTTTTTAATGTTGAATAATTGTTTCGACATTGAATATTTCTAAAATAGATATTTAACAAATTCAGGCGATTGAAAAGTAGGTTCAATACCCTGTAGAGGACTTCTTAGAATTACATTTTAAGAAATACACGAAACAACTGCAAGTATTACAACTTAGGGTGCAACTTAGGTGGGTTGGGTAGGCTTAGTGGTCATCCCAATCCCAGCCCACACAAGGCTTGAGTTGTGCAGGCCTAGAGTTGAGGTCTGGCTTTTATTGCCCATGTACCAACCCACGATAAAGTTCATGGGGTTTTTTTTAATGTGAAAAAATCTTAGCTAAGTACCACAAAATTGTGGACGGTTCTGGTCAAGCACGAATTGTCTGACCCAAGTTGCAACCCGATTACAACTACAAAGCCCAGAGGACTGTCCATGCTAAAGAACTACCTAAGATTACAAATAAGCCAAACCTGGAGAAAGGCTACTTCAAAGAAAATAGAGCATGAACTGATAGAGTGAATTGTTGTGTTGATGTTGCTTGGGTAGATCAGAGAAGTAAGCTCCCTTTTGTAGAAGAGATCCATAACTGCTATCAATTTCTTCTATTCCGCGACCTGCCCTTTCAGTTTCTCCATCCTTTTTTTCAGATGAAATAACTGCCATAACTGCTTTTCCCACGTTTTTTCAGCATCAAATGCTTCTTTAAATTCTTTAAATTAATATCGATGTTGCTGTACTGCTGTAATCCCGAGCATTGATCATTGAAAGTGACAAAAGCCTGTACTACCCCTGTTTAAATAATCGTTGTGACTATTGCATCATGAGCAATTTAGTAATTGTATAATATTATTTCTTTCACGGTGCAGTTTTTTTGGCTTTTTTTTTGTTTTTCCTCCTGTTTGATAAAAGGCTTCATCATGAGAAGTACACAACCCATGTAATTTTCAGATGGTATACTCCGCAATACTAAAATTCTGAAATTTGCATATGCAGGGAATTGTAGAGCAGAATGGAACTTGTACCAAACTATTTTTATGAAGTAAACTTGCTCGGGAGAAGAGGGAATGGTGGTAACTTGTCAAGGTTTGGTTACGGCTTGGACTCGTTTTTGTATAAAGAAAGGTATGATTGGGGATCCGAGCATTTAAATTCAACTGACAAAGAAAGTTGAAGTTGTATAAAATCATGTCGGATCCCCCTTCTCAAGTTTTGTTAGTTCATGGTTCCTCAAATATTGGTGTAGGGTTTGCTCGCATATGAAGCAGCATTTATTATCTTGGGGAGATTTCATGTTGTAGTACTGCCTAGTTGTTTACCAGGAAAATAGTATGTGTGCTAACACAGATCTGTATTAGGATCTGTATTAGGATGCTAATCACTCAAGTACTCGTGTAGACTTTGCTTGATTGGAAACAATTTATGATTGAATTTAGTAGGATGCTCTTTCTCCTAATAACTTTTCTTTTTTATATATATATACGGTCCGGATCTTAAACTTACCATTTATTCACTAACCCTTTAGCGACGGAACGGACAACGGTTCGGTCCGTCGTTATATATACAACCTTCGTCTGTATATTGTCCGTCGCCTAAAAGTTAAGATGACGGTTGTATATATAGCGACGGATCAAATCGTCGCCCGGTCTTTCGCTAAAAGGGGGTAAGCAAGGTATGTTGGATAAAGGGTAAGTTTAAGATCCAGACTATATATATATATATATATATATATATATATATATATATATATATATATATATATATACAACCTTAGTTGGTTGCACAAATGATTTTCCTACTAATGTTTTTTAATTCTCTATGTTTTGCTCATTTTTTACCAAGAAATTTTGGTCACTTGAACAGGCATGGCTTATTTTTTAATTTTTTTTTTTCAATCCCATATCCACATTTTTGGAGGCGTACATGTATTTTATACTACCTCCGTCCTAAAAAATAAGATAATTACTATTTTTTTAAAATCAGCTTAAAGCATTTTCAAACTCAAAATTAACATAGATTTTTTAATTTTAGTCAATATAAGGATGATCGTTGTAAACTATTTAAAAAGTACTATTTATTGTCAATTTATTTTTTAATGGATTATTTATTTAGTTTGGTAAAATAAATTATTTTAATTTTAAATTTGACCATGTCTCACATTGATTATCAAAAATGGAACAATAAATTAATAATTTAGAACGGAAGGAGTACTTGTAAGAATTTTTGCATGTTTTATGCGGTTCAAATTTCTGCAAAAACTGAGACTAACCAGAAGGTTGTAGAAATTGTTATGCTTTGTAGTTTAATGTCTCAAACATTTGTTACTGGATTTCATGGGCCAAAATTAGGAAAAGTTATGTGTGTACTTTAAAGCTTACTTCTTTAGTTGATTTTTTTTCTTTGAATTTTAATGTGTTATATGGATCCGGTTCATAAAATTAATTTCATAATAAATTATTCAATTGACTAATACATTGCTGACACGCACAGAGAGAGATCACCTCCCGACCTGCGTACAGTGGCGAAGCTAGAAATATCTTTCAGTGGGGTCAAAATTATTACTAAGCTATAAATAATTTGGTGGAGTCAATTTTTTTTTTAATAATTTTAGTACTTTCGGGTCACACATATATATATACTATATTATATTACAAGGGAATAATGGTCATACACAACTGTGTATCTTTTATGTATGAACAGTTTGTCAAAACTACGTCGTTTTGACATATTTATGTTTGATTTCTGATTTGGGAGGAGGAAAAACTGATTTTTTTTATTAAAAATAAATCAGCCAAAATGACGTAATTTTGACGGGACTGTGCATAAATAAAAGATACACAACTGTGTATGATCATATTGCCCTTATTACAATGACAATATAATAAGTAATAATATATGGTATATATACAATATATTGACGCATAATAGACTTTTTTAATCACAACTGTTCATAAGTAAGTAATTCATTATTTATTTTTAAAAATAATATAAATTAGATTATTATTTAGTTTAAAATATTATATATATATATATATATATATATATATATATATATATATATATATATATATATATATATATTGAGAGGACATGAGTCATATGTGGTTAAAATTTGATTGACAAAGTTATAAATTTTTGATATGACCCCGTATAATAAAAAATTTATAAAATTTTAGTAGGAACAATTTATATATAATACATAAATTTTTTAAAATTTACCTTACATTATAAAATATTTTTTTTCCAGTGGGTCAATTGATCCCACAATCTTGTATGTGACTTTGCCATTGCCTGTGTATCGACACTGTATTGATCAATTGACCAAAGTTAACTTCATGCTAACCGTCTTATATAAGCTATGACATAATTTCTTAAAAGATTTACTAACAATACCAAACTTTGAAAATGAAGATTTATAAACAAATACTCCATCCATCATTCAAAGAATGTCTAGAGTACATTTGTCACACGTATTAAAAAAAGTAAAGTAGAAAAAAAGAAAATAGAAAAGTTTTAAGTTATCTTTCGTGGATCGCACAAAATTACATAAAATAATAAATATTTCTTTTTTATATACTAATAAACCCTACTAAATAACAACATAGAGTAACTCATTTCTTTATCATAGCATTGGTCGGACTATGCAAGAAAGCATATGTAAATATGCAAACTTTAATATGAAAAAAAAAAAATCAATAAAAAAAGAGTCTTATTATATATGATACGATGATAAATTTAGAAAATTGTTAAATCCACAACAGAAATTATTATTTCCACAACAAAAGTGTCACTATAGATCCTATAGCGATTGTTTTCATCGTCGCTATACATCTACAACGACACTTTTGTTGTAGAAATAACAAAAAGTGTTGTGGATTTAACAATTTCCTAAATTTATGTCCAAAATAAATACCAACATATATGAATAAATCGAATGTGAGAGAATTAAGAAGGGTTCTATCTTAATTTATTTTATCTTATCACTTAAGTTTTTACGTTAATCGCAATTTAATTTCGTTATAAAATTTATCAACATACATATCATTTTCCAACAAAAGAAACAATAATCCTTTTTATATAATGTAAGCCGGTCATCCTAATAAATTATGTTTGTTATAATGATAATTTTATATTGTCGGTAATTACATACCTGATAAAGTGACAAGATTCTCTTATGAAGTTGTAGGTATCTGAATGATCAAAATATAGGTTGGAATATTAGATTACCACGTTTATAGACATCATATTTTTGTAAATTAAGCATACATTTCCTTATTTAATCATAATTATAAAAAGTTTACTAGACAAATACACATATATCAAACATACTCTTATTTATTTTAATAATTTAGACATAAATGTTCTAATTTATCCTATCCATCTAACATTCTTAGCCACACACTTTATAAGAATCAATTAAAAATTCAAATGATTTTTTTAAATTAAAATTTATATATATATATATATATATATATTTATAATAAATGTAAATATTTCAATAGTTATGGGACAGCGGAAGTTAGGCTGTAAAATGAATAAACAGTTCGGACTTGATTCGTACTCGGTCGACTAAAAGTTCGATTCAAGCTCGATTCGAAATATAAATGATTCAAATATGATCAAATTTTAAAATTCGATAAATTATTTAAATTTTTTAAATTATAATTTTCTATTAATACTTAAATCATATTCAATTCAAACTCGATTCAAGATCATACTAGACTCGATAATTAAACAAATCTCAATTAAATTTTATTTTATACTCAGATACATTTTGTTTTGAACCAAATTTAAGTATCGGACTTGGTTCATTTATGCCCTTGAGAGGTAGCAAAAAAGTCAACGGAATCCGGTGTACCACTTGCCACTTGATTGCGCGTACAAGAAAATTTGACTTAGCCTGTCTCATTCGTTATGAACTTGTGGCCTTATTATGGGTATAAAATATAAACTCCATCTATAAAAACCAACCATTTCATCTTTCTGTTCAACCCAAAAGACATCTTAAACCCCTCTATTATATTACTGTCCTTGTTATCTTAAGCTCCTACTTCCATGGCCGGTACAAGTAACAGAACTAATTCTTCTACCATTCCTTTTCCATCTTCATCTTCGTCTTCACCTTGTCGCTGGAATGTCTTTCTGAGCTTTCGAGGCGAAGATACACGAAAAAACTTCACCGATCATCTGTACACGGCTTTAGATCAAGCTGGAATCCGAACTTTTAAAGATGATCCCGAACTGCAAAAAGGGGAAGAAATCTCATTGGAATTGGTTGGGGCAATCCAACATTCCAAGTTGTCGATCGTTGTTTTCTCGAGAAACTATGCTACTTCGAGATGGTGCCTTGATGAGCTGGTAAAAATTCTCGAGTGCAAGAAAACAAATGGACAGGTGGTACTTCCTGTGTTTTACGATGTTGATCCTTTCGAAGTGCGTCACCAAATTGGGAGTTTTGAACAAGCTTTTGGAAAACATAAAGAGCGGTTCATGGATAAGGTGGAGATTTGGCAAGATGCACTTACTGAAGCTGCAAATTTGTCTGGATTTCATCTGAAAAATGATGCAAATGGGTAAGCCCTCTTTATCTCCTCTTTTACTTTTTTGTTTGTAATTTCTTTTATATTTAGTCCATCTTTCTCAACTGTAGTGATACATTTTTACTTTTAAAAAAGAAACATAAATTTATTTTATTTTAATAGAAATAACTATACTAAACTAACTAAAAATAAAAATAATGCTAGTTGTTGGATTATTGGGGATTGATACTGCAGGGCCCCGCATGTCAGGTGGGGCCCACAGTATGCATGCGTGTATGTATGTGATCATTATGTGAGAATTTTTATGTGATAGTAGCATTCAGTGGCGGAGGGAGGGGGGGCAGAGGGTGGCGGTCGCCCCCCCTGCTCGCCGGAAATTTTCAGTGTATATACCACCTCCTTCCCCACACCATTCCCGCCACCGCCCCCTGCTCCGCCCCCACCCCCCCCCTCCCCCCCCCCCTTGGGGATCTTGGCTCCGCCACTGGTAGTATTGTTCAAATAAAATAATGCTAGTTGATGGATTATTGGGGATTGATATTTGCAACACAACTTTTATCATTTTAAGCATAAATGATGCAGTACATATTTATAGCATTTGCATCCAAAGTTGTACATATGTGCTGCAATGGTGGACTTACCACTGGAAATATCAGTTCCCTATTACTACCTCTGTCTTTTCTGGTCAAATTGACAAATTTTAAAATTAAGTATATTTATTTATATTTTCAAACTTTCGAGAATTGGAAATGGTAGTAAATTCAATATAATTTCTTCACCTCTGTTTATAAAATCTAGTATAAATTTTAATTCAAAAAATGGTCAATTTGACTAAAAAGTCAAACTAAGCCAACTTTTGTGAGACGAAGACAGTATTACTTTTAAACTAAAATAAATTCTTATCAATTTTATTATCATACAAAATAAACCAATTTGGAAATTCTCAAATTGACTTAAAAAGTCAAATATATCTCTAATTTTGAAATGGATAGAGTACCCATATGCCAGGAGCTGCCTGGAGTATTGAGGAACTTGAAATGGATGGAGTAACCATAGGCCAGGAGCTGCCTAGATTATTGAGGAACTAGTAACTCTATTGCCTAAAACAACTCAGAAAGTACAGCTTAGAGATTAATAACTTAATATCATACAAAATAAACCAATTTGACATAGAAAGAGTTGAATTGATCCATGATCAAATCATTTTAAAGAAAAAGTTAAATATACACTGAAATGTGCTTTGAAGCCATCAGCAACAAACTGCAAAAGCAGCTAAGCTATTCTCTAGTGTCACTGCTCTCCATTTACAAATTTGCAGCAAGTGAATAGAATCTAAGGAAAACAATTTGTACCAGCATAGGGAAGGGGAAGGGCTACAATGCTGAATAGGGAAAAATTTCTAAGTATAGTATTACAAATTAACAATTCTAGTTATACTATTAAATCTTATATCCTTTATAAGTTATTGTAGGAGTTAATCCTGCCAAATTCCAAAAGAACCAACAATTGTACGATTATGCTTAGATCCTTTCTAAGCGTTTGTAGGAGTAGGAGCCTTAGCAAACCTGCCAAATTCCAAAAAGAATCAACAATTGTGCCAACTGCTAACTGATGCTGCAAATCTATCAAAATAAGAGCTAATAAATTATGCAATTTGGTAAACCTGGTCCTCTTTGTCTGCCCTTTTCTTTTGATTTCCTTGTTGTTAAATGCAAGTATGTTGACAAAAAAAAAACATAGAGCTGCAAGGGAGCAAAGAGCAAAAACCCCCCCTCAAAGTTACAGAACAGTCGTCAATCAGCGTAAAGAAGGTCCAAACTGGGGAATTATGATCAATTGCATGAATTAACTGACCCTTAAAGCCCTCGAACAATAAAGAAAATAGAAAAACCCCATTACCAGCCTAGTAGTACCATTTGAAACAGATAAAAAACCACAGCGTACGAGTTGCCCTGATAATGTTCTGAAGTATGTTAGGGTTAGCAAGGAACTCTAATTGCCCTACGTTCAATGTATTGGATACCATTGTCCTGAGTTATGGTACGAGAACTAAGATACCTTGTGCATGTATCAATCAACGTTCCTAGTAACCATGGAATGTTTTGAGAATTTAGGAATGACATAGTCTTCAATGCACTTATTTGGTTCCCACCTTGTTAGAAATTTGTATCATCAATTCGTTCTGCTACTATGTAATGATATTGCTTTTACATACGATATTATATCATATTACTCAGTTTTTAAAAAATTTCAGGCATGAGTCCAAGCTCATTCAGGAAATTGTTAAGACTGTTCAGCTACAAGTATACCCCAAAGTCCTGAATGCTGTTGAGTGCCTGGTCGGAATAGATTCTCGTATTATTGACCTGATTCCAAAACTAAACATTGGGTCAAATGATGTCCGTTTCATTGGGATATATGGAATGGGAGGAATCGGAAAAACAACCATTGCGAAAGCCATCTACAACATTTTTTCTCACAGTTTTGAAAGCTGCTGCTTTCTTAAAAATGTCAGAGAAAATTCAGAACGGCCTAATGGTCTAGTTCGTTTCCAAGAGCAACTTATTTCTAAAGTTTTGAAAAAAAACAAAAAATTCTGTGTTGCCAATGATGATGAAGGAGCTACATTAGTGAAAGAAACATTTTGTTCAAAACGAGTTCTCATAATTCTTGACGATTTGAACAAATCAAACCAGTTGAAATCGTTAGCAGGGCACTGGAACTGGTTTGGTCCGGGAAGTAGAATCATCATTACAACAAGGGATGCTCGATTGTTGGATGAATTTGAAGTAGATGAGAGGTACATGGTTGATGAATTGAGCAAAAATGAGTCTTTGGAGCTTTTTAGCTATCATGCCTTCAAAAGACCTTTCCCATTCGAAGATTTCACGGAGATTTCAGAAAGGATTGTAAGTTATACCGGAGGACTTCCATTGGCTCTTGAAGTTTTGGGTTCGTCTTTATTCCGAAGAACTCAGAGGGAATGGAGAAGCACATTTGAGAAATTGCAACAAATTCCCAACAATCAGATTCATAAAATCCTTAAAATAAGCTATGATGCACTGGATGATGATAAAGTAAAGGAAATTTTCCTCGATATTGCATTCTTCTTAGATGGAATGGACAAAGATGATGCAATTAATATATTAGATTCTTGTGGTTTTTTTCCAGATATCGGAATAAGCATTCTAGTTGAAAGATGTTTCCTAGGAACAAATTGGGAAAATAAGTTGTGGGTGCATGATCTAATCCGGAAAATGGGAAGGGAAATTGTTCGTGAAGAATCTGTCAAGGAGCCTGGAAAGCGCAGTCGCTTGTGGCGTGAAGAAGATGTTTGTCATGTGTTGGAAAAACATAAGGTAACCAAAAACCAAACATTCATATTTTTGCTTCTTCAAATAGTTTTTAATTGTAAACATTAGTTGCATTTATTCGTTCAGATTGAACCAGCACCTTAATTGTTGTGGCATGTTACTTCTATACTTTCTTTGTTTGACACTTGGATATTACCTATTATTCATGATTACTTATTATTGTTTTCTGTTCTGTTCAAATCAGGGCACTGATAAAATTGAAGGTGTTATGCTGGACTTGACAACACAAAAACATTTCGAGACCAAATCATTTGAAAGTATGCCAAACTTAAGACTGCTTCAGATCAACAATGTATATCTTACAGGAGATTTTGAAAATTCATTTCAAGAGTTAAGGTGGCTTAGTTGGCATTATTGCCCTTTAGCGTATTTACCTTCCACTTTCCATCCACCAAAACTCGTTTCACTTGACATGCAACACAGCAATGTCAATACGTTGTGGCAGGGCACCAAGGTATGACATCAGTTGGTACAATTTTTGTGTTTCTAATATTTCCCGTGTCTCAAAAAAGTTGAGTTACATACACTTTTCATGCAATTTAAGAAAATTAAAGTAGAAAATAATACAGTAGGAAATATTTTTCTTTCTTCATGTACGTGGACCCTACCTAGGTACTTTTAACAACAAGTTATGACTTCGTATAATATTTTAATGTACTTGAGCCATCTTTTACAGTACAAAAAAGTTGAGTTATATACACTTTTCATGCAATTTAAGAAAATTAATATAGAGTCGAGAGTATCAAATAAGTTTCATATTTAGCCATAGCGGACCCTAAAAATAATACAATAGGAAATATTTTTCTTTCTTTATATATGTGGACCCCACCTAGGTACTTTTAACAACAGATTATGACTTTTTATAATATTTTAGTGTACTTAAGCCATCTTTTATAGTACAATTTTTTTTGTACTTAGGAGTTATCTTTAATGGGACAGAGAGTAATTAGGAAAATTCTGGAGAGAGATTCTAATTGCATTTTTTTCCTTTCTTTTTTTAAACAGCTTCTGCAAAGCTTGAAAATTCTAAATGTTAGTTATTCTCGGTGCTTGACAACCACCCCTGACTTTGGGGGTGTAGTAATGCTCGAGAAACTATCATTCAGAAGTTGTTCAAGCCTATTCCAGGTACACCCATCAATTGGACTTTTAGATATGTTGGTTCACTTGGATTTGAATGATTGTTCCAATCTAAAACAGTTCCCTGAGCAATTGGGTAATATGCAATGTTTAAAGATGCTTGATGCCTGTTATACCGCTATAGAAAAATTACCTGATTCCATTGGAGATTTGTACAGTCTGGTCGAGTTGAATTTGAAGGGTTGCAACAGCCTTAAAAATCTTCCAAGTAGCATTTGCAACCTGAGTTCACTTGAAGAACTAGATCTCTCTACTTGCATGAACCTCGAAAGCTTGCCTGAGCAAATGGGGAAAATGCAAAGCTTAAAATGGTTTGATGCATGTGGTACTGCTATTGAACAATTACCAGATTCCATTGGATGCCTGAGTACTCTAGTGAAATTGAGATTTGACCGTTGTGTGAACCTTATTAGTCTTCCAAACAGCATAAGCAGTCTTAGTTCACTTGCCAAATTTGATATAGAAGGCTGCTCAAATCTAGAACAATTACCTGAGCAATTAGGGAATATCCAATGCTTAAGTTGGTTTAATCTTAATGATTGCCCAAGTCTTTTATCAATTCCGGAGCTTCCTCTAAATCTAACCTTATTTGATCCTGGTCATTGTACATTATTGGAACAACTACCAAATCTATCAAGCTTGAAAGACTTGACATCGTTGGATCTTCAAAGCTGCAGCAGCCTTCAATCACTCCCGGAACTTCCTCCTAATTTATACGACCTAAACCTCACTAGTTGCACCAATCTTCAATCAGTCCTGGAACTTCCTCCTAATTTAGAATTCCTTGCAATGTGTTACTGCACGAGTCTTCAGTTACTCCCGGATCTTCCTCCTAATTTAGGCACTTTGGATGCAAGGGGTTGTACATCACTAGAAAAACTACAAAATCTATCAGCGTTGCAGCACATGAGTGACATGCAGCTTACGGATTGCAGTAATCTATCTATTACATTCGAAGAAAGTTTCCTAAAGGTTAGTAGTGCTCTCACTTTGTTACAAGAGGTTACCAGGGAACTTTTATAGCCTTGTGTTACGCATTCTGGCTACTGTCATTCTAAATTGTGGTACGAGAACTAAGATGTCTTGTACATCCTACATAAGTAGCGTTCCTCGTACCAAATTTCGTTCCATACCTAGTTGATTAGCATTCCTGGTAACTAGTCATTTACACACTCTTTCCTTTTCTTATATTCTTTTTTTTCTCTCTGTAACAGAGTATGTATCGTCTTTACCTTCCAATTAAGGACATTCCAGATTGGTTCCAGCATCAAATCAATGGGTCATTTTTATCTTTCCATATGCCTCAAAACTTGGCAGACAATTTCTTTGGTTTGACTATATGGGTTGTTTATGTAGTAAGCAAGGCTAACTCTAAAATTAGAGCTGTTGTTAGAAATACGACAGATGGTACTGAATGGGACTGTGAAGACTGGGCAAGAACCTACTGAAGTACATTCATGGGTATACTGTATCGGAATCCCAATCTCGATGAAAAGTGAAGATAAGATTGAGGTTTCGTTTGAAGGCGTTGAAGATGAATGTGTGAAGGTGGAGAAGTGTGGGATTCATTTAGTATACAAACCAGATATCACGCGAATCGGTTGCAAGAGAGGCCGTGATATTGATGACACAGAAACAAGCTGCCACTTGTTTAATGAGAACTCGAAAAGGTTGAAAGTTTAGAGCAATGAATTCAACTTTGCAATGGGAACCATGGTATGGAAATTACAAGTTAATTTTCTTATTTATATACTGTATTGTTAAAATTTAAGAAAGAATATCAATATTCCTAGGTTTATCAATTTGGTTAGTTCTGCTTGTCTTATGTATTCATTAGATGTCTCACATACTCTACAATGATTCACACACTAAACAATGTTTTTATATTAATTAGAAAACCCTAGCTGCTATAACATTGAGTCCAAACACATGAGGTCTAATGCATTGGTATAACTCAAGACCGGGCTATTAATAAATCTCAAGCTGAATTGTACTTTGTGCTTGGCTTCTAGGGGATATCCCTTGCAATCTCGTCAGCTCACCGGTGAGCTGGGCAGCCGCTCACTTACCGGAGAGTGAGAGACCCCGACTATCCTGTGACTTGTCCTAATGGTCATTCATCGAACCCGCAGAAGTATAGGTCAATCCCAACATGTATGCTAAGGGGATTAATACAAATTTTTAACTGAACTATGAACCAGAGATGTAGATGTTGACTTACTTCTGCTTAAAGGGTTGCAAGAACAAACTCCCGTTGTAGGTATGATATCTTGAACTATCCTTCTATGCACATGCCTAAGCTTTTTCTTAAAACTGAGATTCCATACATTTTCATGATGATTTCTCACTAATTTTTTTTAAAACTTATTTTTCTCAGTTTATTTAAAGCATCACAACTTTGCTTCTACCATGATGGGGAGTTTGGGAGGCTACGACGAAGGACAAATACAAGATTAAATCCAACTTTTCCAAAAAGATTAAGCTGATAGGCCTTGGATACAACTTGTATAAATTTAGTCTTCAAGTTCACACTCTTTCGTCAATGTGGGATCTTGTAAACTCATAGAGGAATGTTTAGCAAATGAGAAAGGACTAGTTTTGTAGTCATAGAGGAATTTCCAACTTTTGTAAGGGCTGTTTGTTTAAGACCGAATATATTTGAATGACTGAATCGGTCAGTCTTTAAGTGTGTTTGTTTTGAAAAAAAATCGTCTGAATGGCTGAATCGGTCAGATGATTGAGCTGAATGGCTAAGTCAGATTTTTTTGGCTGAATAACTGAATGAGCAGTTGAATAAAGTAAATTTTTTTTAAAAAATATTAACTATTATATTAAATAAATTTACAACAACTTTGAATTTTTTCAGAGGGGTCAAATAATAAAATTATATTATTTAGATGTTTCAGACATGTTAATTATCAAATAATTTTTGGAACAATTACATATAATAGTACATTTTAATAAAATATTACAAAAAAAGTGCATAAATAAAATATTTACAAAATTAATGCATATGCAATACTTAATTACAAAAAGAGTGCAATCTTATCCCTTTAATTATGGCCACGATTATCTCCCTTATCTCTCCCATGATTCTCTCCACTCCATTTCCGCCTCCCTTCTCCTCCTCCTCCTCCCCTGCCCCACCCCCTCCCTCTCCCTCTCCCTCTCCCTCTCCCTCTCCCTCCGCCTCCGCCTCCGCCTCCCATCTCCCTCCCCCTCCTCCTCCTCCCGCCCCCCACCCCGCCCCCTCCCCTCCCCTCCCCAGCCCTCCGCCTCCCCCTCCTCCCGCCCCCTTTCTCCTCCACCCACCCCCTCCCCACCCCATCCCATCCCATCCCTCTCCTCCCGACCCTTCTTTCTCCTCCCTCCGCCTCCCACCGCCCTCCCCCTCCTCCCGCCCCCCTTTATCCTCCTCCCGCCCCCGCCCCCACCACCTCCCCTCCCTCCGCCTCCCCCTTTCCCGCCCCCTTTCTCCTCCCCCTCCTCCCGCCCCCCTTTCTCCTCCCCCCCCCCACGCCCCACCCCCTCCCCCTCCCCCTCCCCCTCCCTCTCCTCCCGCCTCCTTTCTCCTCCCTCCGCCTCCCATCGCCACCGGTCCATTTTTCACCTCCACCGGTAACCAAACCTTTATATGTTAGTAACCAAACAGTCATACTAAGGTAATCAAACATTCATACCAAGGTAACCAAACATTCATACCAAGGTAACCGAACCTTAATATGAAGGTTTCCTTAATATGAAGGTTCGGTTACCTTGTTATAAAGGTTTGGTTACCTTGGTATGAAGGTTTGGTTACCTTGGTATGAAGGTAACCAATTCATTTTTATTAGGTTACCAATTTATTGGTAACCAAAATTCATGCAGTTGGTTACCAAACCTTTCGATAAGGTAACCAATTCAGTTTTATTAGGTTACTAATTTATTTTAAATGTGATGCAGTTGGTAACCAAACTTCATGCAGTTAGTTACCAAACCTTTTGATAAGGTAACCAATTCAGTTTTATTTGATTACCAAATTTATTTTGAATGTGATGCAGTTGGTAGCCAAACTTCGTATAAAGGTAACCATTTTAATTTTTGTGGGTAACCAAATCGTCAAAAAAAATTCAGAATAGCAACTCCGGCGATATAGCGGTGGTGGCGACGGTGGCGGCGGCGGGAGGCGGTGGAGGAGAATGATGAACATTAACTCCTTCATAATTTTTTGTTTTTAATTTTCTCATTTTGATTTGAATTTTGAATTGTGGATTTGAAATTGTTGTTAGATCCAAAAGATTTGAATTTGAATTATTAATTATCCTTAATTTTAGGTTTCCTTATTTAATTTGAAATTGAATGGTTTGAATTTTTTGCACTTTTTTGTAATTATTTTGTGGATGCACTTTTTTTGTAATTACTTTCTAAATGTTGTATAGTTCTGTAAAGTACTCATAATTTTTTTCATTCAAATTCATTCAATTTTTGTCAAACACCTAATTTTATGTGCCTTATCTATGGGTATCAGCTTTATATTTTGTTCTGCAGATTACATTTTGTTTTCGATTTATTTTTGGGGATAGCTAATGCTCATGTGATTGTAGGTTGAAGTAGTTAAATACTCCCTCCGTTTATAATGTCATTGTTGACTTTAAAAAAATTAATTTTTGAGATATTTTTAAATTTAAAATTGAGATGATTCATAAAACGAGTAGTATTTTTTAAATAATTTACGATATTTACTACTACCTCCGTCCCATAATAAGTGCTTTTTTAGCTTAAATCACACATACTAATACACAAGTTAAAATGACAAAATACCCTTAATATATTTTGTTTGTTTTGTTTGAGATTTTTTTATTGCATTTTGGTCTCTCTTTCTCTTTCTTCAACCTTTCAACTTTCCAATAAATATGCAATAAATACCATTGGTTGCATAAGGGCACATATGGAAAAATATTGTAAAAAATGTATTGAAATTCTAACACATTACTTATTTTGAGAAAAAATGTTAAGCCTAAAAATGCACTTATTGTGGGACGGAGGTAGTAGTATATTGACTAAAACCAGAGGAATTCATGTTAATTTTGAGATTAAGAATGCCTCAAGTTTACTTTGAAAACTGAATAATATTTCTTTTATCTTAAAATTGATGGAGTGGTATAATTTAGTAAGGATCCGAATTCGGCCAAGGCTCATTGAACAATCAGTTAAGTCAGGAAATTGTTAGATTTGTATAGAAATTGTTGTCTGGGTTGGAACTATATAGTTATAGACCAAATATAGGTCGACCCATATTTCAAATTTCAAGTTTATCATTATTATTGTTCAATTAAATAAATTATTCATGATATTTAATTTTTATATTCCTTCACACACCATCTCTAATATTTTATACATTCTTCCTCTCTAAAATATTTTATACACACCATCTCTAATATTTTTAGATTTTCTCATTAAAATTTTTCATACACACTATCTCTAATGTTTTATCTGATTATACTTTCCCTCTCTAAAATCTGATTACACTCTCTCTCTCTTTAAAACCTGATTACACTTTTTTTTCTCTAAAACCTGATTACATTTTCTCTCTCTAAAGCCTGATTACACTTTCTCTCTCTAAATCTCTAAAATCTGATTACTTTTTCTCTCTCTAAAATCTGATTACTCTTTCTCTCTCTAAAATTTGATTACTGTCTCTCTAAAATATAATTACACTCTCTCTCTATAAAATTAGAATGAATATGAAAATGGGCGGTTAAAATATGATTTTTCAGTTTAAACCTGTTTTTCATTTTTAAAATATAGTTTCAAACTTTAACCAACTCAACTCCTGTAAGATAGTTAACCAACCCAATAGTTAAACCAACTAAATTTGGGTGGACTCATAATGTATAACTTGTATTGTTAGACCTAATTGTAATGTAAATTCATCGAATATGAATCATTTAGTAGAGTTTTAGATGAGTACATATTTAACGAAATAGCTAATGCTCATGTCGATATTTTCTTGCAAACAAATGGTTGAAATATTTAAATTTCAAAGCCTTGACATTTCATTAATTAAACAATGGTAAGTGAACTTGATAAATCATACCAATAAACTGAGTGCTTAAGCAATTTGCACCTTCAATTTTGAGAGGTTAAACAATTTTTTTTCACCCCAAAATTTATTTTCGATTAAAAGCACCCTAAATTCTGAGTGTTTAAATAATTTGTACCCTCCGCATTTTCTACATCAATACAATTTACACCCTAAACTTTAGTACGAAGGCAAATTGTTTTGAAAACAACGATAGACAACTTTGAATATTGAATTGCATTAAGCAATTCCGATGAGATTTCTTCTCCTCTTTGCAGTTTGGGATCATCTTTAAAGGTTCGGATTCCAGCTTGATCCAAAGCCGTGTATAGATGATCAGTAAATTTTTTTCGTGTATCTTCACCTCGAAAGCTCAAAAAGACATTCCAACGACAAGATGAAGATGAAAATGAAGATGAAGATGAAAAATAAAAGCAAGAAGAATCAGTTCAATTACTTGTACTAGCCATGGAATTAGGACTTGAAGATGAGCAAGATGGGAGTGTGAGATGAAACAAAAGAATGACTAGAGGAAAGACAGGACAAGATGAGAATTTTAGATCATCATATATTGTCAATATTTAAGGAAGTTGTTTAGGAGTTATGACTTGCTTGATATCCACTTGTATGTTCTAAGAAATACATCGGCCTGTTATAAGTAGGAGAAACATTCAAACTAAGACCATATTTGTTTGCAAGGATTATAATTCTGGGATTATATTCCTATGTATTACATGTTAGATTTACGAACATACATACAATCTAATTGATGTAAAAGCGGAAATATGACATAAATCATATTTAAAATTTTAACTGTAATTCCAAGATTACCTTGATGCGATATTATTAATCGAGGATGGATATATAAAAGATATACCTTTACGAAGATGAATCAACTCCTTTATTATCTTCAAGTTTCAATCATTTGCTACTCCGTGCTTCTTCAAATTCTCAGATCAAACTTAGGTACTCAGAGTGCGCAACACTTTAAAGGTGACACCAAGAGAATATTGATTGAAAAGTAAATTTAGGTTTCTCCAAACTTTGGGTGGGTAGCCCTAATTCTCTCTCTCCTAACTCTTTAGTTTGTAGAGAATTTTGTTACGTATTATCTCTATATACACTCACAATTGTATCAATCCTTAATCTATCATAAGGTCTCTCCTTATATAGACTTTTCCTCCTCCTAAACTCTTTAGGAATGAGGGTTTTAATTTAATTCTCAAATTATTTAGGAACTAAATTATTTATAATAATAACAATAATAAGACTATTCTTATTATTTTATAATTAGTATTTTTCTAAATACTTAATTATAAATATTAGTATTTTTTCAAATACTAAATTATTATTATTAAGCCAATCACTTCTAAAATAATATTTCTGTTTTATGGTGTACCAGAAGTAGAATAAATAAATTAGAACCATTCTAATATTATTTATAATGAATTAAACTCCTTTAATTCAAATATAAATAAATAGTATTTATTCTACATTATGAGGGACATCTCTCAGCATATCATGACTATCTGGATAATATGAAATCAACATTTAATCACAAAGAACCTATTCCGTGAATAGTTACCGTACAATTCAATCATTCTGTCATACAATGTCTCAATCAAACATAAGATATAAAATTACTGACAAGTCTTATTTATTTGATTATATGCATTTCGATTCTAAAATGCACAACTCTAGTTAATGTAAATTAGAAACTCTTTTCTAATTTTCATTCACCGTGGTCAAGGATTTCTAAGTTGTCATTTATCGAATCGCATATGATATTCTCTCCCTTTACTAGAAGTGGTAGATCATTTGTTGATCATTCACCTACCTCCATGTTAACTTTATTATACTTGAACATACCATTTGATATACCCAAAAAGTCTTAAGGAATATGACAAAGTATAACTCAAAATACACAAGGTACTATGATGATCTTAAGTCCAATAATCACTTGCACAACTATCACTATAAGAACTCCTATTGTCTGGTAAGTAAAACTCCATTAGGTGTTCCTTAAGCAAGTCACGTTCAGTGAACTTATTCTCCAATAAGCACCTACATACTTGCTTTAGTGTCTTTACACAAATGATTATGAAATCAATCATCCTCTTCAACAGAGTAAGCATAGTATGTATTAATCTATCTGGAATCGGTAACCTCACATTAGTGATCTAATGATTAGGAACACTTTAGTTTTAGAGCTATCTAGAATTTAGATCTCATTATCATGAAAAAAGTATTGCTCCAAAACTATGAATTTATCACATTTATTTAATTCAATCAATTAAACATGGATAAAGAATGTCTTTAATTAAATAATTTTTTTTATTAATAAATGAACAAGATTACAAAGTAAATACTTATCACATCATATGCGATTGGCTTGAGGACATACTACTTTTAATCTCACACTTGCACTAAAGTCAATCATCCTTGGTATCTCATACCCATCTTTTTTAAGTGGAGATCAAACTTTTGTTGGGATAATGCTTTAGTAAATGGATCTGCAATGTTGTTCTGAGATTCCACTCTCTCTAAGGTGACATCTTCTCTTTCAATAAGTTCTCTAATCAAATAAAAGCGCCGCATCATATTTTTGGATTGCTGATGAGACCTAGGTTCCTTGGTTTGTGCAACAGCCCTAGTGTTGTCACAATATACAAGCACTGATCCTCGTATGCTAAGAACCACTCCAAGTTCTCTAATGAACTTTTTCATCCAAATAACTTCCTTTGCAGCTTCATTTACATCTATATATACTTTGCCGTTATCACTGAATTAACAACTATTTGCTGCTTGGAACTCTTCCAACTCACTACACCACCGTTTATAAGGTAAACACATACCCTGAAGTGGATTTATTCTCGTCTTGGTCAGTCTGAAAAACTTGAGCCTGTATAGCCCTCTAATTTCAAATCAGACCCACCATATACTAGAAACACACCCTTAGTTCTTCTTAAATACTTTAGGATGCTTATCACTACCTTCCAGTGATCTTCTTCAGTATTTGACTAATATATGCTCATCACGCTTAGTGCATAAGCAACATCAGGTCTAGTACATATGATCCCATACATGATAGATCTTATCGCCGAAGCATAATATATCTTACTCATGTGATCTCTCTTTCAAATGTCTTTGGGGACATGTTCTTAAAGAGATACACTCCATGGCTCATCGGCATAAGATCTCTCTTGGAGTTGGCCATGCTAAACCTCTTTAGCATCAAGTCATTATACGTTCCTTGGGTCAAGCCGATCGAGCATCTATTTAGATGTATCTCTATAGATCTTTATATCCAAAATGTAGGATGTTTCTCCCAAATCTTTCATGAAGGAATGTTTAGATAACCATATCTTTATTGATTGTAGCATTTGTAATGATCGCAAAGATCGAACATCCTTATAAATAGGATTTTTAAGGAATTATCTAATAAAAAGATATTTTTATGGATAATTTGAGTTTTATATGACTTGTGGTCATAATATGACCACGATATATGATATGTGAGTTTTTTTGAGTGTTTAAAGATAGTATGTGGAAAATAAAAAAAAAATCGAGAAAAGATGTAAAAAACTTATTCACGCTAAAAACACAACTTGGTTTTTTTGACTTTTCGAATTACGACATAACGTGTATTCAGAAAATGGGGATCGGTGGCGAAATCGGATTTTCGACATAGAATTTTCATGACTTGGTTAGGATTTGCAAGACTTGGCTAGGTTTGAGCTAATGGTTGAGCCTAGGTTTGAGTCTAGGGTTCAAATGACTTGGCTGAGGGTTGAGCCAAGGGTTGAGCTAAGGTTTTTGGTAGCTTGGCTAGGGTTGGAGCTAAGGCTCAAGTTTAGAGTTAAAACCTAAGTACTTGGAGCCAAAGTATTAGAGGACATGTGTCACATATTGGGTAATTCAACATGTGATGAAATGAAAAGTGGATGAGGCAAGAAAGGTGGGGGGGGGGGGGAGTACCCGGCCACTTTGGTTGGGGGACAAGAGTGGTGAGTCATTTAATTAAAGGTTAAGTTAATGGACAAAAAGATAACGTATTAATTGTTTGGTTCCCCCATTAAGACCTCTTAGCCAATAAGAGGTTGATACCTAGCTTTATGTCTCCCTTTGGTTAGTTTAATTGTGGTTTGATTAAGTTAACCTAGGGGAGGGTTAGTAAGGTTTAATAGATGGGGAGCAAGATTAGAGAAGACTTAAGTTGGGTGACCAAATTGTAAGGAATGGAAAATAGCTTTTATATAAGCAAAATCCAAAATATTCATCTTTTCACTTTCATTATTTTGCTAAGTGTTGAGAAAGTTAGAGAGCAAAAGAGAATCATAGAGAGAAAGGGAGAGAGGGGAGGATCATAGAGAAGAGGAAGGAGAACAAGTTCTAGATTGGATCAAGCTTAATAAGAAGAAGAACACAAAAAGGTAAGCCTAAAACCCTAATTAACTTCTTCATGATCTCTTTTGATTTTCTTCTTTGATTTGAGTAGTTTTTGGTGGTTGATGATTAATGGAAGATCATGGTGGATATTAAAGTTATAAGGTGGTTATGAAGGAGTTAACCTTGTAAAACTACCTTAAGTATGCATGCCAAGTTAACAAATAACTAAAATGTAAGCCTAAGTGTGAGGATGGAAAGATTAAAGTAGATGACTGTAAACGGACTTCTGTAAATGATTGTCTGTGTGTTGTTGTTGGATTTATAAAAGAAGGAATCCTAGATAAGTAATTTGCGAAGAAGTTCCAAGTGGAACGGAGGAAAAATACGCCATAACGAAGTTATGGCGAAATTTTCTGTAAAAGACATCGAACGCTAAAAACCCTAACTGATACCCTTTTCAGGCAAATTTTACGGGTAATTAATGCTTGCAGAAAGTTCCTTCTTTTCGGACTTGAGTCGTAGGCTCAAGAACGAGCTTCATTAGACTTCGGATGAGCGAGTTGTGAAGTTTAGAAAATTAGACGTTGAAAACGTCGTTTGGCGAAAAGTGGCTTTCGGGGGACTTTTGAGCTAAATTTCCTACAAGTTAGAGAACCTTACAAATTATTTCTTCCGAGGGGATGTGTAGAGGATATTATGGGCAAGAAAATGGCTCAAGAACAGACTCATTCCTATATGGGATGATGAAGTTATGAAGGGGTGGAGTAGAGGCGACGAGCTAAAAAAATTTGAGAGCTAAGGTTTTTGGCCGAGCCTAGCATACTGCTCATTAGTTTCGGGTGCTGGAAATGGCCTTGGTAGAGCGTCGGGGCGCTCAACCATAGGTTGTGCAAGACAACTTTGACGTCCTTTAGTAAATTGGGTATAACTCTTTCATACAAACTCCGATTGAGATGATTCAAGATGATCAAGAAAGATAAGAAGTACACCTACAAATTTAATTTAATAAGAATTGAGAGTTAAGGTCGGGATTAGTTTCAAAATTAAGCCTATTTAGGGATGTTATGTAATTGGGCACAAAGCGTATCGATTCTTTAGGAACGTCGTGACGCCAAGACATGTTTGTCAAGTATTTCCAAGTTCTAATCATTGAACTTTGGAAATATGGTCTAGGGTAATGTAAACCATGGAATGATAGATGAATTAGATGTATCAATTGTACACAATGGCGTGTCATTTGGGTGTTCGGGTTAGACAAGTCGGGCGTGCGACGTGCGACATGTGAACGTTAAAACGTCGGGGCAAGTGATGCCGAACTAAAAAAAAGTGTTCCGACTCTTATGAAAGTGGTACATGACAACTGCTAGGGAATAGGGTTGTCTCATGGTTCAGCAAGAAGCAGAATTCAGTATTAACTTCAAATGTAGAAACTGATTACATTGCTGCTGGAAGCTGTTGTTCTCAAATTTTGTGGATGAAGAATCATCTGGCTGACTATGGGTTTGATTTTAAGTCTATCCCTATATTCTGTAATAATACTAGTGTTATATCAATCACGCATAACTATGTCATGCATTCTACGACTAAATATTTAGAAATCAGATACCATTTTATTAGAGATCATGTACAAATTGGGAATATTTCATTACATTTTGTTTCAACTGAAAATCAACTTGCTGATGTGTTAACTAAACCATTAGACAAATCTAGGTTTAACAAATTAATCAGTGAGTTAGGAATATTAAATTTACATCCTTAGTACTATATTGTTGGAAGTTTCTAACAATGCAGGTGAAAATCGTAGAGTGACTATTCATGGTTCGTCGAGTGAAGAACAATCGTAGAATGAAAGTAGTTCGTAGAGTAGAAGATGATCTAGAATAAAATTCTTCCAAGTTTACTCTACGAAGAGCTGAAGCGGTTACTTTATTGCAAGTGAAGTTCACGCTAGAGCAAAACAAGTGAAAGACAGAAATTACTACTATATAGTTGTAACTGGCAGAGGTGAAGAGACAAGCAACCTTTCATTCTTATACACGTGTCCTACTCAGCAAATTAAGAGGGAAGTGATATGAAGTCTTTTTAAAATCTTCATTTGGCTTTTGCGTTTCATTTGCAATATGAGTTTTATACTTGTAAACTCTTTCTTTCGAGCTTTAGCTTTCAAAATTCTCAAAACTCAAAAATTTTCGTTTATGTTTCATTCAAAATAAACTTCTGAAAGTTTCGTCCTTCCAAGTTATCTTTGGAAATCAACTCTCATTTGAGAACTTTGGAGATGCAGAGAAGCAGTTTAGAAAGATTCTAGCATTGATGAAGAAGGCTGGGTTCTACAAAGCTCGAACACCAGCAACAACAAAATCTGTTGGTTTGCAGAAACTAGATTAAAGCATACAATCATATTGTAACGCAACGGAAGCATGATGTTGGGTCTCTAACTTTTAGGTTTATTTTGATGATAACAATAATTAGTAAATAGATTAATTAAAAGGGTAGAATCCTCTCCGTAGGATTTATGTTATAATTGTTTTAATTATCTTATTTACTTTGACCAAAAATATTTCCATAGGATTTATGTTATAATTGTTTTAATTATCTTATTTACTTTGACCAAAAATATTTTCTAATCTTATTGAATTAATATTTCCTTGATCTTGATTATTTAATTCACAAAATAACATTTCCTAAGGCAAAGAGATCTCCTATTATTTTCCAAAAATCATTTTTACAAAAAGGGGCAAAAAGTTTTTCAAACAAAACACATGCACACACACACACACACACACACACACACACACACACACACACACACACACACACACACATATATATATATATATATATATATATATATCCAAATATATGCATGAGTAAAAATCGTAAGGATTAAATTCTTTTGACCGAATTGGACATTTATTCTTGGACATTTATGTATCTTCCAATTCATTTGATAAATGATCATTAATACTCTTAAGTGTCCGAATTGCATATATTGAAAAATTGAAGATGAGACTTTCTTTTTGGGACACGTTATTGATTTCATGTGATGGAGCATTAAAACCCTTGAAAATTAAAAAGGAACACGTGCTTGAGAATTTAATGTGACCAAACCCTTCTTTGACCAAAATAAATGCATTGCTGGAAGTTTTTTTTTACATTCATTTTTGGGACAAAACCGTGTATATGCTGGAGCTTTAATTTGATGTGCTTTGATTTGAATTAAGCATGTGGTCAATGCATTTAATGAACCAAGATTGGGTAAATTTTACATGGGCGATTTTTTTTAAATCCTTAGCATTTGACAATCTGCGTGAAGGTTTTTTTTAGATTCATCCTAACTATCCATTTCAAAAATATTAAATCTCAGCCATTCATTTCAAAATAAATTTCTAAAATTATCATTTTGCCCCCAACCTCAAAAATCTATAAATAGGAGGCTTTCCTTTCATTTTTAATTTGCCAATTCACAAGAAAAGAAAAGCTCATTCCTTGCCTACATACTCTCTCTCAGAAGTTTTCTCTCTTCTTCTTAACAAAGTTTTGATTATTTAAGAAGAGGAAATTGGTCTAAGTAATTGAAATAAGTTATTTGATTTGATTTATTTGAATTATCTCTTGCTTATTTAATTTATAGATATACAAATATAAATTGTTATACACAATTATATACTCCATCCGTCCCAGGATAAAAGTCCTTATTAATGTTTTGTGTAGTCCCATGTTAAATGTTCACTTTCTTTTAATAACCAAACTTTTACACAATTTTTCCTATTATACCCTTAACATTAAATATCTTATATTTTTCTTATTCTAATTCTCTCTCCATATTCACTCTCTCACCTACATTGGAAATGATTAATGACATATTATTATGGAGAATTTTGTCATTTCATTCCTCTTCTTAATATGCGTGAAAAGTCCACCAAGACTTTTATCCTGGGACGGAGGGAATATATCTATATTTCATCTATTTATCAAATAAAAAGTCATGCTTAGACAGTGAGGCTACGGAGATATTCCTCTTAAGTGAGAAAATCAGACCGTACGATTCCTTGAAGTCCTAAGTGGCCTTTTATTGATATTATTTATATAAATATCGTAAAGTAGATCTACACTTGATAGTTCAAAACAACACTGAGATATTCCTCTGAAAAGAGTGAATCATCCGAACCGAATTTGAAAATATAAGTGAGCTATCGAAAGTATTTATATAAATATCAATTGTGAAACTATAAATTTTGTCATATTTAGACACCGAGACTACGGAGATACTCCTCTTAAGTGAGGGAATCGGACCGTATGATTTCTCAAAGTACTAAGTGGCTTTATTTATAACCAGCCACATAATAGATAAAATATTATTATATATTCTCTGAGTTAAACGAATATATTTGTAATATCAAGAATTGTTTAACTAATCATGATACTTGATAATTGTTGTTTAACTGATTTATATATTATATTGATTGACTGCAAGTATTTGAACATAAAATTCATCCATAAAATACTTGTTGGATAAAATCTGAAATTAAATTTGTTTAAATCCATAGAAAAACATTCTTTACTATAAAGAATAAATAATTCTTTATAAAAGTGCATTAATCTATATATTTGCTTATACAGAAGCATTCTTGAGATAAACTACACTTGATTTATTTGATTATTCAAGAAGCACTTATTCACACAAAATATAAAAGTTATTTAAACTTTTATAACAGTGCATAATTTACATACTTGCTTACATAGAAGCATTATTTGATCAAAACATAAAATCATTATTTGCTTACAAAGAAGCATATTTTCTCGAGTATAAAAATCTTTGAACTTTTATAAATATATATGATCTTTAACTGCTATTAGCTTATCTAAGAAGCCTTAAAAATATAAAAGTTATTTAAACTTTTATATATCTGTACTAAATTGTATCTGCTTATTTTAGAAGCAAATTTCTGTTAAATATTCTGTAAAAAGAAAAAGGTAGAGTTAGTTTATTTTATGTACCTATGAAAAAGACGAGTAATTCTTCGACCAAGACTAGAGTCTTAGAGAGGTCAGCTGGGAGTTGGGTCTCTAGTGAACTTGTGAGGTGAGAAAGAGGCTGTTGTTTCAGGACCAGATCATAGAATAGAATTGAACTCAAAAGAAGTACAACTAAGCTTGAGGAGGGAACTGGGAGCTTGCTCTCCAAGATAGATTAGTTGAGAATAATTGAAAGTTTTTCTATAAAATTTTGTAAAAGTTTCTCTGCCTGTTGAAGGATTATTTATTATAGGAAGTAATAGGATCTCAAGTCCTGGATAGGAGCTTGAGACTGAACGTAGCAACATACCCGGGATGTATGTTGTGAATCAGACAAATCTTTGTGCATTGTGTGATTGAATTTTTATTATTTTGCATATTAATTTCTAACACTGCAAATTAATATACTAAAAATTCAAAAAAGGCCTAAGATAATTTTTTAATCTGTAATAATCTATTCAACCCCCTCCCCCCCTTCTAGATTACTTTTAATTGGTATCAAAGCAGTGCTCTTTAACTTGTTTGTTGAGTAAATATAGATATACCTAAGAGTAGATCCATCTATGGCCTACAATGCTATTGGTTGCGTAGAAAGACAATCAATGACCAGACCTCCACTATTTGTTGGCACAAATTTTGCCACCTGGAAGAGCAGATTCAAAATCTATGCCAAATTACAAGGAATCAAAGTTTAGCTTGCAATAGAACGAGGTATAAAAGTTTCTACAAAAATTGTAGGAGAAAAGTTCGTCGAGAAAGATGTTGACGAGTTCACTACTGATGATGAAAAGACTATGAACATAACATCCATAGCTGAACAAGTGCTGACCACTGCTCTCATTGAAAAGAGTACAAAAGTGTTAGCAATTGTCGGAATGCAAAAGAAATCTGGAAAAAGTTGATTGTAACATATGAAGGAACCAATCATATTAAAGAAACTAGAAAAGATGCTCTAATCCAGGAGTATGAAAGTTTTAAGCTGGAAGAATGTGAAAAAATTATTGATATGAAAACACGTTTTTCCAGAATCATTGATGACCTGAAACAACTAGGGAAGGCATATATAACTAATGAAAAAAACAGAAGAATTCTCAAAGCCCTTCCATCCATCTGAAAAATGAAGGTTATTGTTATTAAGGAAAGGCAAGACCTTACTACTTATCCTCTTGATAGTCTTATTGGAAATCTTCGTGCCCGCGAAGTCAACATGTTAGTCGAAAGAGAAGGATCGGATACAGACCTCAAGAAGAAAAGAATTGCTTTTCAAAGCTTTACTTGTAGATCAAGAAAGATATGCTGAAAAAGCTGCTGAACAAACCAAGAAAATTGCAAATCTATAGTTTAATGGCAAATAATGATTCATCACCAAGATCTGAGGTAAATTCTGAACATCAATTACCTAGTACTTCATCTGTCACACATACCATAGATAATATAAATGAAGAACACCATGAACTACAAGAAGCATATAATTGTTTATATGAAGATAATGAAATTATTAAAGAAGATTTTATTAAATTAAAATTTTCATTAAAAAAATTAATTAAAATTAACAAAAATCTTGAAATAGAAAATTCAAATTTAATTATAGCTAGTGAAAGTTTAAATAAAAAAAAAGAATTAGAAAACGATTTTTCAGAAAGTTTATTACTAAAGGAAGAATTAGAAAAATTGAGGAAATTGAACAAAGATCTGAAGATAGAAAATTCAACACTTATCATTTCTATTGAAAATCTTGAAATTGAAAATTCAACACTTGCTGTAATTAATGAAAATACTCAAATACAAAACTAGGTGTTAAGTGAAGATATTAAAAATCTCAAGCTTGAAAAGTCATCTCTAAATAAAGAATTAAAAAAACAAAGTGAAGATTCTTTTTTAATAGATCAAATTAATATTTTAACTAAAGAACGTGACGATTTAAATGCTATAGTTCTTAAGTTCACAAAAGGAAAAGAAGACCTTGATGTCATGCTTAATCAACAAAGATGTGGATTTAACAAAGAAGAATTAGGATATATTAGAGAATTTAGTAAAAGAAAAGATAAAGGACTCTATCATGTTAAAAGTAAAGAAAAAAAACTCATAATTCTCCCTTTATTAAATGTTCTTACTGTAATAGAAATGATCATTCTTTTCACATGTGTAATGCTTGAAACGGAAATTATAAAGAAAAAATGATTTGGATTCCAAAAGGAACTTACACTGCACCAATTATTGTAACGAATACAAGAAAAGAGCTCTATAATGAAAAATCATAAAGAAATTATCATCAAAAAATTTCAGGATATAAAAGTAGAATAAATCATGCATCTTATAGATCTGCTACTCATAAAATGCTCGTGTCTACTAAGATTGATTATCCTATACCCAGTTTTGTAAAGGAAAAAACAAATATTCTTTATATAAAATGGGAAACTCACCCAAAGGACCCTTCTTATTAAAGGGTACCAGTTCGTGAAATTAAATATTGCAGGTATGTCTTGGAGCTGATCTTAGTAAAAAATAATTGACGACATCATTGTTGGGTCTACTGATATTATTTTGTAAAATGATTTATCTGAAAGCATAAGTAATGATTTTGAAATGAGCATGATGGGAGAATTAAACTTCTTCTTAGAATTACAAATCAAATAAGATAAGAAAGATTCTGACTATGCAGGACATCATAATCGTAAAAGTACAAGTGACACATGTCAGAACTATTTATGCATTAAAATATATGTGTGTTTTTAAAAAATATTGATTAAATTTGATTTTTTTAAATATGTAGAATTTTACAAATATTTATATTTATAATTATTTTTCTAAAAGTATTATTATAAATATATTTTAATATTTATAAGTTCTTATTACTTATATTTAAAATTTAATATTTAAATCTATTCTCTTTAAAAACATATATATATATATATATATATATAATAGATTTAATCTGGAACATTCATTTGAATTTCTATACATCTAACAGTAAGTAATCTCCATCCGTGTATATTAATTTGGGTCAATCAGAAGCAACCACACAAATTCAAATCATGCAAGCTTCCTACCATTCTATCAAAAGACAAATAGGCAACTGAATCTTTACAAGATTTTTTTTCCAGATTCTATTTTTTTTCTGTAGGTTCTGAAATGTACTTTATACTATTCTTTTCCCCCTATTTTTTATGATGACAAAGGGGGAAAAGAAAAATATTATGTCACATGCTATCACATATTATATACTACTGCTATGAACTGTTATATACTGTTTCATGTTAGTTTTTCAAAAATTTAATTTTTTTTAAAGGATTGCATAAACTGAGGGGGAGCTTTTATAGAAAATATTTTTAGTTGATTGTCATCATTAAAAAGGGAAAGATTGTTGGGTCTCTAACTTTTAGATTTATTTTGATGATAACAATAATTAGTAAATAGATTAATTAAAAGGGTAGAATCCTCTCCATAGGATTTATGTTATAATTATTTTAATTATCTTATTTACTTTGACCAAAAATATTTTCATAGGATTTATGTTATAATTGTTTTAATTATCTTATTTACTTTGACCAAAAATATTTTCTAATCTTATTGAATTAATATTTTCTTGATCTTGATTATTTAATTCACAAAATAACATTTCATAAGACAAAGAGATCTCCTATTATTTTCCAAAAATTATTTTTACAAAAAGGGGCAAAAAGTTCTTCAAACAAATCACATGCATATATATATATATATTCGAATATATGTATGAGTAAAAATCCTAAGGTTTAAATTCTTTTGACCGAATTGGACATTTATTCTTGGACATTTATGTATCTTCCAATTCATTTGATAAATGATCATTAATACTCTTAAATGTCCGAATTGCATATACTGAAAAATTAAAGATGAGACTTTCTTTTTGGGACACATTATTGATTTCATGTGATGGAGCATTAAAAGCCTTGAAAATTAAAAAGGAACATGTGCTTGAGAATTTAATGTGACCAAAATCTTCTTTGACCAAATTAAATGCATTGCTGGAAGTTTTTTTTTTTTGACATTCATTTTGGGACAAAAACGTGTATATGTTGGAGCTTTAATTTGAGAGGCTTTGATTTGAATTAAGCATGTGGTCAATGCATTTAATGAACCAAGATTGGGTAAATTTTGCATGGGCGATTTTTTTTAAATCCTCAGCATTTGGCAATTTGCGTGAAGTTTTTTTTTTAGATTCATCCTGACCATCCATTTCAAAAATATTAAATCTCAGTCATTCATTTCGAAATAAATATCTAAAATTACCATTTTGCCCTCAACCTCAAAAATCTATAAATAGGAGGCTTTCCTTTCATTTCCAATTTACCAATTCACAAGAAAAGAAAAGATCATTCCTTGCCTACATACTCTCTGTCAGAAGTTTTCTCTCTCTTCTTAACAAAGTTTTGATTATTTGAGAAGAGTAAATTGGTCAAAGTAATTGAGATAAGTTATTTGATTTGATTTATTTGAATTATCTCTTGCTTATTTAAATTTATATATATACAAATATAAATTGTTATACACAATTATATATATATATATATATATATATATATATATATCTATATTTCATCTATTTATCAAATAAAAAGTTATACTTAGACACTGAGGCTACGGAGATATTCCTCTTAAGTGAGGAAATCAGACCATACGATTTCTTAAAGTCCTAAGTGACCTTTTATTGATATTATTTATATAAATATCATAAACTAGATCTACACTTGATAGTTCAAAACAACACTGAGATATTCCTCTGAAAAGAGTGAATCATCCGAACCAGATTTGAAAATCTAAGTGATCTATCGAAAGTATTTATATAAATATCAATTGTGAAACTATAAATTTTGTCATAATTAGACACCGAGGCTACGGAGATATTCCTCTTAAGTGAGGGAATCGGACCGTACGATTTCTCAAAGTACTAAGTGGCTTTATTTATAACCAGTCACATAATAGATAAAATATTATTATATATTCTCTAAGTTAAACGAATATATTTGTTATATCAAGTATTATTTAACTAATCATTATACTTGATAATTGATGTTTAACTGATTTGTTTATTATATTGATTGACTGCAAGTATTTGAACATAAAATTCATCCATAAAATACTTGTTGGATAAAATCTGAAATTAAATTTGTTTAAATCCATAGAAAACATTCTTTATTATAAAGAATAAATAATTATTTATAAAAGTGCATTAATCTATATATCTGCTTATACAGAAGCATTCTTGTGATAAACTACACTTGATTTATTTGATTAATCAAGAAGCACTTATTCACACAAAATATAAAAGTTATTTAAACTTTTATAACAGTGCATAATTTACATACTTGCTTACATAGAAGCATTATTTGATCAAAACATAAAATCATTATTTGCTTACAAAGAAACATATTTTCTCGAGTATAAAAATCTTTGAACTTTTATAAATATATATGATCTTTAACTGCTATCAGCTTATCTAAGAAGCCTTAAAAATATAAAAGTTATTTAAACTTTTATATATCTGTACTAAATTGTATCTGCTTATTTTAGAAGCAAATTTGTGTTAAATATTCTGTAAAAAGAAAAAGGTAGAGTTAGTTTATTTTATGTACCTGTGAAAAAGACGAGTAATTCTTCGACCAAGACTAGAGTCTTAGAGAGGTCAGCTGGGAGTTGGGTCTCTAGTGAACTTGTGAGGTGAAAAAGAGGCTGTTGTTTCAATACCAGATCATAGAATAGAACTGAACTCAAAAGAAGTACAACTAAGCTTGAGGAGGGAGCTGGGAGCTTGCTCTCCAAGATAGATTGGTTGAGAATAGTTGGAAGTTTTTCTATAAAACTTTGTAAAGGTTTCTCCGCCTGTTGAAGGAGTATTTATTACAGGAAGTAATAGGATCTCAATTCCTGGAGAGGAGCTTGAGACTGGACGTAGCAACATACCCGGGATGTATGTTGTGAACTAGATAAATATCTGTGTATTGTGTAAGACCCAAACTTTTATGAATAAAGATTTAGTTTTCTTTATATATTATTTCGAAACAGTAAGGTGTTGTTTTGATAAATATGAAAGTTATGGGTGAAATGTGCAAATATTTTTAAAATGAGCAAGTGGTTATAAAATATTCTGGTTGTCGGGGAATATTCGTTTGGTCGTGGAATATTCTTGTTGTCGGGGAATATTCGTACGACGGCGCAGCTATTTGTGGGCCCCCACAACGGAATAACTGTCGGATATAGAAAGCGACAGAAATAACTTTTTACAAAATAACGGCGTGGTTGTTACCGTTAGTACTGTTGAAATACCCGGTGGTTAAAATACAGTGATACACGGTGTTGTATAGTAGCACACGGTATTGCACAGTATTTCAAATTATTGAGACTTACGTGAGAAGCCATTACTCAATTATTGTTACAGTAATTACTGTTCAATATTTTATATTATTGGCTCAATAATTGCTGCATTGATATTTTATTGACTCAATAATTGCTACGTTGCTATTTTTTTATGATTGATTCAATAATGGCTACAGTTGATATTTTGTAGTATTGATTCAATAATTGTCGTTGCACAGTATTTCACGTTATCAACTCAATAATTCATATTATTTGAATAATATTATTAGATAGCATTATTGACAATGTCTAAGGAAGTTCTGTCTAGGAGGGGTTATTTAATTGCGCGCCAGTAAGGAGAAGTCCTTATCGGAAGGCCCCCTCTGTCCTGGGAACGACCTGGTTGTTAATATTGTAGTTCTATAATATTATTTGTGAATAATTAATTATTAATTTATATGATAAAGAAATATTTATTTTGTGGATATTAAAGAAGGAATTGGAGCTGGTGAGTTTTTATCAATATTTTGGTGTGAGAAATCATCTGTTTATGAATTTCGGATAATTTATGTTTGGAATTTGGAAAAACTTCCTTCTGCAAAGTTGTAGGGAATTAAATTTCCTATGGAAGGACATAGAATTTGTATTTTTCTGACAAAGGGGCTATTTGTTATGAATTATTGAAGTTTCAGAAAATAAATATTATTTAATGGGTGGGACCCACTTTTGTTGGAAAAAAAATTTAGCCGCCAGGCGGCGGAAATTTTGAAAAAATAATATTATTTTATTATTTTAGTCTCCTTTGGCATCCTAAGTTTTTCCTATAAATAGGGTGCTTAGGTTAGAATTGAAAATCACACCAGAATCATCAGTTTTCTCTCTCTATAATATCGAGCGTATTTTTGTGAGTATTTCTATACTTTGAGTATTAGTATTCAGCGCAAGTTTCCTTCAATATTATATCCGATATTCCAGTCAGAGGTACTATCTTTTTGAGGTAAGGGATGTTATTTTCTTTCGTAAATGATATTATTCTTTTCAATATCATTATACAGAAATATTGTCATGGATTTTATGTTGAAATTCTTACTTTTTCCGTCGGGGTTACTATTCACGTATACGGCACTATTCACGGAAAAATTAAATTTTCTTCTATTTGTCCAAATTGCGTGTTAAGGTTACTATCTTTGATTGTATCCAAGTTTTGAGCTCTATTCTTGAATTTTGCTCCATAATTGATTATTACGAGGTATTTTTGAATTGGATATACTAAAATACGAATCCTTAGTCTTTGTCTTTTATCTCACTGGATTCGTTTTTTTTAAAATATTTTTCATCATCCTCAGTCCTAAAAGGTGATGTAACTGAATATCTTTGGCCTGTAGAGCAAAGATGAATGATTACTTGATGAATATCTTTGGCCTGTAGAGCAAAGATTAATGATTACCTGATGAATATCTTTGGCCTGTAGTGCAAAGATGACAGGTGTTGAGATGAATATGACCACTGATGATACAAATGAATATCTTTGGCCTGTAGTGCAAAGATGAATATTTGATTCGAGAGGTATATTGATTGATGTTACAGGGATAAAATATTGATGATGGACTTTTAAATCATAGAAGATAGTAGACTTGATTCTCTACTTAACTCTTCTAATGAACTGTTATTTCCGCTGCGAATATTGATCTGAAGTTGGTTGTCCATTATATTTTATCCTATTTTGTTGAAGACTAACGATAATTTGTTTCCCATTATCTTAGTCATAATATTCTTTACTGAGCTAGTTGAGCTCACCCTTTTCATCTGTTGTCCTCTTTAGGAAATGAGAATGTTGCGGGAACTAGTCGGGGGACAGAGTGATGGTCCGAGTTAGAGCAGTAGTAGTCCTCACTATTTCTGATAAATAGTGTGATAATAATTGTAATGAGGACTTAGTTTGAATCTTAATATTTTCTACATATTTGTATTGAGACTCACAGTTGTGTGGTCGTATTTTGCATGACCGTATGATATAAAGTTTGTATTTGAATTCTGTACCATGTATTTGGCGACTCAGAATGGGTTGGGTTGAATGGACCTATTCTGGGGGCGTCACATATTGTGTGATTGAATTTTTATTGTTTTGCATATTAATTTCTAACACTGCAAATTAATATACTAAAAATTTAAAAAGGCCTAAGATAATTTTTTAATCTGTAATAATCTATTCAACCCCCCCCCCCCCTTTTAGATTATTATTGGACTTTCACATGACATAATATGAATTTAAAATTTTATGCAATCCCATGAATCACCTTATGCAATATCATTAATTGAGGAAGGATAAAAGATATACCTTAGAAAATTATCAACTCTTTGATATAATCTTCAAGCTTCAATCCTTTGCTCCTTCGCGCTTCTCCAATTCCTTAGTTCAAACGTTCACCACCCAAGAACGCCCAAGAGATAGTCCACCAAGAGAATTTTGATTGAAGAAGGTGAATTTAGGTTCTACTATACCTTGGGTGACTAACCCTAATTTTCTCTCTCCTAACTCTTTAGAATTTTGAGAATACTTGCAATAACATTAGTTGCATTAGTCTATCCCACAAATAAGACCCTTCTTATTTATGGACTAACCCTCTCTCCTAAACCTTTTAGGAGTTGGGGTTTAATTTAATTCTCTAGGAACTAAATAATAATAATAATAAATAATAAGTCTTCTTTTATTAATTTATGATTAGTATTCCTCCATATACATAATTATAAAAATTAAGTTATTTAATTTATTCCACTAATAAATTAAATGCACTTAATTTCTTATTATTATGCCAATCACTTCAAAAATTATATTTTTCTTTTTTATGGTGTGACCCTCTAGGTTTAATATTAAGCCGGTAAGTAGAACAAATAAATTAGAACCATTCTAATATTATTTATAATAAATTAAACTCCTTTAATTCAAATATAAATAAATAATATTTATTCTACATCAAAAGTGACTCCTTACGTTAGTGTGTATCATGACTATCCAGATAATATGAATTCAACGTTTAATCACAAAGAACACACAAAAACCTATTTCGTGTGGTTATCATACAATTCAATCCTTCTACCATACAATGTCCCAATCAAATATAAAATATGGAATTACTGTCAAGTTTTATTTATTTGATTATCTGTATTTCGATTCTAAAGTGCACAACTCTAGTTAATGTAAATTAGAAACTCCTTTCTAATTTCCATTCAACCCTGACCAGGGACTTCTGAGTTGTCACTTATCAAATCACATAGGACATTCTCGCTCTTTACTGGAAGTGGTAGATCCTTTGTTGTTCACTCACCTATCTCCATATACACTTTATTATATATGAACATACCCTATGACATATCCTAAAGTATTAAGGAATATGACAAGATATAACTCAATATATACAAGATACTATGATGATCTCAAGTCCAAGGATAAATTGTACTACTATCACAATATTAACACCTATTGACAGACAAGTAAAACTCCATTAGGGTTCCTTTAAGCGAGTCACGTTCAGTGAACTTATTCTCCAATAAGTACCTACATAATTGCTTTAGTGTTTCCACATAAATAATTATGAGATCAATCATCCTCTTCAGCAGAGCAAGTATAATATGTATTAATCTATCTGGAATCAGTAACCCCACATTAGTGATCCATACGATTAGGAACATTTTAGTGTTGAGATATCTTGAATTTAGATCTCATTAGTATGATCATGATTCTAAAAGCATTGCTCCAAAATTATGAGTTTATCACATTTATTAATTCAACTAATTAGCATGGATAAAGAATGCCTTTTATATTAAATAAATTCTTTTATTAATAAATGAACAAGATTACAAAGTAAATGCTTATAACATCCAATGTGATTGGCTTGATGGCATATTACTTTCAAAATCTACTTAAGCCTGGTGGGAGAATTATACTAGAATGGAGAATATGTAGATGGTGTTTTATCAACTAGGGTCAAGGGAAAGTCTCTCAAACTGATAGTTGTGGAAATGAATCATCTTTTAGGCATTGCATCTGAGGGTATCACATCGCTCGACAACATCAATGTGCAGTATGGGCTAGAGCTGATGGGGTACAAGAAAAATGCAGATCACAGAGGGATGAAGAAAAATGAATTCCCTCAGAACTATGAATTCCTTCCAGACATTGTGGGGAAGTGTGTTCTCTGCAAAGAAACTGTTCATGATTCAGTCATTGATCTTCAGCTGAGAGTTATGACGGTCATCGTGCTAAAGATCTAGATGAACTTTGGCTCAATTCTTTTGGGATGCATAAGAAGGTGGATAGTAGATGCTGGGAAGAGAAAAACATCAAGGAAGCAGGCTCCAAAAATGTTCTATAGGAAATTTATTAATATCATTTTGAAGAAACTACTGAAGGAGGCCATTGGAGATAATGAGGGAGAAGCCCTCAATATAAACAAAAAGATTACTCCCAAGCTATTTGATAATTGGAAGAAATGTCCTGTTGAGATCCTTAGATCAAGATAATCTGAGGACAGTGAGAAGACGCAGAGTGAGTTTCAAAAACCGTTAAATAAAAGGAAGGTTGTAATGACCGATGAAGGGTCCAATGAAGAAGAAGAGTCAAAAAGACTCATGAGGAAGAACAAGGGGAAGAGAAAGGTTGAAAGGCCAAGAGAAACATCTCAAGGTTCTGCTAAAAGGTAGGAGGAAACATCTCAGGGTTCTGTTGCCCTACCTGTTCAAGGTGTTCTAATCTCCAGAGCAGACAAACCCCCTATGATGAAGAAGAAGAAGGCATAAAAGAACAAAGAAAAAGTTGATGAGAGCTCTACCATCTCTAAACTAATCAAGAATAAAGGGATAAGTAGCAAGCGCTAAAAGAAATTAATATTGTCTCTGATCGTACAACGACCAAACTCTTCTATCACAGAGTCAGTAATGGCAGTTGATGTTGATGAAATGGCTAGGATAACTGATCAGCTCGAGCCAACTGTTGATGAATATGAATTGGCTTGGATGGCTAATCTGCCAGAGCCTCAAGATGAAAATGAGGAAATGGCTGTGAAGGAACCAACTCCTGAGCAAAGAAGAAAAAGAGAAAGCTTATCCACATGGTGGAGAAGAAGAAGAAAAGGTCGTCATACCATCTAGAAGAGAAAGAAGTTGGTTTAAAGGAGGAGTCACCAGTGCCAAATCAAAGCTCACCAAATGATTTAGTGGTTCAAGCAAGGATAATTAAATAAGTGCTTGCAATTATTGGGGTTGAGGATAGTCCTCCTGTTTCTGAGCAAATAAATGTGTTATTTCCCAAAGGCGCTTATAGATCTAGAAGGGGGTTGAATAAATCTTTTTAAAATTTCTCATGATTAAAAGAGTGTTACCAAATATTTATTAATTTGATTTGATTAAGCACAGCAGAATATGTCTTTTGGAAAAACCCTTGAAGATTTAAAAATAAATATCAATTCTGAAAGATTGCAAGATAAATAAATGAGCAGATAAAAGATAAAATCAGCAAGCAAAGACACAAGCAATTTTAAATGGTTCGGAGATTGAATAACTCTTAATCTACTCTTCTACTCCTTGAACAGGAAATCCACTAAAGGTTTAGTCACACAGACAAGGACACTCTGCCTCTTCAAGCCCAGCAGACTTGAATATTTAGTCACACAAAGACAAGGACACTTTGCCCTCTTTAAGCCCCGCAGACTTGGATATTTAATCACATAAAGACAAGGACATTTTTCCTTCTTCAAGCCCCGCAAACTTGGATTTTTAGTCACAACGACAAGGACTCTTAGCCCTTTGATGATCTTATGATTGATGTTTGTTGTGAGGTGCTGCTAAGTTTGTGTTAAGCTTTTCTTCTAAGGTACTTAGCAGCTTGAACTATGTATTTTGGATCGTCGAGTTTGTTCATTGATTTTTACAGAGTTTTTGGCTTTTTGATCAATGTTCGTCACTTTGCAAGTTTGAATCCTTATTGCCTTTTATACTCTGCTGAGAAATATTCCCGTTGCAAGATGCACGTTTGAGCATTTAATGATCAGATATACTATGATCCTTGATGTTGACATTTTAAACTTAGGAGACAATTCCTTTCTTTTTCTTGCCTATCATATCATTCTGCTTTCTCACCTAACACCCTTGACGTGTCACTGTCACCAACTGGCTGGTAGACACATAAACTGATCTTCGATTTTCACCAAGGATATTTAGGGAGTGTATTGGGACCTTCAATTTATAACGCTCCAATATCAGTCAGTCTTGTCAGGCTTGACTGTTCTACGATCGAGTTCATGTCAACGATCTTTTGCTTATCTAGAAAGATCACTTGTTCACTTAACGATCTGAAGTGGCTTTACGAAGCAGAGTGAATTTTAATTACTACAAGTAGTTCAACGATCCTCTTGATGTATTGCGATCTTGTGCTTATTTTGTGATCTTGTATTCAAAGTAGCAGAGTAACCTTCCTATCTTACAACATCCTATCAACTATACATCAATTTAGCTTCTTTAAGATCAACCTAACATAATTTGATCTTTCTATTCTAAGTCCTTGTACATTTGTTCAATTCTTTATAAGGACTGTACAAATCATACTGGTACAAATATATATTAAGCTCATTCATCATCAAATTAAAATATGCAAACTCTAACAGAATGTACAAGTTGAGGAGGAGCAACCAGAAACAACTCATGAAGTCCCCTTAATTCCTCAAGAATCAGAATCAGAAGAACCAAGTGTTGAATTCATTGGGGAGGTCCAGCAGGGCAGAGGTACTATGGAAAGAACTACAATATTTTACAACGATTAAGGTGATAATTTGTACTTCTCTCTACTTCTCATGCCCTTGATTCGAGATCTTCTTTCCAAAAATCTGAGCTTCATCACTTGGGCGTTCGAGACCTATCCCAATGTAAAAGTGATGGCTCAAAACTTTCCCAGGGTTCTTCATTATGCCAAGAAGATAATCAGCAATAAAATCTTCTATTCTAATTGTAGATACGATAGAATCTCTACAGTTAGTAAATTCTTCTTTACTTCTTCAAAATTTATTCATTCATTTTTTGTTTGCAATGACAAGGTCGTAGAGTCACCATCTACGATCTCTAAGCAACCTTCATCACCTCCTAATTCTTTTTGTAACTCTCTATTCACAGAGTCAACACTCTACGGATGATGCAAATAACTCACACTCTCCGATCGTAGATTCCAAAAACCCCACGATTGATGTAAATAATATTAGTTCTCCCACACACATTCATATCCCAATTCACTCAAACTCTCCATCATCAATAAATATTTCCTACATTCTCTATACACCTGTAAATTCTCCTCTACATCCTTCATCACCTATACAATTTGTACAGCCTGTACAAATTATACAATCTATACAACCATATATTCCTTCAATAACTCCTCAAGATCTCCCGGAGTGATAAAGCTGGTTCTAAAGAGCTGTTAGAACGAATTTTGGAGCTGGTTTCAATAATACCCTCCAAACCTCAGTTGAAAGAACTTATGGATCTCATTGCGGATGAGTTTAATGCCAATCTTGAGCACTCTTCTACTGCAATTGAAAACACCTTGAAGCGTATTGTAGAGGTAGCAGCTAAAGTTCCAATAGATATGTCCAAAGAGTTTAGAAAAGACATGAAAGAACTACTAAGAGACATTGCTGAGAATCTTAAGCAAAGGGATGCTCTTTACTTCAAACGCCTTTAAGATCATAAAAAGGAAGTTCTTGCACTTCAAGAAACAAATGAAAACACCATAAAATCCCTCACTGAGAAAGTCTTTGACCTTAGCAACTCCCTCAATGAGTTCAAGAGCATAGTAATGAATCAGATGAAACAAACAAACAATGCTCTAGAATGAACAGACTCTGCAATGGAATTGTACATCAGCAGCATGAACAAGCAGAAGCAAGGCTGCAAGAAAATCGAGATGATATTGCCTTATCTCATAATCAAATGTAAGATATGGTTCAAAGTGTCAAAGAACTATCAGTAGAAATCTACGTTTTGAATGCTGACAAAAAGGGGGAAAAGAAGCTACTAAGTCAAGGGGAGAAAAGATCAAGGCCAGCGAAAACTTCTATCTATCCTCCAGCGTTCAGCTCTCCTTAAACTAATCTTCCTATTGATTGTGGACAATCTTCCTCGTCACGACATGATCCAACTGTAGTGACCTCCACTGGCACTAGACGCATATCAGGTGATCCCTCGTATCTCAATATAAATCTTCAGGGGACTCACATTGTGGGAGAAGAAAGAGCTAATATGCTTGATCTTGGCCCAAGAGATTCAATAAAAGAGATTCGAAAAGCTGAAGATAGAACCAGAATTGAGAAAAGGATTGCATCTAAGAAGTACTGGTTGTCTAAAGAAAAGATGGGGAGGAGATAATAGGTATAAAGTTATAATTGTTTGTGTATCTGATATATTTTTTGTTGTAAAATTTTCAAAATTTGTACAAAATCTTATACATCAATAAAATTCATTCTTTCGATGTAGAGATACAATTTCGTACTGTATGATAATGCATGTTTACTATTTATGTTCTTTGCATCTTAGAATTGATGTTTTTTCTGAAACTACTAGTTTTGTCATCATCAAATAGAGGGAGATTGTTAGTAATTTTTAAGATATGCATGTTTAAATTTGATGATGTGTTTATAGTACTGTATAATTGTTCAATATTTTGTAAAGTCCTTATCTGAGATATATTTGTACAAGGACTTAGAAATAGAACGATCAAACTTGTTAGGTTGATCCTTTGAGTTGATTTAATGTATAAGTGATAGGACCAATTCACTTGTATAATATTGTTTAACGATCGTAGAGTTACTCTGCCTGTTCGTAGTGTTAATTCAGTTCGCAGAGTAATCTAGGTTTTTGTAGAGCATCAGTTGAGTGATCGTAGAGCTGCCGAAGTGTTCGCAGGGTAAAGAGAAATTCGCAAAGTCTACTCAAGCATCGTAGAGTGCTCACCTTAAAAGAGTCATTCGTAGCGTAGAAGATAGAGAACTCTTCATAGAGTACATTTCTATTTGTAGAATAACTTTTTGTAGAGTTCAGAACGTCGAGTAACTTAAGTTAAGACTCTACGTTCTTCACCAAGCTCTACGATTAGTCAAAGTTCGTAGAGCATGTCAGAACTGTCATAGGACTAACAAATGCAGAGCATTGCAGAGCAAATATTTCAAGATAATTCTCACCATCTTCAAATTCAAATAAGAAGATCAGATAGTGGTATGTCTAAATCGCTAGATTGAAGATGTGACACCACTCACATATTATAGGTGAGACTACAGTCTGATGGGACTTGTCAAGGCCGAAAGCAATCCCAATACCTACTCTAAAGGTCAACATCAGAGAACATCCTGACGCAGAGCATTAAATGCACCAATGAGAACTCTCTAACGAGATGATTTTTAGAAGTTTATAAAAGAGTACAAGGATTAAAATCCAAGCACGAATCACTAAGAACAAAGTTGAAACTTTCCCAAAATATATCAAGATCTACTCTACGAAACATGAATACTTGTTCAAGCTACTAAGTACCTGAAAGGAGTCAAGCCTATTGCAAAGCTTAGCAGCAACCTAAAACAACTATCATTCATTGTGATTCGATTGTCTAAGTGACATTCATTCAAGTCTAAGTGACTTGAAAAGGTCTAAGTGACCTTGCCGAGACTAAATGACTCGAAGGAATCTAAGTGATTCAGTTATAATAGTTCTTAGTGATCTGGTCTTTGTGACCCTATCCTTAGTGGATTTCCTACTTGTTGATGTAGAAGAGTGAACTAGAAGTTATTTGTACTCCGAACCACTTAAACATCTTGTGTTATTTACTTTAAGTATTTATATTCTGTCATTAACTGTTATATCTGATAGTGACTAATATCCACAAGTGCTAAATTTTGAACTGAGATTTCATTAAATCTTTAAGGGGGTTTTAAACTAATATTTCGTTGTGCTAAATTAATTATCTGGTAATTGGTCTTTAAATAAGCAAAAATTTTAAAAGATTTATTTAACCCCCCCTTTTAGATCTCTTTTGTGCCTCTAGGAAACAACAATGTTAATGAACCGCCGATAAAATATTTTTGACACTAGCTTGCCTGCGGCTTTCTTCTTCTCAGCATCATTTATCCATTTAGAGATCCAATCCATGATCATGGCTCCAAAATTAATCTTCATGTTCATCACTATAGCAGTCATTATCTTGAGTTGGAGCTCGCTCACAGAGTTATGGGCAGAGTCCTTGCAAAGACTACACTTCCCAACTATGTCGGCAAGGAACTCATAATTTGGAGGGAATTCCTTCTTCTTCATTCCCTTAAGTTGTGGTTTCTTTTTGTAACCCATTAACTCCAGCCCATACTTCATATCAACGTCTTCAAATGACGTGATGTCATCGGTCATGAAATCCAAGTGATGGTTCAACTCCATCACATCGAACTTGAGGGTGAGACCCTTCACCTTTGTTATGAGGACTCCATCTTTGCACACAACATTCAGGTAGAACTCCTCTATGAGTCTTGTGTAGACCTTTGTGCTGGTATTCAAGGCCTCATAGAGTCCAGTTTGCTGCACAAACATAATAACAACTATGAACTGCTCCTCGGCGTCTCCAAAATTCTCGAAGCACAACTGGTTTCTTGAGATTACTTGGTAGTTTGTCATCTTTTTCAGAGAAATTTAGACTGAAAAGGAACAAAAAATGTCTGAGATTGCAAACTCTTTGAAAAGCTAGGGCTTGAGAGTTAAAGATAGAATTTGAAAGTCTGAGATTTGAGATTGAAATGAATAGTAAAGGTTAGATGAAAAATTTGAAGAGTTTTTAAATTATTTCCCTCTAATTTGGCTGAGTGGGACACGTTTCGTGTGACTATTGAGCTCACGTCTCGTCATAACTATTATTTACAGCTGTAAAGTAATTACTTTTTCTTCTCATTCGCTTTCTCTAAAGTTGATGACCACGTGCTTTAATTGTTGTCCTTTTGCTCAGCGATTTGATAGAAAACGTAGAGTAAACTTTTATTAAGCCTTTTAACTCTACGATACTTTACTGCTCGACAAGCCATTCTACGAGCTTCTTCATTCTACGAACCACTCTACGAACCTCTTCGTTTAATGAAGTACTCTACGAACACTGCTCGTTCTATGATCTCTTCCTACAAAGTTAGTAACTCCATGAGCATAATACTAAGGGTGAAAATTTAGTATTTGTAACTCACTAATAAGCTTATTAAATCTAGATTCGTCTAAGGGTTTAGTAAACACATCAGTTAGTTGATTTTCAATTGAGATAAAATACAATGATATATTTATACTTTGAACATGATCTATAATAAAATTGTATCTGATGTCTATATGCTTATTCATATAATGCATGACAAGATTATGGGTTATAGCTATATCACTGGTATTATGGCAGAATATAAGAATAGATTTAAACTCAAACCCGTAGTCAGCTAGTTGATTCTTCATCCATAGAATTTGAGCACAACAGCTACCAGCAACAATGTACTCAACTTCTGCAATTGAAGTTGACACTGAATTTTGCTTCTTGTTGAACCACGAGAAAAGCCTATTCCCTAGCATGTGGCATGTACCACTAGTGTTTTTTCTATCAATCTTGCATCCTGTAAAATCTGCATCTGAATACCCTATTAGATCAAAGGAAAACTCTTTGGGATACCACAGTCCCAAATAGAGAGTGCCCTTAAGATATCTGAAAATCCTTTTTACAATAATTAAATGAGATTTCTTAGGGTTAGCCTGAAACCTAACACAAATACAAGTAGAGAACATAATATCTGGCCTACTAGAAGTTAATTATAAGGGAGAGCCTATCATACCTCTGTATTGAGTTATATCAATACATTTACCTTGCTCATCCTCGTCAAGCTTGGTTACAAAGGCCATGGGGAGTTTTCATGGGAGTGACTGATTTCATGCCATACTTCTTAAGTAAATCCTTGGAGTATTTGGCCTGGGTGATGAATATTCCTTCATCAGACTACTTCACTTGAAGTCCAAGAAAGAAGTTCAGCTCACTCATCATGCTCATCTCGAATTTACTCTACATTAGCTTGACAAATCTCTCACATAATTTTTCGTCAGTAGAACAAAAAATAATGTTATCCACATAAATTTGTACTAGTAGAGTTTTATCTTTGTGCTTCCTAAGAAATAGTGTTGTGTTTACCCTGTAAGTTTGCAGAAACAATAACATGCATATAATCAAATTGATGTAAAAACGGAAGCATGTCATAAATCATATTTAAAAATTTTTACATTTCCAGGAATCACCTTTATGCGATATTTTTAATCGAGGAAGGATAAAAGATATACTTTATGAAGATGATTCAACTCCTTAATCTGATCTTTAAGTCTCAATCCTTTGATCTTTTGTGCTTCTTCAAATCCACGGATCAAACGTCAGCTACTCAATGTGTGTAGCGCTTTAAAGGTGATCCATCAAGAGATTATTAATTGAAAAAGTAAATTTAGGTTCTCTCTAAAACCTTGGGTAGCGAGCCCAAATTCTCTCTCTCTCTCTCTCTCTCTCTCTCTCTCTCTCTCTCTCTCTCTCTCTCCTCTCTCTCTCTCTCTCTCCTCTCTCTCTCTCTCTCTCTCTCTCTCTCTCCTCTCTCTCTCTCTCTCTCTCTCTCTCTCTCTCTCTCCTCTCTCTCTCTCTCTCTCTCTCTCTCTCTAGGTTATAGAGAATTATTAGGTAGTATATAGAATACCAACATCAATAACCCCAATCTATAATAAGGCATCTCCTTATATAGACTAATCATCTCTCCTAAACTTTTTAGGACTTAGGGTTTTAATTTAATTTCTAAGCCATTTAGGAGCTAAATTATTTATAATAATAATAATAATAATACTTCTTATTAATTTATAATTAATATTTCTCCAAATGCTTAATTATAAATATTAAGCTATTTAGTTTATTAAACCATGGTACAAATTAAATATACTTAATTTATTATTATTAAGCCAATTACTTCTAAAATAATAGTTCTCTTTTATGGTGTGTGTTAGAGCTTACATATTTAAATTTGATGATGAATGTGCTTAGTAGTATTTACATCTTATTTTAATTCATAAGTCATTTTAGCCAAACGCCTTTACATTTTATTTTAACTTAATTTCTGATTTATAACTCAAAATGGTGTCAACCACTTTTATTAATAAGTCATCACTTAAAATGAGTTATAAGTCATTCCCTAACAGACTGTGTAAATTATATAAAGTAGAATTAAAATTTTATAAAATTTGGATGGTTAAATAAAAAGATAAAAAAAAATTAAAAATACAAAACAATTATATATCTAAAGTTGTAACGAAAAAAGAGAGGAGAAATTTTTAATAAAACATGACACAAAATTATCAACCGGCGGAGGCTTTATAATATATACTATATGAGTTGTTTTAGGCACCTTCATTAAAAGGTAAAAGTCTATTTCACTTGTTAAATTTCTTTAGGCATGTTAAAACTTGCATAGTATGCATACCATTTTTAAGAATTATATTATGAACTTAAAATTTTTAAAATTTAAACTTTTAAAACAATCCTATGTTACCGAGGAACTTTCATTTCTTATTCAATTCATTTAACAAAAATAATCTCGTTTATAAAATTTGATAAATCTTAATGATGTATTTTTTTTTCCTCTTGTAGATTAACATTTGTTAATTTAACAATAATCGAATGATAATAAAATTTGAGAACTGATATTTTTATGTGATAACATGATATTTTTATATAATTCCTCTAAAATTATATTTATCTAATATAAATAATGAATGGATCTCACGTGAAATACTCATGTAGAATTATTATTTTTATATGTAGAAATATCCAGTTTCGTAGAAATATGACGACAAAGTTGAGAGTTTTAGTTTGGTGTAACAAAAAAATAATTGACAAATAATTTTGTATTAATGATAAAATAAAATCAACCAATCAAATGATATCATTCTCGAATGGAGGGAGCATTTGCTGAGTCAGACTGTACCAGAAGTGTTCTAGTAAATAAAAGGATATGAGTATATCTACGTGGCACAGCTGCTCTGCCACAATTTTGCTTCAAACTCCATGATCCAAACTCTCAACATTTTCCCATTCTATGTGGTTCTAGTTTAAAGTCCCCACCTTACTCACAGTTTTTTCAAATCTTCATATTCTAGAATCTGATCGAATAAAAAAACAAAAACCAAAATCTGGGTATTAGGCAGAATTATCCACTTTTTTTAGAATCCCCAAATCTTGTTTTCCTCTTATCGTAAATTGCCTGATCAAGTTTATTTGCCATTTTTATGGCTACTGCAACTTCTGCCCTGACACCCACTACAAAAACTGCCGGATTCTGCTGCAAAAAACCCAATATCCAGAAATGGAGTTTAAGCCCAAATGCCCTCAATTCTAGCAGTAATGGGGGTGCCCATTATGGTAATAGAAGTTTGTCCTTGATGATTTTTGCTAGGCCTGCTACTTCTTCTTCATCAACTGCTACTGAAACCAGCAAGAAAAAGCAGAAGAACAAGAAGAAGAAGGATAATGAAGACGAAGAGGATGAGGATGAGGATGAGAAGGAAAAGGAAAAGGAAAAGGAGGGGATTAGTGAAAATTTGAATGATGAAAAGGAGCAGGGTAGTTCTGTGTCAATGATGAAGAGGCTGGATGATGTGAATCCGGTGGGATTGGGGAGAAAATCTAGGCAGATTTTTGATGAAGTGTGGCGAAAATTTTCGGGGTTGGGGCAGATTTCTAGGACAATTAGGACTGATGATGAGGCCAGTATTTTGATTAGGGAGGGTGGACCAATGTGTGAATTTGCCATTCCTGGTGCTCAGAATACTACTGTGCTTGTTGTGGGTGCCACTAGCCGAGTTGGCCGTGTTGTTGTTCGAAAGCTTATGCTTAGGGGCTACACTGTAAAGGTTCAATTGCTTTCCCCCTTTTCTCATTTGTGTTGCTATATATGTGCGGATACATGGAATCGGATGTAGGAAAGAAGGACCCGAAAATTACTGTTCTATTTTAGTGCTTCTAGTTCCACATTACTCTAAAATGAGAATCCCCATCTAAAATGAATGTCCTGATTTTTAAGAAAGTTGTGATATTGGGCTCTGATTATGTTAAAATCAAAATTTTGGTAGAAACTCTTTCTTTAAAGTGGACTGTTATTTTGGGACAGTGGGAGTAGTAGTTGTTACAATGACAAGAGTCATAGTTATTCTAGTTTGTCTTCCAATTAAGGTTATGATTTCACTTGCTATTAACAGGAAGATATATATAGAACATACAAGAAATGAAATTTTCACACTAATAATTATGAAATTTCTAATTTTTTGTATTGGCTTCAATTTCCTTGTGCCATGAGATTACTCAACCCCTACATGGATAAACTATTTTTACTCTGTGATTTACTCTTGTTAATAGTTATGAACCTCAGTGTTTGACCTTTGAAATAGTCCTAAACAATTTCAATCCAACGACTTTGTGTGATTGCATGGCGTATGATCTATAAGGGAAGCTTGGAATTTTGAGTTCTAGGCAGGTGCATTGTTAGTGGTAATGTGTGGTTGGGGGCGTTGGGTTATCCCAACTGCAAATTGTTCGAATCATATCCGAGTTTACATAGTTTATATCCCCTTCCTCTCAGTATTGAATAGTATGCATGTCAATTGGTTTACTATGGTTGTTGATGAAACCTTTTAATTGTGGTGATGCCTACAAGTTATGTCTTGGGCTTCATTATGAGCTACACTCTAGTAATAGGAGAAACTGAAGTCCCCCTGTCAAATGGGATTACAAAACCTGCAATTTGTCCTGTAGTTCGGTAGAAAGATAAATTTATGATTAAACAATTCCACCTAATATAGCTAGCGCATAATATATCAGAGTTTCAGTAATGTGCTGAATTAAGTGTACTTTATCAACTTCAATTCTCTGAATCAGGTCTGATGAATGTTGTTTTTTAACCTTGTTTTCTGCTTTTCAATGTACTGAACTAATTGTACAGAAAATTAGTGCTTTTAATGTTTATATTTTAGAAGGAAGAACTTTGGTTGCAAATTAGGAAATTCTCTGTTTTTGTAAGGGAAGTTGGTTTATGCTTTCTCTTGTTTGATACCTTTATGCTGGTAATTTTTACATATTCTATACATGTAGCAGACCTTTGTTTCTTTTGCTGTAGATGAAATATCAACATGAACTACCTCCTGAATCCCTTCCTAATACAAGATAACATAATTGGATTTTAATTATTCTATTTATCAGGCTCTAGTTAGGAAAGCAACCCAAGAAGTGGTAGACATGCTTCCCACTTCTGTGGAGATTGTTATTGGGGATGTCGGCGATCCAGTCACTCTCAAGGCTGCTGTTGAAAGTTGCAGCAAAATTATTTATTGTGCCACAGCTCGTTCCTCCATCACTGGGGATCTGAATAGAGTTGATAATCAGGGCGTTTACAACCTTACAAAAGCATTCCAGGTTTCTTCCTTCGCTGTAAAATCTGTTTTATTTATCTTTAAGAAGATTCAAACTTTTGTTCGAGGTTATAATTTATAAAAATACTCTTGGGATATGTTTGTTTGCAAGGATTATCTTCAAGGGATTGCAAACTCATGGAAGGGATTGCAAACTCATGGACTATATAGTCCTTGGATTAGTAATCTTATCATTATTTTATCCTAAAAAAATATTCATGTGTTTGTTTAGAGGGGGATTATGTGGGATAGCTAAAATTAGGGTATTTTTGTCCTAATTTTTTAATGGCAAGTTCATTTAAGTGAGAGACTATTTAATTATTATTTTAATAGGGAAAGGGGATTAAATATTACCCCATGTTGGGGTATCATAATATCCTAGGCCTACAAATTTAGAATCAAACATGGGCTTAAAATTTTAAAGGACTAAATAGCCCTATTCTCTTCTTATTAATGCAAACAAGCATAACAAAACAAAATGAGTTGTTAATGATTTGAGGAGTGTGTCTAAAACAGCTATCAAGTGAATCTATTTATTCTCGTTAACACTTGGTAAAGTGAAGAGTATTAGATATTTAACCTCATTTCCTTATTATCTTAGGATACACTATGAGGAATGGATCTAAATTTGGGACTGAGATCTTAATCACAGAGGGGGAGGGAGAGGGTGGGGGGACTGTTCTGTTCTGTTCTGTTGAGGTGATCCAATTGCGCAATTCATAAGGTCAAAACCATCACTAGTGAAGACCTACCAACTTCAATGTTTGTTTAAGGTTTGAGAGTTTGAGACATACATCAGAACTAAATATTTGGAATTATGCTGTCAGACTGTATACATCAATTCAAATAAACAAATCCAGGCACAACTTTGGATCATATGTCTTCTTATTACACATCCCATGTTTAATGAATTGATAAGTAACACATTGATCCATTGTTTTTTTTCTCGTAATTCGTAGGACTACAACAATAAACTAGCACAACTGCGAGCGGGAAAGAGTAGCAAAAGTAAGCTTTTACTTGCTAAGTTCAAGTCTGCAGATTCATTGAACGGTTGGGATGTCTGTCAAGGAACTTATTTCCAGGATGCGATTGCTACTAAGTACGATGGAGGAATGGATGCTAGATTTGAGTTCACTGAGAATGAAGAAGCAGTTTTCTCAGGTAAAACTGCTAGAAATGACCTAAACTAAACCATGTTAACAGTTTGCCTATTATTGCATACTCAAAACTCAAAAGAGACGTTAACACTGTGAATGGACCCTTTGAGCATTTTATTCTTAATTTGTTTACTGCCTTTTGCAGCAGATGAATTTCATAGATTATGGGAGCAAATTTGAGGGAAAAACTGATTGTTTGAGTTAGTTCTAAAACCTACTCCCATAGATACAATATCAATAGTGTAATAAAGCTCTGGTGTCTTTTGCTTTCTTTTAAGTTTGTTTTCTTTCTTCAACAATAGGCTATGTCTTCACGAGAGGCGGGTATGTGGAGCTGTCAAAGAAGCTTTCACTTCCGTTGGGTTCCACTCTTGACAGGTATTCCATACTCGGACAAAATATGGGCACTTCTTCATACCTGATACTGCATTTTTTGTATCGAGTCCTCCATATATAAGTTTTTAATCAACATCAAGCACTCATTATGTCAATGTTTAAAATTCTGTGATTAGGTATGAAGGTCTGGTACTCTCTGTGGGTGGGAACGGAAGATCCTATGTTCTAATTCTTGAAGCTGGACCTTCAGCAGATACAACGCAAAGCAAAATGTATTTTGCAAGAATCAGTACAAAAGTAGGATTTTGCAGGGTGAGGATTCTCTTTTTCTGTATAGGAGAATCGTAATAAATAATGCTGAACCACTATAATTTTCAGTTATTTGCATTTGACATGTGGACAACTTTCATCCTCTATTTCTCCTATTATTTTGCAGGTGAGAGTACCATTTTCAGCCTTTCGACCAGTGAAACCAGATGACCCACCTTTGGATCCATTCCTTGTGCATACCTTTACAATTCGCTTTGAACCTAGAAGACAGGTACCTTTTCAGCATAAAATTTTCAGTTTCAAACATCCTTATTCATGTTACCAAATCTTCTCTCATCCTTCATTGATGATATTTCTATGTTCTTGCCATCAATCTGTTTCTTCGCATCTTACTTTTTTTCTTTAATCCCTATTCCTAATCTAAGATATGATTTTTTTTGTGTGTTTCGATGAGTAGTATGAGGAACAACTATGTCCTTACTTATCTAAAAATAAACTAAAATAAAATTTTTGAGATTTGTTGAGAAAATGACAATCTCAAGTAAAACTACTGTTTCTTGGAATTTGAAGTAAGAAATATGCATCATGCCTTCATTGCCTTGAGTTCTGATGATTCCGTGTTATTATGTTTTTGCCGCAGAGAGTTGCTGATGGAACCACCGCAGCGAATCAGGATTTGAGAAGCTTTCAACTAATATTGGAATATATAAAAGCATTGCCAGTAAGTGGCTTCTTAGTGTTTCACTGGTAGGATAGTAGAAATTATAATCATTCCGTGTTGTTTCCATACTTAGTTTCTGCCTGTAATATGCAACCTTTCTGTTTCCATAATACGATTTTGTTAATCAAATTTTTGCAGACTGGCCAAGAAACAGACTTCATCTTAGTCTCGTGTACAGGATCAGGGATAGAACCTACCAGAAGGGAGCAGGTTTTAAAAGCCAAGAAGGTTAGTCTTTCTTCACTTAAATTTTTTTCTCTTCTAGGCCTTTTAGTTGGTTTGCATGACAACTAATGCTACATTCAAATTTATGAAGGCTGGGGAAGATTCATTGAGAAGATCAGGCCTCGGATACACAATTATTCGCCCCGGTCCTTTAATGGTAAATCTATTACACAACCAGTTGCATCTGTGGGTTTATATTCGTCCAAATTAAGCGACTAGATTATAAATTTTCTGTGTTAAAATTCATAAATTCAACCTTTATACCCCCGTCTGCCCATATTCCTCACTGTCCGAGAAATTAGTCTACTGCTGCTCTACTTCATTGTAGTTGGGAATACTTTCACTTGTTCGACGTATTGAGTGTAAGGGTGTAAACGAACCGAGTATTGAGTTGCTCAGATTTGGTTCACAAAATTTATCGAGTAAAAATAAGATTTGATTGAGGCTCGTTTAGCTACCGAGTTGAGCAGGATTCCGAATCGAGTCCGAGCAGTTTGAACTTTTCGAATGACTATGATCCGAGTATCAATAGAAAATTACAATTTGAGGAGGTTCGAGTAATTTATCGAACTTTAAAATTTGCTCATATTTGACTCATTTATATTTCGAGTCGAGCTCGAATCGAACTTTTAGTCGTGCGAGTACGAATCGAGCCCGAACTGTTTGCTCATTTTACGGCCTTAATTGAGTGTATGAAAGATGTACCGAAGGGTCATTACAATATCTGGGGGTTATAAAGAGTCTCAAGCATAAATGTTTCAACTGAAGCCACAGATTCATAACTATATTTTTTATTTAATTAATTATTATTTTTTCAGGAAGAACCTGGGGGACAACGTGCTCTCATATTTGACCAAGGAAACAGAATATCTCAGGTTAGAGTTATTCAATCTTCCTAATTGTAAATAGGGCATTAAAGCCCTCGCCACTCAACTCACTATCCATTGACAATTGTAGGGGATCAGCTGCGCCGATGTGGCGGATATCTGTGTGAAGGCATTGCATGATTCAACTGCTAGGAACAAAAGCTTTGATGTGGGTAACATTCCATTTTCTTTTTAAGGCCAAAACCAACTTCAATGCATTAAGTTATATATGTTTATATGCAGGTGTGCTATGAATATGTGGCTGAACAAGGGAAGGAGCTGTATGAGCTGGTAAGGAGCATTCATTTATAGAATTTGAATGTTTTGTATCAAATCAGATGGTGCTTGTAACTTAGCATTTTCTCTGTTATGTTTCTTTTTCTTTGGCTTTCTGTAGTATTCATAGGCTACTCGTAATGCAAAAACAGTTTGGGCTTCTACAAAATATAATATCCAAGCTCATGAAAGTTGCTATAAACAAATAACACAATTTATTAGGCAAAACCCGCGTTACCAGATACTTTTATTGAGCTAGTGAACCACATATTGGTACTGCGTACCCAATTACGGTACTTTTACCTACTAGTACTCTAAATTTAGCGTATCGAAATATTTCTTTATTGTTTTACCTATATTTTCACAATTATCAATATTTTAACTTAGTATTGGATGTTCAAAACATACTAAATTATTTATAAAACAATCAATGTGTACATTCAATGAAAAATCTTCTACCAAACTTGGTTATATTACATCTAGATTCTAAGAGAATTCCCAACTATAAACACTCATATAAAGTTATCCCAGTGTACCGTGTTCTAAACTATGTAATCACATCGTGTACCCATATCAGTTTCACGAACCGAAACGAACCGCATTTCAGGTAACACTGGGCAAAAGGCAATACTACTTTGGACAACAGGAATAGGCTATAAATATTTTTCTTGTGTGTTTTGTTAGCCAACAATTCGACTGCATAACCATCTCTTATCTTCTATGTGCAGGTAGCACATTTACCCGACAAAGCAAATAACTATTTAACACCAGCACTCTCAGTTTTGGAGAAGAACACTTGATCTTTCTTCTCGCAGATGGTCTGATACACACCGGTATATGTTCTTTTCGTAAATATTTATAGTATCTACAGCAAGCTGATGAATGTGTAGATATATACAAGCCTGATCTGAGAAAGTTTAGGATCTTTAGCATTGAGACAAGAGATAAAAGATACAATGAGAAGATTTCCTAAACCTGGTTCAGTTTAACTGTACATGCCAAAAGATAGAGGGACTACCACACTGGATAGATGAAGTGTTGTACAGAGAGTGTGTGAACTGTTTGAATATATTTCTGCACATCTTAATCTATCGATAATTTGGTGACAAAAGATTGGATACAAAATGACGTGGATGGTATTTATGGTGGAACATTCACTGATTATAATCTGACACATCATTTTGTATCTAGTTTTTTGTAATCATCTTTTGTTACCGTAGCATTACTCCTTAATCTATACATTGATGTTGAGCTACAATTAACAAGAATGGCATTAGTTCTTGTTGGTACAACTTCCTCCTCTCTTTTTTTTTTGAAAACATATTATGGTGTAAAATTACCAAATACAATAACATGTCTTTTGTATATCAGTATTTTAATTTAGCCTCTAGGTAGGTTTTTTCCAACTCATAATCTAATACAATAATATGCCCTTTGTATGTCGATCTTGAAACATGTTCCATTTGTATACAGAATTGCACCTCCGTTGACAAATACAACCCCACACCCATTGCACCTATTCAATATTTTAATCCAACTAAATAGCTAATTTGGACTACGCTTTAGATTAAGAGTAATGTTATAGATATAAACTATTCTATAAAAATTTACAAACTTGCTGACGTGGCATACTCCATCTCAGCATATTGATCAACAAATTGATTCAATGCAATCTTCGGCTCCACATAAATATTGCGGTGGAGTATGTCACATCAGCAGTTTGTAAAATATTTGTAGAATAGTTTGTGTCTGTAGCATTATTCTTAAATTAATACTTGGTGGATCCGGATCCTCTATGAGAATTTCTCTGTGAAGATCTTGTGAGGGTTTTGTTGTGGGGTTGACAACATATTAAAAAGGAGATCCAATGGCTCACAACTTCTTTCCTTGTCTGTGTATCAAAACGACGTCGTTTTGATAGGAATTTTTTTTTACAAGTTGACAGAAAATTGGAAGCCGCCAAACGCCGTTTACTTCGTTTGTTTGCTTCGTTTTTTTGTTTTCTCCTCATTTCCATCTTTGCTTGTTTCTTGTTCTTCCCGAAGCACGCCAAGGTTTAGGATTAGCCAAATATTCAATTGGGTTTTTTCCCCTTTATTCAAATTTTCCCCAGATTGTTAGCCCCAATTTTTTCTTCTTTAATTTTTTTCAATTTCAATTAGTTTTTTTTTCTTCCCTTTATTCAAATTTTCCCCTAATTGTTTACCCCAATTTTTTCTTCCTTATTTTTTTTCAATTGGCTTAAAGAATCACAATGGAAACTCAATTTTTTTAATAAGATAACAATTGTTCGTTGGCTTTATTTTTTTGAAGAGCAAAGAATAATATTATTATTCTTTGACAAAGATACAAAGATTAATAACCCTATCGATTCCAAAGCACCCAAAAAATAATGATTAATAAAAGGTTCAACTAGATTAACACCCAACCCATTACAATCATGAAAAAAGTCATGCCGCTCATAACTAACAAGAATTAGCCATACTAATGCAATAAAGAGAATTTGACATTCAAAACTTCATCAAACGACGTTTGGTGGCTTTCAATTTTCTGTCAACTTGTAAAAAAAAATTCCTATCAAAACGACGTCGTTTTGATACACAGACAAAAAAAGGAGTTGTGAGCCATTAGATCTCTTTTTAATGTGTTGTCAACCCCACAGCAAAACCCTCACAAGATCCTCACAGAAAAATTCTCATAGAGGATCCGGATCCATACTTGGTGACGTCATACTCTCTACTAGTTACAATTACTTTTAAATGGTCATGAGACACTACTTTTTTCTATTTTTAATTTAAAATTATTTGACTCTACAGTGTTTAGAATACTTCAGTTTTGGAGTCAAAATTTTTCTGCCAAGAAATAGGCAGATCTAGATGAAATATAAAGAAAATTTTATAATTACTATATTACCCTCTATTCCAAACACACTTTGAATAATTAAAAGTACAACTTTAGTTTGGTTTGATTTCACCAATTTTCGGTTAACCTTTTCTAATTCATATTAGAATAAGTAGTATTTAAATTTGTATCAAAAAAAGATTTTTTTTCTTTCCTATTCAAATTAGTATAAATACTCCACAAATTTGAATAATTACTACATGTTATCTATGAATAACTAGTACATCTGTTCTTTTTAATAGTTTTATTTAATTTATATAACTTAATAAATTTATAAAGGATAGTTTTATTACTACAATTTTATTAAAATATTAAGATGTCAAAAAAACATCTTAACATATCACGTGATTTAATTAGAATAACATTAGCCGTGAACTTTGTTAATAAATTAATATCCTAACTAATTTAATTCATTAAAACTTAAAATTTTATCGAATTACATGATGAATTGTATTAATAATATATGTGAATTTAAAACATAATAATTGTAACATTAGTTGAAAAATTATGCTGGATTCATTCCTAACTAATTATCATAATTAAATTAAAACTTATTAAAACTTGAGTTTTATAATTCTATTCGGATTAGACTTTCAAGTAATTTTTGTCAATATAAATAATAATATAGAATTTCATTACAAACTTAAATAAAATTAAAATAATGATTTTCTCATAATCATTACCAACTAATTCTACAATAATCCATTCAACTATTGAGCTTAAAAATTGATTGAAAGAACATACAATATATAATTCAATAATTAGTTATTTGAATAAATATTTAACTCCGTAGAGCGGCATACTTTGAAAATGAAAATGAAAATGAAAATGATTCACATATACTTTGAAAATGAAAATGAAACTAAAAATACACACTTGTTACCCCATTATTTCAGATCTCGAAATATTTGTATCCATATCCTGGGCTTGTCATCCCCTCTTCCCAGTCACCCATGCTGCGACCACCAAAAACTACCTGTTGAATGCCCAAATATCTGCCAAAAGAAAGACAAAGGTTAACCCCAGCATTTGGCCTAGTGGTTCAAGGTCGTCCTGGGATGAGCCGTAAATCCGGACATCTTAAGATCGACTCCCACTAGCAACAAGTGTGAAGGCATTTATGCCTTCAGGGGCCACGGACCGCCAGCACAAGCTGGTTCGAAAGGCAAAACGGTTGGGTCCGGCCTGGGGAGATTAGTCCAACCGCGGTTGAGAAACCCCACATTATCAAAAAAAAAAGAAAGACAAAGGCGGATTTTAATGTCAAAACTATGCTTCTACACATGGGTAATAAGAAGTTTAGCACAGTACTCCAAAATTCATGAACATACTACCTCCGTCCCATAATAAGTGTTTTTTTTAGCTTAAATCACACATACCAATACACAAACTAAAATGGCAAAAATACCCTCAATATACTTTCTTTGTTTTGTTTGAGATTTTTTATTGTCTTTTGGTTTCTCTTTCTCTTTCTTCAACCTTTCAACTTTCCAATAAATACCATTGGTTGCATAAGGGCACATATGAAAAAATATTGTAACAATTGTATTGGAATTCTAACACATCACTTATTTTGGGAAAAAATATTAAGCCTAAAAAAGCACTTATTGTGGGACGGAGGTAGTAATAAATATAAGCCTGAATAGAAACTTACTCTGAGCTCAATACAGTAAGGCAGTTGAGGAGTATATCAATGGCAAAGAAATCAGATGTACCAAGGTCGACCCTGTTGCATTAATCCGTAATGGTGAGTCAATCTAAAAGATATATACTTATTAACAACTAATGTCAAATGACATTTATCCTCGGATCAATTCAAAAGATCATACCAAACTCGGCCCCAGTTGTCCTGAAACTCAACGTTACTAATATCATGGAATGAGGACGGCATCACGTTAAAACCCTTGTCTGCATCATAGAGAGGGTTGTACTCCAGTGATGAATTCGCCAACTGCAAGAATTGAGCCCCCTTTTCAGCATTTCTCATTATCATTTGCATAGAACAACGCCATGTAGATTATTAATTAAAAATGTACCACATAGAGCAATCAACCTTACGTGTGACAAAAACAACAGTAACTACGATAAAAACTCCATTTGAATCGATTATATTTGTCAAACTTCCAGCACTGACATGGATAGTAATTATGACCAAGACAACCGGGGGGAAAAAATTCAAATAAGTGTAAAAGTTCAATTTACTAACTATTTAAGGACTTCAGAGAAGAAATCTAGAAACAAAAGAGGTAGAAAATGTAAAAGTCGCCTCACAAACAGACCTAGTTTCGACACAAAGTTCACATCGTCAACCTACAACATGTCCTTACTTTCCTTTCCTTTTCTGTTTATACATGGGGGGGGGGGGGGGGCGTGAGAGAGATTTCCAAGCATAGTTGGATGTTAAAGCTAAAAGGCCTGGTTGCTAACTGCACAAAGACTCATTCATGTTTTCCAGATCTCATTAGTAAGAAGAAAGTAAGATGCCCATTATATGTCTGTCCAGATATATCCATCATTATGAAGCAATTTTGGTTGAAATTCACAATAAAGTATCGCAGGGCACTTGATATGTTCGATTTATTATACTTCTTTTCGGGGGTGTAAAAAAATCATTATATACAGTAGAACCTCTATAAATTAATACTGTTGGGACTGGAATTTTTTTATTAATTTAGAGAGTTATTATTTAATCGATAAATTAATAATTTATTAATTTAAAGAGTGTTTTTCTATTCGGTGAACATAAATTTAATTACATTAAAATTATTGCATTTTATTGATGTTTATATCATATTTTTTTCGATGCAATGTATCATACTTATTAAATTAATGTAATAATAGAATTCATTGTAAGTGATATTAATTATTTTTAATAATTAAATAAAGTTCATTGTATCCACTTTTCAAATTACATTCATATTTTATTTCAAAAAAAAATTATATTCAATTAGATTTGAATTTCAAGACAAAATATTATTTTGATGGGACCATATATTAAGGATGAAATTCAATTAGATTTTAAGGATGAAATTAAGATAGATTTGAATTTCAAGACAAAACAAACGAGAATAGAATCATATTTTACTTGATTACCCTAGATATATTTGTAATTTAAAAGAATTATTAATTTATGACTTTGATGGGACTATATATTTATATAAGGGTCTTTTTAAAAATTAATATTTTATTATTTTATCGAAATTATTAATTTATCCCATTAGCCCAAGTCGGGACTGAGAAAAAATATTATTTTAGAGAGATTATTAATTTATCGAGTATTAACTTATAGAGGTTCTACTGTAGTAGGGTAAATAATCTAATATATATCATACAGGTACATTTGATATGGAAAAGATGAGGAAAAGAAAAGAGAACTAGGATTTCTACAGTTACACATTCCCTCTTTATCTACAACAAAAATAAGCATCTGGAAATAAGGGAGGGCAGCTTGTTAAAACTCGATGTTTCTCAGTTACAATGTTAACTCATCTTTAGAGTCGTAAGCATTCAACAGAAGGAAAAATCCTCCACTTTCAGCAACTCAACTTATATATTACCGAACTAGCACTGGTGATCAACCAGTAGTTTTTTTTTGTATAACAAAATAAGAATCATCAATTCCCTTTTGATGAAGTATATGTTATGGAACTTGAGTAGACATTCCCTATGTTATATTCTATAGCAAAAAATCAGAAATATAGCTAAGGTATGTTTTGTCCATAAATAGATAACTAATTCATGAATGTAGATAAATTCAAGTCTTTTTGACATGGAACATTCTCAAATGGTTGTACAAGTGCTAACAGCTTTATTTCCCTTAACATGAAGTGTGTTTCTTCTACTCAGATGCCTAATGAAGCCTTTGAAAATAATAGGTTTCTTTATACTTTCCTACTTTTTCTTTGTCAATTACCCAAATTCCAATAATAAGCCAGCAGAAGGAAATGACTATAAGACCCAAATTTATGAATCCAGGGCTGAACCAACATACAAACACTTGTTTTAAATCAAAACAAGATTTTCTTTAACTCGTTATATATTAGAAATAATAGATTTCTTCACCAAATAACTGTCAAGAAAAATTAAATTACTGCTAGATATATTAATATACAGTACGGTGAAAGAAAGATGAAAACAGAAAGCAGAATGATTGTACCTGCAGATTAGATGAGTTAAACGCACCCAAGCGGCCCATGACATACCATGACTGAATAATCTGTCACATAATTTACTAGAATTACTGCTGATGTCGTTAGACTAACACCAAGTCAAAAGTTTCTGATGTAAAAAATTGAAATACCGGGTAAATAAAGAAGAAATGAGAACAACAGGTTTTAGAAATGCAAAAAGATCTACATACACTTCCAATAAGGTCCACATCCCGATCGGTTGGTGATCCAAATAACTCAAACCATACGTATGAATCAACAGGATTGAAGCTGTCAACCAAAGGAATATGACATGAACAATGTATACTTCTGTAAGTAATGCCAAAGAACTGAAAGCATAAAAGGAACGAAGCTAGAGCATATATTATGCTCAGCATTTGAGCCATGAAGTTCTTTAGTCATGTCATGTATGCACATATATGAACTTATAATCATATATATCTACACCAAATTTATTATCTCTAACATATTAATAGTATAGGTTTTGTCCATAAGCAGTCAAATAAGGATGAAGGGTTCCAGATCATGAACATCTTATTCATACATTGTCTGGCATACGTAACTATGCAAGCATTATTTTTAATAAGGACCCAACACAACTTGCAGGTGGAAATTTATACCCATATCACCATCTTCATAGAGAACACACGTAAAAGGTTCTTCGGCAACATTAATGCACGTAACAGGACTCCGCAATTCCAAAGTAGAGATGCAGTCATTCAACTCGACAGTATTATAATCATTTTATCCCATATATGATATAATAGGACAGTATTATCTAGAAATAATAAACAAATAAGCATATATAAAGAATCACACAAATTGCAAGGATGCAATTATAGGAGAATCCTTTCACCATATTTTACCAAAATAGAGATGCAGTAAGCACTAAGCAGAATGTTCAATAGATTATAATCGAGGCCATGAACATAGAACAAAAAGATGCCAGCACAAACAAATAATTGCATGTGTCAGAATACCATTTAGAAAATAATAAATGAAGATACATACACATAATCAACTCAAAAAAAAAATATAGACTGAATCGTATATATGATTCAAATGGCCACTTGAAAGGCCTTAAATATGTCCCAACTCCCAACGAATAGCATAATCTGCATGATTATTTCCCCTTTATAGGTATTTCCCGAATAACAAATTTCATTTTTTTTTTAGCTCAAAAGCAGGTAAATAAGTATGAAAAATAAAATAAAATTACCTATTAAAAAAGAATAAAAACTAAACATAAATGGGATACCTAATAGCAGTGACATGATTATTATTTTGAACTAATTTGTTAACGCCACCTGCTAAAATCAATATATTTTGACCTATAGAAAGTTTCTGACAATAATTGTAGTCAGGATGAACCTAATCTAATATATTAGGGTTCAGGACGTATCATAAAGAGGTGTACTAAGAAATAACCACATAACTAGGGTATAAGATATCAAGTTCAAGTCATAGTTAGCACCTTGATTAATGAGCATTAACTTAAAGCACCACGTATTTTGTATATACTAGCTGGAAACACATGAAAGGATGATGAAAGCATGCAGTTAATATGTCTTAGCAATCGAAATCTATATAAAATATACTGAAATCATCTAAATAAAGATTTTGTTTCCTTTTTTGCCAAGTAAAGATTCATAAACATTTCTAATTAAAACCAAAAAAAGAAAGAAAGAGAGACAGATGAGTATCTCGACGTGTGTATGTGAGCGAGTGAGTAAACCAGACAGAGAGAGACACACACACGCACACAGAGAAAGAGAGAGAGAGAGAGAGAGAGAGAGAGGAGCACAAGAAGTATAATTATAATTTATATGTAAGAGGTCTATTACTCTCTAAAGCTGACTTTGAAAGCAAGAACAGAGCCTGTTTTAGACTTCTGAAAATCACGGCCCTTCCGTTGAACCCTTTCTTCAATCTGTCAACATTTTAGAAATTGCATTAGCAATTTGGAAAAAGAATGAAACTATTGATAGAGTGTGGTTGGACTTCAAGGGGAAAGAGTGTTACCACCTGTATAGACCATTAGAAACCCTAGAAAAATTCTTTTACAGTTAAAAAACCAGTTATTACAGTGTTTGGCGTGTAGTATAGACTTTGTTGAAAGCAATAAGTTAGGTGCTTAACAGCTCTCTAAGTTCTCAAGAGAACTAAGTTGTGCCATTACAGAGGGAATAGGCTCAGAATCACCATCTATAATTTTCATTAGGTCATTTGGTAAACCAACTGAATTTCCTTTCAGGCGATTGGAAAGCTACACTTTTCTTATATTGTCTATTATATTTATTTTCTTTTCAATTAGGACTCCTCGCCTCTATCCTTCCTTCCCTCTCTCTCTTTCTCCCTCTCTCTCTCCTTTCTCTCTCTTTTAGTTGCAGCCACCACATCACAATCAACTCCTAAAGAAAATAAGTTTGGGAAGCTGTGCCCCTAAAACCTCCAAACGCACCCACAATCCTTCCAAAACCGATTCTGTCATCTGTCCCCAATCACAATTACTATTAGCATGGTAATTAATAAAAGAACAACTAAAATATATATAGTTTTTTAGAAGCTCTAAGTCCTTTAATTTATATCAAATTTTATTTGATATTTAACAATTTATAATTTTCAAGTAGAAAAAGGAATGTAAATTACTAAATTTACGAAAAGAGCTATATTTAGGGATTTTAAAACTTTCTTTTTAACGAATTGGCAACTTATAGTTTTAATACCAAGTTTTGATGGCACTCTGGATAAGTTGCAATTATGTTCATCTTATGGCGTTGATATAATGTTTCGATTTTTCGTTAATTCTTTAAATGTATGTACTTTGGCCCTTGCCAGTAAATTGTCTTCCGTCCAACCACCCTGAACGGAATGAAGTCAATCTTTAAATTTCTTTGACTGGAGTTCATCTACTACACTTCACATACGAAATGAATTGCGTTACCAGACACATCATTCATGACAACTTTAAGTTGAGTTCTATAGATTCTGTGGCAATAATCTTGACAGGAAACCAATAAAAGGGTATGCTTTCTGCATCATAGTTTTCCATGAGATATCAAGATATCATCAGCCTATATTAATCACACAAAAATTTAACCTTGAAAGGATTTCATAAGAATCTATCCACATCAGCAAGTATTCTTAACAGTGTGACACTGATATTTCCTTTTAAAATTTTATCAAGTTATTAAACTAAAAAAATGGTGGAGAAAATAAATTCAAAAGCACCAGCAAACTAACTTGAAATCATCAAGTGTCATTTCGGCACAACTTAATTAAGCAAGAGTCAATAAATAGACAAAGGAACAGCAGACTCTACATACTTTTTTCCTCATCAACTCTGGGTTCCCAATGCTATCACCAAGAACAGCTCGAAGCTCAGAATCATTTTTGCAGGCATCTTCCAAGACCCTGAACACAAGCCGACGCAAGCAAAGATATTAAAAGTTGCTTAACTGAGACAAAAATCTAAAAGCAAACATTACTTCTGAAAGCACTAAACTGATAATCAAGAAAAGAGAGAAGGGAAACGACTTTGCCCAAGCAGGATAGTTGTGAATACGATCATATTCACGTTTCCTCTTTTCCTCCCGGATTTTGAGCAATCTTCTTCCTCTAGCTGTTGTTCCCGACCCTTTAGCAGCCTTTCCATTTAAAACCTGACTACTGTTGCTAGTGCTAGCGGAAATATCAATATCAATATCAATATCATCATTAGAAAGCGACGATGATGATGATGCCAGAGGAACAAGCATATGCCGAGAAGAGTCTGCATTAGTACCCAACCAGTCACTATGACCGCTTCTTTTTTTGTTTGCGGGGCTATCAGTACAAGTTGGGCTGCTAACAGAGGAGAAGAAAAGGTATGTGGTCTCCATGGTTTCGAGGATGCATAATGATAATGGGCTTGGGTAACAGGAAATGCACAGCAAGTGTGCATCATCTGTTTTTATAGAATCTATGTCTGTATCTGCATAGAAATATACAAATTACAACCATAGAAGACTCTCAGAATAAAATATCCCAAGCCAATTTACTTGACTATTTGGATAAAAAATAGAGTAAAAACTTCTCTAATTTCCACATAATTCAAAACAATTAAAATTTACAAATTTATTCTCAAGGGGTGGGGAAAAAAAGAGAGTCTCATTGAAAACCACTGTACACCCTTCTAAAGTAAAATCTAGAACTCCTGGCATTTGAAATGAAAGCATATATAAGCACATACACATATAACCGACAAAACTAATACGCTGCTATCTTAGTTGTGTCGCGCCTTCCCTCCTTCTCTCACTTTGGAAAGATTTAGCAGTATTTTTTTATGATGACCTGGTCGAGAGAGTACGATACATCAAAAAATTATATACTACATCCGTGTCAATTCAGTTACACAGTTTTTTGGCAGTGGCATGGAGTTAAAGGCACATCAAAAATATTTGGATATTATATCATAATGTATTTTTATACTTTTAATATATTTAAAATATCTTCAACTATATTACAACTTCTAAGTGTGCTAAGAAAATAAATATCAAAATATGCTTTATGTGTCTCTTAAAATACTTTTCCACACACTATTGACACAGAGGGAGTAGATAATGTTTTACAGAGTCATATACATACATGCTACAGCCTACAAGGCCTCAAAATATCAAGATTCTCAAACTTAATTATCCAACTCTTCTTGATTATTTGGGAAATAAAAATAGAAACTAGTCTTCCATAATTTCCAAATCACCCAAAATAACGGAGGTTTTTGATTTATATCTTTATAATCGAACCAAAAACTTGGTTCTTGTCAAGTTAACACTCAATTTTCTTCTTGAAGTACAACTAGCAGGTTAATTCAATTTGACATTCTAAAAGAATTTAGACTCAAATACTCCTATTCACTTGAAAATGAAAACATAAACATGGTACTGTTACCCACGCATACCTCTCCTCACCCTCTTGCATACACAAAAACACGTTTTCTGTCATTCTGAATCTCTGATAGGATAGTTCCACACAAAAATAGTGAGTGGGACCCACATCCACCAGAAGCATGGAAATTCTGAAAGTAAAATAAAGCTTCCCTAATTTTCAAATCAATAATGTTACTATCACATAAATAATCACATACCGCTCACATACAGCTGACGTGGCACCCATGAATTTGTTGTTGAGTTAAGTGGACTATGTCAACAACGAATCCATGGGTGTCACGTCAGTTGTATGTGAGCGGTATGTGATTATTTTATGTGATAGTAGCATTATTGTTTTCCAATCATTCAAAGGCATTAAAGGCTATGTTTGGCAACTCAATTTCAAGCTTTGGAAATGGAAATGAAAGAACATTTGCAATTCAGTGTAATTCAAATTAGTTAAAACTTAAGATTCAATTCCAATTACAAACCTTAGGATTTAGTTGCCAAATTTAAGGGTTTTTGGATTCTTAATTTTTATGGGTGGAAATAGGTCCTTCCTCACCAAACACCAGACATTAACTTCATTATAAAGTAAAACCCAGAAGGCATATCATTTCAACAGAATAAACAATCTAGCTTTTAGACCCTTTTATTCAAACCCAATAATGAAAATCAAATTTTAAGTGTAAATATAAGAAAGAGATTACCAAATTAAGAAAAAATCACCAACCTCAATCCGGTCTTTTGCCTTCTGCTTTCTTTACTTCTTTATCTATATATAAACGCTGAGTGCTTGTTAGCGGTCGGGGTTCAGGTCACCGGAGGTGGTGATTCTCAGGGAAACGTCAACTTGGTATAACTGGTTGAGCAAGTGTATTTGTATATGCTGTTGACAATAATCCACTCTTTTCTTTTCACATACTTCCAAGTTTAAATTCGAGGTAAAAAAAAGGGGAAAATTTAATTTTTTAAAAAAAAAAATTAAACTCAAAATTAATATAAATTCTTTTAATTTTAATTAATACAATCATAATATCGTAAATTATCTAAAAACTATTATTTATTGTACATTGTATTATTTTATATTTTTTTATAAGTTGTCTCAATTTTAAATTTAAAAATGTTTTAAATAATTTTAATAATTTTTATTAAAAAGAAAATTATAAATATCTATTTGTTATTTACAAAATTAAAATGAACACAATGCCCTCAAACTTCATCTTTTAACATGTTTGACTATATTTACTCTCATTGACCATATTTAGATGTATTTTAGAAATATTTATAAACAAGAATCTAATAAATATAATGTTAAAAAGGACAAAATACTAAAAGAATCATATAAATCTACTCAAAAATAAAAATCAAATTAAAATATCTCTATTATATAGTGGGAAAGAATAATTTTAACTGCTTTTTGGTTTAACTTTTTCACATTTTTTCTTGAAAAACATGATTTTATTAATTTTAAAATTAATTCAAATATAGTCTCTACCTAGTCAACTTCTCATGTTCTCACATATAGATTAGTAATGTAATAAAAAGGTCAATTTACCAAATAAAATAAAAAGTGAGAAAAAAAAACAATCAAATTAAAAGTACAAAAAAAAAATTTGACAAAAATTACAAAAGTAATACATTTACTTGTAATACAAAAAGAAAACTGTTAAGAAGTAAATTTTATAAATTGTTACAATCAATTACTCCATAAAAATATCAATGCATTCATTATATATATATATATATGGGGCTTAATCCATAGCAACCGGTTGCTAGGGGGTATTATTCAGCAACCATAATCTCCACCATTGATCAATAAAATTAAGGGCTGAAGATTGGAAATAAAAAGGTTCAGCCGCTACTTTTAGTAGCGGCTGTTACATCAACTTTTTCAGCATAGTAATTTATCAAAATATCCCTCATTATTAATATTATATTAATTATTTTCAACCGGCCGCTACTAAGAGTAGCGGCTGACTCTCTCTCTCTCCTCCTTATATATGCACTCTCTCTCCTCTTTATATATTATAAAAATATATATTATATATATAATATATAATATATAATATATAATATAATATATAATATATCAACCGGCCGCTACTCTTAGTAGCGGCTGGCTCTCTACTCTCTCTCCTCTTTATATATTATATATTATATTCTATAATTATTATAATATTCTTTTGACATTATTATATTATCATAAGAAAAATAATTTTATCAAAATATTAAGTGTCTTTTAAAATATTCAGATGTAATAATTTAAAAATATTAATAAATATTTTGGTATGAGAATATTTTTATTATAACAATATTAATAGTCTTTTTTTAATGTATGTAGTACGAAATTATAAATTATAAATATTAAAAATTTGTCTTAAAATTATAAATTTATAAATTATAAATTATAAATTATAAATATTAAAAATTTGTCTTAAAAATTATAAATTTATAAATTATAAATTTTAAAAATTTGTAAAAATTATAAATTTATAATTTATAAAAATTATAAATTTTTTTAATATGTCTTAAAATTTATAATTTCGTACTACATACATTAAAAAAAGACTATTAATATTGTTATAATAAAAATATTCTCATACCAAAATATTTATTAATATTTTTAAATTATTACATCTTAATATTTTAAAAGACACTTAATATTTTGATAAAATTATTTTTCTTATGATAATATAATAATGTCAAAAGAATATTATAATAATTATAGAATATAATATATAATATATAAAGAGGAGAGAGAGTAGAGAGCCAGCCGCTACTAAGAGTAGCGGCCGGTTGATATATTATATATTATATATATAATATATAATATATATTTTTATAATATATAAAGAGGAGAGAGAGTGCATATATAAGGAGGAGAGAGAGAGAGAGTCAGCCGCTACTCTTAGTAGCGGCCGGTTGAAAATAATTAATATAATATTAATAATGAGGGATATTTTGGTAAATTACTATGCTGAAAAAGTTGATGTAACAGCCGCTACTAAGAGTAGCGGCTGGACCTTTTTATTTCCAATCTTCAGCCCTTAATTTTATTGATCAATGGTGGAGATTATGGTTGCTGAATAGTACCCCCTAGCAACCGGTTGCTATGGATTAAGCCCCTATATATATATATATATCGGTGGTAGAAGCATAAGCATTGCGTGGATAAATTATATAAGATAGAATAAAAAATTTATAAAATTTAAAAGATTAAATAAAAAATGTAAAATTTTAATATTAAAAAAGACAAAAATAATAATATATCTAAAATTATAATTGCTTGTATAAATTATATAGGATAAAATAAGAATTATAAAATTTTAAAAAATATATAGAAAATATAAATATTAAATATTAAAAAGGACAAAATAATAATATATTTAAAATTATAAGGGCAAAAGAGTAAAAAGAGTTAAAAAATGTGACCTATCTTCTGTTTGCAGAGACTTTATAATTATATATATATATATATAAAAACTTAAAAACATAAAATTTCAAAAATATCCCTGTACTACATACAATTTTACAACAAGGGTATAATTTCTTCATCTCTTTCACACACCTCCAACTAGTCTGTTTCTCATTTCCACCAAACACCATCAATCACCCCAAAACAACTACAAACCCACTATCTTATAAATTTCAGATATCTCAAAGAAAAAAATAGCAAACAAAGGAGATTCATGGGTTTGATTCTAAGGTCAAGGACAGAAAACAAGAAAGATTCAATTTTATGGATATGAAGTCTCCATTAATGGAGCTTCAAATGCCATACTGCGCTCTTTTTTGATCGGGATTGAAATCGGAAGAGATGCCGCTGCTTTCTTTTCCGATCTGAACATTTGATTTCTTCTGATGCATTACATTACATAAGGGTATGTATGTTTCTTCTCTAGTTTTCATGTATGTTTCTGTTTTTCTCTCTTTCTATAATTTTTGAAACTCTTTTTTTTTGTATATACCAAAATGTACTGGTAATTCTCTCATGTCTTTGTATAATCAATCTCCTTTCTATCTCTGGTGAAATCTTTTTGCATAATTTGTGAGTTCATGAATATTGGAATTTGGATGAGGTCACAAGACTCACAACTCATGTAATTTGTTTTAGATTTTAAGTTGATTTTAAAGGACAGAACAAAAGAGGGAAAAATGAAAGATAAACTAGATTTTTAGCTAAAAGTGAAAAATATATATAAAGCTGCCTATTATGGTGGACTAGTCAGAATAGCAGTTAGAGTTAAAATCCAATAGCTTTGAAACTTGGAAATTGATCTTATGAAAGACACTTTCCTTCTGGGTTAGTTTCTTCTAGTAATATATTTGTTTTATTTGTCTACTCTACTCAACTGGATAAATGACTGAACATGCTATATTGGTATCTGTATCTTTTGTGTTTCTTCAAATAAATACCGCACATGGCAGGTGTTACAATTTTGTGCTGTAATCATGTTTAAAATCCAGTATACTGATTGCTACAGCAAATGATCTTAATTGTACTAGATTCATAATGGCGGGCTCTTCTAGCGAAGGATATAATTCAAACAAAATATATAGGCGTTGGTTAGCTGAAACCTTTGATGACCACGAAACAGCAGAAGAGGAGCTATCTGATAGTCCAAATGGAAATGAATATATCGTCCAAACATCTTCCAAGACTATACCTTTAAGTTTGAAACTTATAGAACCATATGTTGGTATGGAGTTTGAATCAGCAGAGGATGCTAGGGAATTTTATGAGATGTATGGTAGGTGTGAGGGCTTCACCATACGGAATAACCGCACTCGTCGTTCACTTAAAGACAACTCAATAATCGGCCGGGAGTTCGTTTGTTCAAAGGAAGGTTTTCGCCCTGGAAAAACTACAAACAGGGAAAGTAGAATTCCTCCATCACGCCCAGCAACTAGAGAGGGCTGCAATGCCTTGTTAAGGATAGCTGCCAAAGATGGAGGAAAGTGGGCCATATATGGTTTTGTAAAAGATCATAATCACGAACTTAATCCTAGCAAGATACCACCTCGACGATCACATAGGATTGCATTCTCTGAGGTATGTAATGCAACTTGTGTTTTGAATTCTTACTGATGAAGTTAAAAGGCTATATTTTTTACTAGGTATCCAAGAAACACATTGAAATTGAAGTCGAACTGCGTATTTGACATATGCTTTGCATTATATCTCATGTTTTACTCGCAAGATCAAAACTTCTGTGACCAAATGGAAAGCTTGTTTCTCTACCTAAGCAAGCTCCTCACTTCAACTTGGCTGCACCCAAGCAAAAAGCTTTAAAATGCAATTTAAATTAGATTTTGGATCATTTGAATATCTCTCGAATAGGTGGACAGTAACCAAAACTAGTATTCAGCTCTAAGAAGCTTGATGGAACTGAATGCACAAGATAATGGAGTCAATAATCTTACTCTCAAGAGATAACACAAGAATAATGCAAAAAGTTATGTGCTAATGTTTCATGAAATTTTGTATATGATTCCAAATAATTAAAGCCATTAGAGATAATTTCCAAATGAGTAGTAGATTTTTAAATCAATGATGCCCGTGCAGAGGTTCCTACATACAGTAGCTCATAAAGAGATACCTGGTTACTGCAGTCCAATTTACAATTCAAACTTAAGCTTTTACAATGTGAACCTAAAGGAAGCATAAGCTTGAAGTGTTGCACTTAAATGTCTTAAATATTAGCTTCGATTATGCATTTATGCTTAATGGTGCCATTTGATCTCAAACCCTGCTTTCTTTAACTCAAGTGACCAATTAGCTCATAATTTAAGTTTGTAATTGTCAAAACCTAGGAATTGGGCCCTTTAGGCCAACAGAAACATATAATGCATGTCTTTTCATATGATCAAGAAATACTGAAATAAAATATTGACTTCTAAGAGCTGGGAGTATACTTCATTAAGCCCTACTTGAAGTGGGTATACAAGGACCCTGTTGTTAATATATACTTTTTACTATTCTAATCTTTATTTACTTGGTCACTTATGAAGGCTAATAGTCCTATTAGTGCACACAACTCACTACGGCTCCGATTAACGTCGGATTGTTAGTTGGGGTAATTTCGTGAAAGCCATCCATCTTAATTAGGTGGAACCCCTGGGGAATATTCGGGAATATATTTTGATTACTAGAGTAAATATTAACTATAGGCTTTTTAAACTAAGTTATTAAGAAAATACAGCTTACATTCCTAACACTATACATTTGTTATTTCATTTCTAACTTATCCCAAAAAGGAAAAAAAAAAGAAAAAAAATTGTTTTTTCCTTAATACTTGATACTTGTTAGACCTTCAGTGGTTGCTTCTTAATTTACTTTTTTTTTAATTCTCTTTTCCCCACAAGTCCTTAATCCTTCCAGTTTTGATAGTTATATCACAATGTTTCTTGTGTATAAGAAGTTGTTAGAACCAGATTAACGGGTGTTCAAAATAACCATAAGTTTTCCCTTTTTAAGGCATTAAATGAACACCTTTTTAGATGAAAAAGCCAAGAAATGAGCGTGCGACTTGTATTAAATGAATGACTGAAAGTAGTTTAGTAAACTGGGAATAGGCTTTTTGGCACATACTTCATTGGAGGTAGATTAGTCCTAGTTTATTTATAAGTTTTATTTATTTATTTATATTATATTAAATAGTCAGCACCAAAGAATTCTGTTAGAGGATCCTAATGAGGACCTACACAACAGTTAATGCGATCAATGAAAATGTTAACTCTAGTTTTTATATGTACGCTGATTTTTTTCCATGCCATTAAGTCACACCGCTAATTTGCATACCTGCAGCTCATTGTATGAGTTGTTTAGACTTTCGACGGATTTTAAATAAGTATAGGTTACCCATGTTTTCTATAACTGTTAATTGCTATATATTCTACTCATTAGAATGGATATTTGCATTTAAAAGTGAGTGGTCGTGACCAGCGATGCTACCACATGAAACAATACCATTTATTTTTCTTCAATTTTTTCCTTGTGCAAACTTATGTTATTTCATGAAACATATACTGTATTATCAGTTGCGTTGTAGTTGAATACATGAAGTTTGATGCATATTTTCTTTGTAAAGGAAACTTTTATATGTGCTGTAGCATTTATTTCATACGTCCCCAAAAGGATTTGCACACATTGAGAAAAATAAAAATAGAGGAGAGAGAGTAAAAAAGTTTCAAATTTACCCTTAGTTACCCCACAGGATTATATAAAGTGGCGAGTACTTTTATTTTTTTATACTAATATATCTCACTAAATGACTTAGTTACTCTTCACTTTATGTACTTTATCTCATCCTTTTGGAGACAAAAAAATTTGTGCCTTTAGTCATCCTTTTGGGGACGGAGGGAGTACAATTCTGCTATGTGCTTATTGATATATCTACAAAAACCGTGAACTTTGCAAAATTTTCATCAACTCATTTTTGTTCAACCTTGAATTGTATCGATCATTCTTCAAAAGAATTAATTGCCCGAAATTCTTGCAAAATATAATAAAATACACAAGCAATTGACATGGAAAATTGTATAGGAACATGGACATTGTTTGTTCCATGGGCACACATGCTGTTTTGATGTTACAAAAACACTTGCATCCAACATAGTGATAGTACTGATTGGATGAGTATAACCATTCTCCAATTTATGCTATTAATGTTCCACTAATTCTTTTGATATTAGCATTATTCATGCAAAAATTACGATGCTAATATGAAAATCATGAATTGTCTCATACTTTCCCATAGATTTTGACATTAGCATTATTCTGCAGGATGAGAAGGATCTTAAGATCCGGGAACTCTCTACAGAGCTGCATCGAGAGAGAAAGAGATCTTCGAGTTATCAAGAACAGCTACATGTTATATTGAAATATGTTGAGGAACACACTCGGCGGCTATCATTGAAAGTAGAAGTAGTATTCAACAACATGAGAGCCATCGAATCAGAAGAGCAAGATGATACGGACATCGACTAGATAGCCTTTAGACTTTCTGTATTTTTGTTTATTCTAAAATGGATATCTGATTCTAGTACTCAATTGTTGCAGGCTTGTTCTAGAGTTAGGGGTTAGGGCTTGGGGTAATTATTAATGTTACAGTCCTCCTATCTATCACCTATGAAGGTCATTGTTTCTCTTATAAATAGGCTTTTGTGGTTTCTCAATCAAGATGCAGAATGTGCACCTTAACTACAGCTGATTATTAACATTTAAAGGTTCATTCAGCTATGCAGTGACTTTAGTATTAACAATTTAAAGGTTCTTGGGAATGTTTGGAAATAGAATACTTCTTTTTGTTCGAATTTGAGCCAAAATTAACGTGGGTTTTAATAATTATTTAAAGTGAATTCACATATCAATGTGTTCTACTCTATGACTAGATTAAATTAAGTATATATATGTTTTACTCTATGAGTAGATTAAATTAAGTATTTGGAAGTTTAAATGCATGGAGTAATGAATGAGATATTAACTCACAAAGATCACCCTTAGAAATGATAATAAATACATGTGGGAAGACAAGTCTCACATCGGTTAAAAACTAAAATTTAAATGTGTTTATATTTGGGTTCCAAGGGGTATTCCACTTTTGTGGAAGAGAAAGGACTTAACTAAGGTTTGATTTGAACCCACATGAGAGACTAAAACTACATTCCAAGTGTTCATCTCTCTCTTTATTATTTATTAAGTTAATATATATATATATATATATATATATATATATATATATATAGTATCCATTCTGTTTTCCTAACACTTTTAAGAAATTGTTTTACTATGGATAGGTATTTTTATATTTTTATATGCTTTTTGGAGTGCTCCTATAGCATTGTATCATAAGAGATAAATGATATCAACTCTAAGTACCATAAGAAAGACATAATTGTCTTAAGGACATAATACAAAATATTAGGCTTGACAAACTCGTTTCTGCAGTTTCTGAGATAAGTTAATACTCCCTCCATCCCATAATAATTGTCGTTTTAGCTTCATGCATATGGATTAAAAAAGTCATTTAATGCTATCATTTATTAATTAAAATTTGTGTAAAATTCTATCACTACCCCTTTATGAAAAGTTAAAAATTATTAATACAAAGGAGAGAATTTCTTAGGACAATGAGAGAAGGTAGGGGTGATATAGGAAAGTAAATAATTTATTCTCCTAGAAAGTTGTAAACGACAAATAAATTGGGGAAAAAAAATTCTTCTAAAATGACCGTTATTATGGGATGGAGGGAGTATATATATAGTATCCATTTGTTTTCCTAACACTTTTAAGAAATTGTTTTACTATGGATAAGTATTTTTATATGTATAATAATTTTAAAGCGAGAAAAATTAAGAAAAAATATTAAAAAGGATGAAAGAGTTGTTGGTCTCAAATGACATGATATTTAATATTTTAATGTTTGATTTAGGACATAACTAATGGCAAGAATGTTTTTAATTAATGTAATAATGACACATCATTTGAGACATTTTTTGAAACTAGATATTTGATTTAATATTTTAATGATGATTTAGGACATAACTAATGACAAGAAATGTTTTTTAATTAATGTAATAATGACACATCATTTGAGTTAGTTTTTGAAACCTAGATATTTGAAATCACTAGCATTACTCAATAAATAATGGGGTTTGTGCAACAAAGATTTTAGGGATAATACTAGAGGATATCAAATTTTTAGGTTTCAAAAAGTGTCTCAAATGATGTATTATTGTTATAGTAGTTAAATATATCTCTTGTGATCGGATAATGCTATAAATTATCATTAAAATATTCAATGTCAAATTATTTGAAATAAAATAAAAATAAAAATAGACCCCTCATATTATCTAAAGATTTTATAGGTCAATGGTATACACGAGCATGATTCCAGCCCTATTTCAACATCACTCCAACTTATAGTCAAAAGGAGCAAGAACATTCTATGGGCAAGTTCGAGAACGACTTATTTTAAATGACTTATAAATTAAAATATAAGTTGATTTAAGTTGAACTTATAAATAAAAATGTTCTGTATCAATTTGATTTATAAGTAAAAAATTAAGTTAAAATAAGTTATGAAAGTGTTCAACTCATAATGACTTACAAGTTAAAATTAAATAGAAGATTACTAAAAAGGGCATTAATAAAAAGATAAATAAAATAGAAGAGGGGCAAAATAAATATTATATTTAGTCAAACTAACTTATTTTTTTACTTATAAATCAAATTGATACCAAACACTTTTATTTATAAATCATAATGACTTACGAGTTAAAAGTAAATTGAAGATTACTAACAAGGGAATTAAATAAAAGAGGGGCAAAATAGACATTATATTTGGCCAAACTAATTTATTTATTTTTGACTTAAAACTCAACTTATAAGTAAAAAATATATATCATTCCCAAACAGGAGAATAATAACAAATGACTTATAAGTTCGTTTGAAAAACTTATAAGTCATTCCCGAATATGCTCTATTGTCAATACTTCTTTTCCCAGGAGAGCTTTATAATATTTTTCAAGTGAGCATGTCAATGCCTCTTTCAACTTATTTCTCAAAAAGGTAAGTTACAAGTTATGCAGATCCCAAGTAGAGAAACAATTAGCTTCCTGCTCCTTGAATACCTTTCTCAAGTGTAGAAACACAAGTACATAAATAATAAAGTGATACTCACAAAAAATACATTTTTAACCCAAAACTTCATTGTACTTGAAGACACAATCATAGAGCCTTCCTCCAAGGAACTGGGCAACCTCTGGGTGCTTCACCTATACATAATCCAGGGGGAGCCAAAAAGAAAAAAAGTTATGGGAAAAGAGAACAGAGGAATGCCTGAAAACAAATGAAAATTTACAGAGGTCAACTGCTAACTGGGGGGGGGGGGCGGGGGGGGGGGGGGGACGAAGTGATTACCATCCCAATCTTGAGGGAATCACATTTAAATTGCGCGTAAAGATTTGTCTCTATTCCACGGCCCTGCCAAAAAAAATTGGCGATTCAATAATTGTTTAAAGGCCGACTTATTTACTATTGAGATACTACCTACATTACATAGTATAATCTCCTTCCAACCCTTGTTAAGTATCATATTTCCTTTTTGGGATGCACCAAAAGCGGAGATCCATTATTGTATCAATATACGAGGGATTACTAACTACTAACTCAAAATATTGGGGACCCCACAGTCATTAGTGTTGACTAATTATGGGATAACTAAAATTATGGGATAGTTTTGGAGATTTTGAATAACTTTGAGGATATAATGAGAATGGAACTTTAGCTTTAGTTGACACGCTTTTCTTTAACTACGCGCCAATTGGTTAGGGTCACTCAATAAGGGACAACAAATATTTATTAATCCATTAGATACTTGATATGGAATACACTAACCATTCCTTCCAGTATTACTAGGTCAGCATCACTTGCCAGATACGCGAGTTCTTGTGATACTCTTGCAAGATCAATAACCTGCGATATGTAAATGGCCAACATTAGAAAGCTAAAACAGTCAGATGTTATTATGCAATCAACCTTCTGATGTTGGAGAAGAATTCCAACAATGGACAGGAGTCAATCAAAGCACTTTCAACTTCTTACCGGTAAATCATTACCAGAATTGGCAATCAAAAGATTGGAAGTATCAACACCCACAAGCTGCCCATTTTCATCCTTCAACTGGTAAATTACAAATTACAAATCAGAGTCAATCTAAAACTGGCAATTATAACAGAGATCAGAATAGATAATTGCTTTACCACCTTTGACATAATCTCAATTAGCTCAGGGTAAGTTATATCATTGATAGAAGGTAAGTCATTGGCCGCCAACACAACCTGCAAAAAAAGAGCTGTCTAGTTCAGACAGGCTTAAAAACTAGAAGCATAAAGAAGAATGGATGAAAATGCATATTCAATACAAAGATAAAACGTAGTAAATGCAGAAGACTCTTGGGTGTGACTTGAGATGGTAAAATCAAACTTGAAGATATAGGTCCCAGATGTTTAGGATTCTGACATTAAGGACGATTAGTGCTCACTGCTCAAACAACTAACCCAATTTGTGAAGCATTTTCCAGGACCCTAAACTAATCTATTTCAATTAATCCACAAAAATAATCTTAAAAACTAAGCTAGAAGAAAGCGAAGCAAGCAATGATCTCTAAAGTTTGCACAAATTTTCTAAATATGATTCATATCTGCACTTTGTACAAGGCTCCAAAGTTTGTCTAGCTAAAGATGGGGAGCATACACATCAGCTAAAGATGGGGAGCATACACATCAGCTAAAGATGGGGAGCATACACATCGCAACGCCTACAAGAACGGATACCATGTTTCCCAAGATGTCCAACGTAAGTTTTTCTAACAGGGCTTCACGCATATCCCTTCCCACTCGTATTGTTGTTCATCTTGTTGACTAATGAATTTGTTAGGGTTATGCTCCTTAGATTCACTTCCTATGCCTGATCAGTATGAAAGGGAGTAGCAGGTAATATATTATGAGAATTAGAAACAAACATTCCTATAAACATGAATGGAATATGATATGCACTGAATAACTTTTGGGGGCACTGGCAAATACTAGTATTTACTCTTACTTTATATGAAGCGAACAGTGAAGCTCAAGAGCTGCACAAACATTACTCCATAAACCATGACTATCTCATTGAACTCTTTTGATCATCTCATAGAAGTTTAGAAAGTTTGAAGTAAAACCTGAGTCCCCCGGCGGAGTAACTCTCTTGCAAAAGGCAATATACCCAGAATAACATCTGCACCAGAATTATCAACAAAAATGACAGCCTGACATTAAACACAAATGAGCAGGTTAGCAACCAACTGACAAGTGTTAATTAATAACAACAACAGGGATATAAAGTCGTAAGAATCCTTTGAAAAGGAAAGCTACATGTAAAAGAAAAAATTATGATAGAACTTGCCTTTTTCCAAGATTTCTTGCCCCATTTCAATATAAACTTGTCCAAATCATCGATAACCCATGGTCGAGGGACGAGATTTTGACAACTAGCAAGAAAGGATACTCCAGTCTTTTGAGAATAACTCTGCAAGCTTCAAAAATTTGAAAGAGTTACAGATAAAGTCTTCCGAAACTGTAGAAAATATACATCGATTATAAGACAACTCAGGTTGTACAAGAACTATCAGATGTATCCTCTACAATGTCAACATTAAGGTAAATGTTCAAACATAAAAATCTGTGTCCTCAAACTTCTAAGATTAAGCAAGTCTCCTTATAACTACTAAATTACATGGATAACCTCATTAAATGATATCCATAAAAATGAAGTGCTGTTTTTGTGTTCTGGACCACCAGTGACATTCTAAAATGATATATTCTGTGGATTATCGCTGTGCATCTGGGGTAGCTCATTCTTCTTAAGACAAAAAGGGTAGTCAAAAATTAATTTTATGAAGTCAGAAGCTGAGTTATACGAATATTTCTAAGACACCTTTAGGACTAGAAGATGCCATTTAGAGTGTCTTGTAAAGTATTTCTAGTTTAAGATTGGGAAAGGGATGGGCATCAGAGTCAGGCTTGGAGAGGTCTAAATGTGTTCGCACAACAATTATCTTATTCTCAATCATGGTAGCATGGACAGCAGAGTGTTGTCAGTTGTATAATGCTGCTTTTATTAAGACAATCATTGCTTTAACAACCAGGCATCCTTTGGACAGTATTGTAATTCAAGGAAGTAGCAGTTGATGTGGATGTTGTAGAATATAGAGGCTTTTTGTAATCTTAAGTCCTTCAGTTATATGCTTTAGCCACCCTCCCATTGTGGATTATTTCGCAAAAAATTTCATTTCTTTTAATTGTAACATATCTAGATGGAATGTTCCTCTAAATTTGTACAAGTATATAGAGATTAACGATATATTGGGGAAAACCAAGTTAGATGAAGAAACAAGGATATAAAAGTGGATGGAAGTTTCTCTGGGGCTTGTAGAATAAATGAGAGCAAAGAGTTAGGGAAGTGAGCAACATAGTACTGTAGACTAAAGAAAAAGCCAACCGCAGCACTTTGACAGAAACAAATTATAACAGAAGAAAGACCAAATTAAAATTTAAATCAGATAGAAAAAACATATGAAAGAAAGCAACAACGGTTGTTGTGGGGAATGCTTATAATTTACATATTTTGATAAAATAGTTAAATATTCTTGAATAAAGATGAAAAAAAAAATAAAAAAATCATTGATAGGTCATTTGTAAAAAACAAGTTTCGGAACATAAGTACATTACTTGCTTTAAAAGCTTAATTTTTTAGACATTTAACTCAGTACGGATCAAGCTTACATAGAGATTTCGCGAAATAAACAGATGGGGTGCACACCAAGTGCAAGACTGAATGAGTGAAAATTACAAATAGAGGCAAGAACCAGAGAACTCAACTTAAGACCTCTCGGACTAGAGCTCTGATACAATGTCAGAATACTACTTAAGCTAAAAAATTAAGAAATTAATGAGTGGGTCTACTATATGACAAAGTATATCAAGCTCTCAAAAAGAGAACTAAAATATACACAACACCCTTCACATATCAGAAAATCGTCTTCTTCTTTTTTGTTTACGTTTTCCATATTAAGAATAGTTTCAACAACAAAGGTGTCCTTAACACAACAAGAAGCATATCCATTATTTCTCATTCAAGATTTTAAACACGTCAGGCATGCCAACATATTCAAGTAAGTTATCTTCAAACATTTAAAACACAATCGATTCAGTAAGACTGTAAGAGTTAGGAGGTCAATATAGCTACACAAAAACCATTTCTGGTGTCAGGTAGTCTGGAAAACTTTAATATACAGTTAAGACTACCACACCCTTAATGAAGAAAAGCATATGAACACATTTTATAAATTTACATTTTAAACATTTTCTAGTCAACAGCATGACAAACCTGCGCTGAACCAAGATCAAATATGTTGCCTGCAAATATTCCTCTAATCAGATTCTCTACACGCTGGGCTTCATCCTCAATATCATCATTAAGACGAACTACATTCTCAAATAAGGATATTGCCTTGGCATTTTCCTCATCCTAGAGCATTTGATCATGGCACAAAAACCATAAATTAATAAACTCGATTTCACATCTCAAGTCAGAAAACAATAAATATTATTAGGCACAAAGGGAGGTGCAGTTGCCCGCACCTAGTCCTAAAACAACGTCGTTTTAGGAGGCTTATATATTAAAAGATAAAAAAAAAACTCAGCCTTCTTCCAGACTCTTATGGTTTCTCTTCTTTTGGATGGCGGTGGGTTTGTAATTCTTCAAATTTGGTGGTGATGGGTGGGTGTGATGGTGGTGGGTGGGTGGAGGTGGTGATGCATGTTGGTGACGGTGGCGCATCTAGTGGTATGATGGTTGATCGTGGTGGCGAATATAGTAGTGTCGGTGCTTGTAGATGATGGATATGACGGTGACAGTGATATATTTGGAGATGGTAGCAGATCTGATGATGGTGGGTGGTGGGTTGCGGGCGGCAGTGGTGGAAATTTCTCTTCCCAAAATCTCTCTCTTGGTTTGGTGGGTGATATTGATGGTGGATGCAGGTGGTGTGGATGGTGGGCGTATGGTGAATTGGTGATGGATGGTGTATGACAATGGTGATTAGAGATTGTATGGGTGATTGCTAGGAGAAGCGAAAAAAGGAAGAAGAAAAGAATGGGAAAGCGGCAACTGCACCCAACTAGGTGCGGTAGCCCGCACCTCCCGTGACCCCTATGGAAATTTCAGTGAGCCTCAGCTCACTTCTGGTGGAACTGTTTTCCCCCGATACTGGATTTGATCATTTTTAAGTGGTGTGTATTTTTTCACCCAGGCCATATATATACTGTGTGTGTGAGTGTATATGTTTGTGTATATTTGATATTGAAACATTAAAGCAGGCTTACTAAGGACTACAATCAATGAACTTCATGCTCACCTTAACCTTCTTGAATATATCTCTGAATCCAAGCTCTCTAAGGACTTGCTCACGAATTCGACAAAGAAGCTAAAAACAACCAGAATGAAAATTAAAGTCAGCTTCCTTACAGTAACATGACCTCGTCAATCAAATCATACGTCCATCTGTAGGCGACATTATCTCGAAAAAGATAGAATTGGGCTTACAATGCAGTCAGGCGGGCCACCATGACTTTCGGGATCTTTCTTAAAATCTTCCAGTATTTCAGTATACCTTCAGCAAGTAAAGCAGAGACAAACAATGAGTCAGATGGTTATATATGATTTTTCATAACAAAGTATATAAGGAAAGGTCTCCGCTCCTAAACAACACCGAGCTCCATCCCATAGTCTAGAAAAAGTGGCTAAAGTCTAGGCTATATCTTTATAAGAACATATTGCAACAACCAAAAGAATAGATGGGACACATGTTCTGTATTGATGTTATTTTCATTATTTAACACATTAGATAATGCCTGCAAAGGTAGTAAACATGTTCCCTTTCCTAGAAAAGGATGGCAGAGTCTGGCCTTGTAAACGATAACCTATGCATGGTAAGAGTTGTGTTTCAATTGTTGACATAATTAACTGCACTTGCAAAGCCCCTTCCATCCAGTTTTCAACAGGAGAAAAATACTGAAATAATGTAATGTAGATTCGTCCATGCATATGATGGTCACACAACTCTTACCACGCATAAGATAGTTTGTTCTTGTAATAGGACGTGGAAATTGATTCTCCATCATTCAACACCTATTTTATAACAATTTTCAATTTAAAACTAGTCTTTGTTAAGTTTCGCAAAGATATAAGTGTCGCCACAAAATTTTGAGTTGTGCAAAAGTGACATATTGACAGATAACTCTGTTTATACATATAGTTATTAATTATCATTCCTTAGAACTGATAAGAACTTTAACCTTATAAGGTTTAATCCAATTGGAAGTTCACCTCCTCTATTAAGTACTTTATTTATTCAAAATTAAGTATTCAAATTAGGCTCAAGCAAAGCCTCAAACTTGGTTATACAAAACAACCTAAACATTCTTCAACCATCATCATCATATAGTCCATATCTACTAAGGACTATTTAAAAGAGACCCAAAAAACCCTACTTTGCAGACAACCCAGTTGACGTTCAAATAATCCACATCGCTTCAGAGAACAAGGATTACGTAGAAGTTCCTAAACAACCCTACTTCGCAAAGAACCTTATTAGTTATTCCATTATCAAAGCGTCCACAAGCTTTAACCACATATACTAACCAATAATGCTATTGGGAATCTTCTGTGACAAAGCTGTCAATGGCCCACTAAGTATCTAACTTTACCTTTCATCTTGAAAATATTCAAATCATGTAAACAGCCTGACTCAGTAGAGGGGTTTTAGTCCAATAAAATAATCAAACTTTGTTATGATGTGGACGTCCCATTGTTCCAATCAATTTCTATTCATAGTTATAGGATAAACCAAAAGGAATGGCAATTTCCATGTACCAAAAAAAAGGATGGAAATTTGCGACTGGCAAACTTTTCAACACATTACAAGACTACAGGGCAAATACCCCATATAGCAACATAAGGAAAAAAAAAAAAAAAAAAAAAAGGGTAGCGTGCAGGTAAAAAAAATACAGACCTATCCATTAACAAATGTGTCATCTACCTTCATATAGACTATAGTTCATCTCAAGATCTATTTGTGGATTTTTCTACTCTTCTTAATAGGTTTAAGCTCCCCCACATTGAACTACACTATTCATCTTAATAATGTTATCACTTATCAGGTATGGGTCCTCAAAGTCAAGTTATTACCGTTCCAGTTAAACAAAACCATATAGAGCTAAGTTATGGTTGCTCTAGTAGTAAGTCGAGACATTTTATATAAAGCACAAAAATAATAATTATGATTAAATAAATAAACAATCCACTACCTTTGAGCAAACTTTTCAGCTCTAGTAGGAGCATCAGCAACTGTATTGTCACTCTCAGCTCGTTTCCTGCTCCCAAAATAGTATTTTTTTAAAAAAGAAGAAATAAAAATGTACTAATGTCAAATATCATTCAAGTTCTACAACAAAAAGGGTAATTAACTTCACTCAGTTCAAGACAAAGGCAAGGCCAATGAATGATGCATTTACTTGTAAAAAAACAGGAAAATTACCCAGAAACAAATTTAATATTCTAAGAAAACCCAGATAAAGATTTCATCTTTAAACCCCACTCTAAATTATATAACCAAATTTCCAAGTTATACAGTAAAAAAGAGAGAAAAAATAATTTAACAAATTTCCAAGTTCCAGAAGTGAGAGAAAAAAAAATAAAGAACAAATTCAAGGTTATTGTAACTTTAATCATACATACTGAACATTCATCAGATTAGAAAATTTTAAAGCCATATATGAATTCAGTACCGAAAAGAGGGGACGGAATTGAGGAATAAATTGATCCAAGAGAGCTCAGTTGGAGTTGCTTTTTTGGGATTGTCGGAGGGAAATCTGTATGGGATTGTGCAAGCCCTGTAATTCGTCTCAATCGGTGTTAACAGCAACGGGAATGCCACCATTTCGCCGGAGCTTTCCATTGTTGATCTCTGCTTTTCCGTTCTGCTTTTCTGAAAGAGCCGTAGTCTGAAGAGTAGCTATATAAATCAGTGAAATTAACCGGAGAAAAAACCCCAACCGAGTGTATTAAAATCAAAGGATATTTTATTTTATTTTATTCAATTTTCAAATAAAATGAAGGGTTAGTATTATCACCAGGACATCAAACTATCCAAACTATTTTTTTTTCTTTCTAAATTTTTTGTTGAAATTCTACTCATTTATATTAGATTTCAAAATTTATTAATTATTCAATTAGACTTGTTTATCCTATATTCTTTCTGTTAAGTAATAAATGGGCTCTGGATATATATATGGGTCAATCTCTCCAGCGAATCATTGAGAGCTAACTAAAAATGAATCAGTTATCGCGACGGTTTTTTTCGTTGCTATAACATAGAAAATCGGTTTTTTATGCTATAGCGACGAAAAAAACCGACGTTATAGTCGGTTCGTTTTTAGTTCGCTCTCTATGGTTCGCTGGAGAGACTGACCGTATATATATATATGTGTGTGTGTGTGAGAGAGAGAGAAAAAATTCTAAATAGAGCTTGGAAGTTATGTTGGTTGATGCAACTAAATCTTCCCCAAAATAACTATTGTAACTGAAAGTGGAAACTCACAAATTAATTTCATAACACATCTATAGATCAAGGGGCGGATCCACTGTTGGAGCACTTGACCCTACTGAATTTTCAGGGGTTAAAATATAAAAAAAATATTTGATTAGAGTGCTAAATGAAATTATCATATTTTACACTTAAAAAACTATTAGAATTCTTAAAACAATGGACCAAATAGCAATCTCACCTGTACTCTTAATACTCTGTGCTTCAATTGTAAATAGCTCCTTTCTTCTCCCCATTTCTTCCTTTTCCTTTTCTGTCTGTTAGATTCTGAGATGACAAATGTATATAAATTATAATTATGGAGTTTTTTTTTTACTTTCAGTCTATCCAAATTACAAATGATATCAGCTCGAGGTATTCATTATAAAATGTTCCATCTCTATTGTTACTGCTTCAATCCTCCATTTTTGTAAATGTTTATGGATTCTTTTTTTTGTACTTTTATAAAATTAGGGCTTTTTACTTCTCAAAGCAACATTACAACAATGAAGAGAACTCCATCAAATAAAAGTTTTTCAAGTATGTGTTCTATTCTATTTTTATTTTGTTTAAATTTTGTAATTGATTTTGTACTATTACTTGTTAGTACGTGGTTTAATTAAGATTGTTTTTTGTTGATGCTAATTACACTTTACTATTCATATTGTATATTGATTTTATTTTGATGTTGAATTAGTTTTAAATATTTATTGATTGTCAGACATGAACATACGTAATTGTGTTACAACAACTAAACGTACAAAATTTGAATTTATTCTTGAAAATGTCCAAGCTGAAGGGACTAGTGACGAAACTGTCAGTATTGATATTCATCAAGACACTCACTCGCAAAATATTAACCCCAAACCCAAGTACCAGAATCTTTTGCCTAAAATATCTCGTTCCAAACTCATACATCAGTATCTCCTTCCCTTAATATTGAGGGGGATCCTGATAAAAAACAACCAATAAGTTCTTATCCCGCTAGTGAAAGAAATAATTTTTGAATAAGTTCTTACAATGAGCCTCATATTTTTGTAACTATTAAAAATGAGGTTATTATGCAACAATTTTAAGCAATGAAATCTCAAAAAATGTTATTGTAAACAATATTTGAGGATTATTTAGTTTTATGATTCATTTATTCATTTTTATTCTTTAAAGAATTTTTTTTCGAATTTAATCCCACTGAACTGTGAGGCTGAATCCGCACCCTGCCCCTGTATAGAGCACAACTTTTTTTTTAAATTTTATTTATATATTTTCTTTTAAAACTTTTGACACTGATATTTTCTTCAATTGATTTCTTATTCAGCTTAATGACTACTTCCAGTTCAACAATCAAAATGTACAGAAGGGGAAAAACCAGTAACTATACATTGGACTTTGGAGGCCTGCAATCTATTCCTCCAACAAAAGAAAGAAGAAAAAATAAATAGAATCATTCACAGTAGCACAAAATGTAGACCAAACTTCTGAACAACAATTCACCTTTCATCACATTGTGCTTCCAATAGATGGTATCATCAATTGCAGGTCATTCATTCAAATTGAATCATGAGCCCCCAAGGCAAGTCTAATTCGTGTGGTTAAATACTACATGTACATAATTAATGCATTCAACTAAAAACATAGCGAGAAATTGACTACGTGTAAGCTTTCAAGGAACATCAAAGACAGAATTTCAGTTTCTAATTCCATGTTCTAAAATGCCTCATTTCTTTGCTTTAGAGAACCTCAGGCATCGGTATTTCTCACCGCTTACTGTGATCTCGAGAGCTCCATCTTGGTTATCTTGATTAGATGCAGTTCCCATCAACACGCTTTTCTCTTTCTCAAGGTTTTCTCTCTCCGTCTTTAACCTTCGCTTCCTGTCTAGCAATCTCCGCCTGAAAGATAAACAAAATTTTATAAGGGGACTGAAAAGATTTTAAAACATGTCATTTATTTCGTCCATCAAACAATTGATTAGTAATCTTACAACTGCAAAGCATCGTTATAACAATAACATAGATTAGCTTGATTTTTTTTTAAAATTCATATCAATGTTCCAAAATAAAATTTGGATTACATGGTGCACAATTTAGGGGGAAACTAAGTTACTATGTATGGCCAGATACAAGGACTGGGGAATCCAGTGACATTAGGGTAAGGGGACAACCGTGTGGCTTGCCATGAAAGTATGAACCTTGAAAATTATGAAGTTGGAATGGATGAAAGAGAAGATGTCAAAAAATAGAACTACTGGTTCATTAATTGACCAGATTGAGATACAACATTAACATGACATCACTCCAACTACATTCATAATTATGAGAAGGATAACCAAGATTGAACTACTTATGGGTCTCAAGTTAATCCTTATCAGATTCCAATTAAGCTGCTTGGAACCTCTAGCTCTGCTTGAACCAGCTTGTCTTGGGCACAGTTCATAGTTTTTTTTTCTTTCAAAGTGCAGTTGTTTATACATCCTTTGTAATGAAACATGTAATTACAATACGAAAACCAACAATACTCAAATTATCAACGTGGTACAAGCCCCAGTATTTTTGCCCTGGTGTACTTGTAAAATTTTGTCTGGTATTAATATTTTTTTGGCCCTACCACAGAGAATAGAGAGACAATTGTTCTATTACTTCAAACATAGTTTACCTATCTGGATCCTACTTGCTACTGGTCCAACTAGATCCTACCACTGTAGGTTCACTCAAAGCTGAAATAGAACTCTAAATCACCATTATTTAGTTATGTTCAAAAGCAACAAATATGAAGCAGAACATTTAAAAGTCTACCGTGCTAAGCTGGGAGGGGCTAACGCTTGACTTCTAAGCTTTTACATTGAAGCCACAAGGTATTTAAAAGGAAAAGTAATGCTAGCTTCCCCAATACGGTCTTCACAAATGGATCGGACCAACGTTGCGACTTGCTAGAGACAGGTTCCAATATTCCCACCTATTCCCTTAATCATTGTGACCCCATCAAAAAGGGATGATAGTACACCCGGGGTCCTCTTACAACAAGAAGGGTAGTCCTCTTGTCCTTCATGACTGAGTGCACTTGGCATCTCTATTTAAGAACAGTGATTAATTGCTAGAAATCAAGGTTGCCTAAGAGCGTATACAAACAACTCTATGGTTGCAGTTGAATTCAGTTGTCAAGACCATAATATCAAAAAGAGATGATGAAAGAGCAGTAACAAGGGTCTGTTATCTCGTGAGGAAAGCTCCTCTAAAATCTAATCCAATATGAATATCAAACAGCTCATAGTTCAACCTTACAGACATCAAATCCAAAATTATGATCAACTTACTAAACATGTAAAAATTAAGGGATAGCTTATCCTCTTGAGAAATGAAACAGTCACTTGTACATTTACAGTTCTAAAAGTCATTTTGACCATTTATATAGGACAAAAGTAAATATCATTTTCATCTCATATTTTGGGATGGATAGAGTGAATAATCTCATATTCCAAGGCATTGGCGTTAAAGGTGACTGCCTGGGCATGACTAGCCCAAAAATGCAAAGACAGTCACTGCCTGACCCTGTACTAATCTAAGTTATATCTATGGGTCCACAACAATGTCTTGGATAACCTGAGATAACCCAATGCCTAGCACCAGCGACAAATTAAAAAATATGTTCCAGGCCATTAGATCACGGAGTAACCTAACAACTATTTGTGTAAATTTACATCATATCACTTAAAAATGAATACAATCAAATCTACCAACTGCAAATGAAAGGCTGGGAACAAAAGATAGAGACCAAAGAACATCATAAACATGAGAACGAATACTAATAAATGATACTAACATAGTTACATACTAGTTCACAGCAAAGATATACTGTAACTCTATTAATACGATTATCAGCTTTTTTAAACCCCTCCCTAAGTCCCAATTTCAATGTCCCAACTGTACAATTCATTCATAAGTAACACACTCATAGCAAATTGGTCACGAATTTGTTAACAAAACAATTTTAATATCAAGCATATTATGTCCTCTTTGGTTCATCATTCATTTCCATAAAAACAAAAGTATTTGGCAATCAGTAAAAGGTTTCGACCAAAAAGTGATACCTCCCGGCGAGAGAGCTCGGCCTTCCAGGCGGCTTCCCGTTCGGCGACCTCGCGTTCGCGCTCTTCGATGTAACTCTGCATCTCCCTTTCCTTCATTATCCTGTCTTGTATGTCTGCATCCAGCGCTTCCTTCAGTTCCTTCACAAACTTGTCCACCACCGCCTTTATCCTCAGCGACATACCTAAACCTAACTCTCAATAATGGCAATTTTCCAATAGAGTATGAGTTTTTCTCTGATTTTCCGTCCGCCGCCGGCAGCTCCGCTGAATTTGTCGTCCTTCGCCGCCGCATAAAGCCATCGTTAATTCATTTTGGAGGGTAATTGAATCCCAAAAGTAAGTGTTTGTTAGTGAAAGAATTCGTGCGAGTTTGGCAAGCAAATTCAAAAATTCAATCAATAGAATCGAGAGTTTTTCTCTTTATGTTTTTTTTTTTTGTGTTTTTTTTTCTTTCTTTTTTTCCGTTTTTGTTTTTTTTCTTCTTTTTATTAGTTTTAGTCGATAAATATTATAAACTATCTAAAAATAAATTTTACTCATTAACAAATTTATTATTTCATAATTTTAAATAAATTATCTCAATTGTAAGTTTAAAAATATCTCAAATTAATTTTATAAAATTAATAATAATCTTATAATTTAAAACAGAGGTAATATATTGTCATAATGCTTAAATTATTTGATATTTGGACTGAATTTTTATAAAAATTGAAAAGTCAATTATTGACTTTTTAAAGTCAATAGAAGATATTTTTAAACTCAAAATTACATGCATTTTTTTAATTTTAGTCAATACATGTATGAATATTGTAAACTATCTAAAAAGTACTACCTCTGACCCATAATAAGTGATGTTTTAGGTGATTTTATTTATCCCAAATTATTTGATATTTTAGAAAATCTAGGAGCATTAATTATAATATTTTCAAAATTAACCCTCATTACTCCGACTTCAATACCCATATGTTTTTAACTCTCTCTCTCCTTATTAACACAAAGGGTATTATAGATAAATGATACTATATTTAATGCTATACAATTATTTTCTTAATGGTTGTGCCCAACTCTAAAACATCACTTATTATGAGATGGAGATAGTACTATTCATAAAAAAAAAAATAGACTAAAATATAGTGTGCATCCCAAAGTTTTGTACGGTTGTTGAGGTTTGCATCCAAATATATAAAAAGTATCTAGGTGCAACCCGAGGTTCTTTTCGGTAAACAAAATGTGTCCTCTAATGCTTTTAACCTATCAAAATGCACCCTAAGGTTATTTTTGCTAAACAAAATGCACTCTTACTTTTGGGTGCAAATTAAAAAAAATTTAGGTTGCAATTTGATACAATTTAAATAGTGGTGTGCAAATCTCAACAACCCTACAAATTTTGGGGACCAAACTGTATTTTAGTCAAAAAATTATTATTTCATAATTTTGAATTAATTATCTCAGTTTTAAGTTAAAAATATCTCAAATTAATTGGTAGTCTCAAAACTTAAAATTGAGATAATTTTAATTAATTATCTCAATTTTCTCTTTTATAATTTATTATATTTTAATTACGTGTAAAATGTACTTTCATTGTATCTGAAATGTACTTTTAGTGTATGTACATGGAGAGAGAAATTTAAAGCGTGTAGCGGCAGGTATATTAAAACCGAAGGCCTAGACCCATTCTTATAGCTGGGAATTGGATATTCAAATCCATGCTTTTAGTTTAGTGATTGGAGGGCTCTGTAAAGATGGGGAAGTCTATGGAAGGATATGCTGTTTTTGAAAATATGATTGTGATGGGTTACAAATCTAATGTGACAATATATACTGCTTTGATTAATTCATATGCCAAAAGTGGGAATATGGAAGAGGCAACAAGGCTTTTTGAGAGGATGAAGTATGAAGGGTTTGACCCAGATGAGGTCACATATGGGGTAATCACTTCAATGTCTGATAGCTACTTGGACGCTCATGTAGTAGTAAATAACTATGGCATTAAACTTTCTGATGACATAATAGAACTTATTATTCTCACAAGTAGCCGCACATATAATATGAGTAAGGGGTGTTTGATAAAAATTGAATGAATCTGAGTCTGAATCTGAATCAGCTGAATCTGAATCTGAATCTGAATGAACTGAATCTGAATATAAATGAAAAAAATTGTTTGACAATTAACGTGTCTGAAACATTTGAATGACATAATTTTATTATTTTACTCCCAGAAAAAATTCAAAGTTGTTGTAAATTTATTTAATATTACTTAATATAATAGTTAATATTTTATTTTATTTTATTTTACTTTATTCAGCTGCTCATTCCGCTATTCAGCCAAGAAAATCTGACTTAGCCATTCAGCTCAATCATCTGACTGATTCAGTCATTCAGACGATTTTTTTCCAAAACAAACGCACTTAATGGCTGACCGATTCAATCATTCAAATGTATTCAGTCCTAAACAAACAGCCCCTAACAACAAAACAGAAAACTACAAAGCTTAAAATGGTGCAAAGCTACTAGTCCAAGTGCTGAAGTCGATCTGTGTAATAAAATGGCTTTGTGAACTGCAAGTTTGCTCATGGTGGAGTCCAGTAGCGGATCCAGAGATTTTAAGTCGTGGGGTCCGACGAGTGGGCGTTGGCGTGACAACCGGCGGCAGCAGCGGCGGCTCTCTTCTCTCATCTCCTCCTCTGTTTCTACCAGACCCTCCAATATACAGACCTCTTATATTATTTACTTCGTTTCACAAATAAATTTTTTAAAAAAGGTCAAACACACCCATTACTCCTTTTAAAAAGAGTAAAAATAATTATTTTTGTAGTAATGAGTATAAATTATCATCATATTTTAATATAGTGTGGTTAATGTTAATTAACCTAACAACTTATTCACTTGATATAGATATAGAACAAAAATACATATTTAATATTGTTAAATTTTATAAATAAAGTTCTTTTTGTGAAACGAAGTAATTATTATTTTTAAATAACAAAAATACTCCTTTCGTTTCAAAAAAAATAAATCATATCACTTAGTTATATTCATGTATATAATGCCATTATTAATAAATGAACATATTATTATTTTAAAAAGTATACATATATAAAATAAAAAGTAGTTAGTGTTTGCAAAATTTATAAATTGGACTCTCTTTTTTCCTCTTGCAAAATAAAGAGATTATATAATAAAGTTTGTTAAACAACCTGCTTCCAAAAGTGTCAAAAAGATGCAAAAAAATCTAGGTAAATTAGTATTTTTCATTTTTAAATTAGAGATTCATTTCTTTGACCATTTTAAAATTGCAAACGGATAAAAATTTATTAACATGTCAGTATTTATATTATGTGTAGGCTACTTAATTATAAAATTATATATATATTTTTTAATTTTTTTTTCTTCTTCTTCCCCTTCCTTCTTCTTTTCAGTGCATGCAGAGCTCCCCGGACCTCCCGCCATTTTCGAATTTCAGGCTGAACCCTCCCACACAAGGGCAGAGCCACATTTGGGCTTGGTTGGGCTGTAGCCCGGGTCAAGTTTTTGAATTTATTTTTTTAATTATACTCCCTCCGTTCCTAAAATATTATCGGTTTAGGAAGTAATTTTTGTTCTAAAAAGATTGTCGTTTTGAGTTTATTAGTACACATTAGCTATTGTTTTCTACTTTACCCTTATTTAAAGTTTTTTTCCCTTTTCAATGATTTTTATTCAATTCAATGCTATAATCCAAGTAGTAATGATTTTTATTCAATTCAATGCTATAATCCAAGTAGGGGTGCTCAAAATTTTCGGTTTTTTCGGTTTTTTACCGAACCGGGCGGTACCGGTACCGGCGGTACCGGTTTTTTTCGGTACCGGTTTTTTCGGTACCGGTTTTTTTGGTTTTTTAATACTTTTCGGTACCGGTACCGGTTCTTAAAATTTTGAATTCTGTAAAACCGAAAAATCGAAAAAAAAAACCGAAATTTGAAAAGACCCTTTATTGATACAAATCATTCAATTTTAATTGATACAATTAATCCCAACTATTAAAAATGTATGCTATCTAAAATTTCTAGCATGCATGAAATTGTAAAAGTATAGATTTTTAAATAAATAAAATAAATAATACTAACACCAATAATAATAATAATAAAAAGAAATGGTAGATTACAAAAAGAAATGGTAGATTACAAAAAGAAATGTAAATTATAAAATGAAATGGTAGATTATAAAATGAAATTATATTAATATATAAAAAAAATTCTTATTTTTTAAAAAATTTATTAATATAAAAAAATTATTTAATTTTTGCGGTAGAACCGAAAACCGAACCGAAAAAACCGAAACCGACTTTGTACCGAACCGGTACCGAAACCGGTTTTTCGGTACCGGTACCGGTTCTTGATTTTCCGGTATTTTCGGTTCGGTACCGGTTCGGTTTTTTCGGTACCGGTTCGGTTTTTTACCGATGAGCACTCCTAAATCCAAGTAGTAATTGGTTGAATAAGAAGTAATTGGTTGAATTGAATAAGAAATATTGGAAAAAGAATAATTGATTGAGATAATTAATAAGAGTAGTATAATATTTTCGGTAAGTATTAATTATATTCTTTAATATGTGTGCATTAAATCTTTTAGGAGAGAAAGGAGTATATCTTAGTCCAGCCCAATATTTAACCCAACAAACAAAAGACGGGAGTAGCTTAGGAACGGGAACGGGAACGGGAACGGGAACGGCTGAGAAAGAGCAAGGAGTTCAAGGGCGGCACATCTAGGGCTGAGAAAGAGGAGTAAGGAGTGCAACTGTTCGAAATACTTCGAATTGAAGGTGAAGTTCTAGGGCTGAGAAAGAGGAGTTCAACAAGGGCGGCACATATAGGCGGAAACAACTCAACAAGCGAATTTTTCAACTGTTCGAATTGAAGGTGAAGTTCTCTAATTAATTTTCATGTAGCAATTAGCATCTAAATGTAGGCATATTTATTGATTAAGCTTTTATTGTGATTGGATTAATTGATTTTCATGTAGCAATTAGCATCTAAATGTAGGCATATTTATTGATTAAGCTTTTATTGTGATTGGAGTAATTGATTTTATGTTATTTCATTCTTTTTGTGTAGATTCTGTTATTTCATTCTGTTTGTGTAGTCATTGAATTAGCTGTGTATGTATGCTCAATGAGACTTTGTGCTATTTGGTTGAAGGCTTGAGAAAAATATCGATGTTTTCTTGCATGAATGTGATGTAATTTTGGGACAATAATCAAGAGCATTTCTGATTGTATGCTGTTTGGATGGTTCAGGAGCTTCAGATCTGTCTTCTTCATTTCTTCACTATTTGCAAATGTTGCCCTCCATTTGTTTGTTGATTTATGGGACTTTTTAAAGTTGTTTTGTCTTTTCTCTGTAAAGTTTGAGTTTTTTTTCTTTGGAATTTGCTAGAAAACTGTTTGGGAAGATGAAAGAAAAATGTGTTTTGGTACTCTTTCTGTCATAGAAAGAAGTTTTTACTTCTGTGCTATCAAACAGTAACGGTCACATCTCAAAATAGTTGCCACTTTGACCCAGAACTCTTATTTCGATGGACATAACCAAACAACAAAGAAGAAATATGTTACCTGCTTCCATTTATACATCATGTTATTTATCTTTTGAATAAAGGGTTTTCTTTTTGGTCACTAGTTTGATGTTTTTTGCCAATCTTCTAGTTGTGGTCATGCAGAGCAACATGGATTTTCTGCGAACTATTTTTTTTTGTTCTGGAGCTTGGGGGTAGTCTCTTTCTTTAGAACCTGACTAAAAATGTCAGGTAAGCTTGCATGTGGTATAGTTCAATTCATCAATTGTTGGTCTTCTAACAGTATATCTAGTATAATGGAAATTAAGCTGAACTTTTTCCTAAATCAATGTCATTTGTTAGGCCTAGAACAACTAGAGGCTTCTGATGAATTACTTGGTAGCCTAGTAGAAAAAAAAATCCTGGCTCCGCCCTTGCTCTCACATACCTACTACATACCAATTTTTCCGGCGGTCGGCTCCCTCCGCCCCTGGTGGAGCCTAGTGCCCGAGTCATTTTAGTGAAAACCAATATCCTCGATCAATTATTTGCCCCTGTTTTATTGTGCATGCTGTCTTATGGAAGCTCTGGGATCGGCCTTGTGGCACAACAACTGTATTCTGCACTAACTAGACTACAAATGAGTCTTGCAGAGGACAATGTGGACAGGGGCGAAGTCTGGATTCAAACTTGAGTGGGGCCAAACCTGGGGGTTGTAGTCCCACACTGTAGCTCTGTCTTAGATTACTCGTACTTTGTCCCAGTGCAGAGGCTTGAGTTTTGGTTTTGATCCATCCATATCATCAGCACTAATCTTCTCTAAAGAAGTGGCACCATTGTAATCTTCTTCAACATATTCTGTTTTCACAATTCCAAATTTTGTTATGGGTGTGGGACTCCTATATTTCAACTGTTGTAAAACCATTGAAAGATTTATATCATGTTTCAAATATTGAGGGATTTATATCATGTTTCAAACCTTGGGGATTTATATCATGTTTCAAACTTTGGAGATTTATATCATGTTTCAAACCTTGGGGGACGTGGCCCCTTCCAGTCTAGCTGTAGTTTTGCCTCTGAATATGGATTGGATTGTCAAGCTAAGGTAGGTTTCTTACGTAACCAAATTAACTCTGCACTTTTAGATTGTGCAGAGTTGATCTAAGCTCACTCTATGAATTGGATGGATTCCCCTGTCATTTTGCCTTGTAGAGGAGAGTATATATTTTGTTTATTATCATCTTTATATAAGCTGGAAGTTTGGGTTACAGAGTTACAGGACTACAACAAGGACCTTCATTTCTTTCACTTAGCTGCATCAATATTTTAGCTTTCTACGATGGTTCAAATTCGTTCTATGTACCATAGTGAACCGTGGAAAATTTATTTTACCCCGTATTAGATTTCACATAATAGACTAAAGGTTCTTGGATGTCTCTAAGTAGTAAGTCCCACATTGATTAGATGATAAAAGTTTAAGGAAATTTTCCTTATAAAATGACCACCAAGTGAAAAAGATTTTCTAAGTTCCAAAGTATGAGTCCCACATTGGTTAATTGAAAAAGGTCTCAAGGATTTTTTTTTATAAAATGACTATCAAGTGAAAAAATTTCCCAAGTTCTAAATAAAAAAAGTTTTTAAGGAAATAAAGTGGGTAAAAACTAGCACGGTGGTACCCATTCAATTGATACAGGTATTGGTACTTAATTTTAGGTGGATTCGGTAATCGGTTTGGACTGGTTTGGTATGGTAATTAATTGATGAATACTACAATATGTAGCCAGCCACCCCCAGTAAAAAACATCTCTGTTGCGATTTGGAATTGGAACCCTAGTTCGCAATTGACAGCAGATTGGCACTAAGTCATTGTGAGTTTTGTTGCTGGCTATAATAATAGCATCATGATAATATGCGATTTTCTCCTCATATTTGTAATTCTTGTTTCTTTTGAGCAATTGGTGAGCTGTGATTATGAACTGAAAAAACAAATTAATATGAAAATATCATTTGGGGTGGGATTTTTGCTGCAGATTTGAGTTGTGTGTTAGGGTTGAAAAAGCTGTCCTTTTTAGTTCTGCTGATTTTAGTTGTGTTATAGAGTTGAATTCCATGAGCGTATATATGCTTGATTCTAGTAACCATGATAGTTGCATGATAATGACATACAAGCTTTATCAAGGTAAGCCGCATCCTTGGCATCAAAATAATTCAGAATTCAAGATTCAAGTCAGCAAAAAACTAAACGAAACTTAACTTGCAACATGAATAGTTAATTAATTAATAACATTCATCATACATATAAGCTAATAGTTTAAAGTATCAAGGTTACACTTCTTTCAATTCATAATTCATACCGCAGCAGTCGCTAGTCTGTTGGTTGAGTTTTAAAGTTTTTTTTTTAACTTACTAAATGAAATGACGTCGTTTCATTTAGTAAGTTTTAAAAAAAATTAATATAAACCCTTTCAAGCTTTAGCAGGCAACACCCAAGTCTCAGTTCTTTTTATACAGTTGACTCCTCTCAGTTGTATATTCGAAAGAAGCACTTCAAGCATCAATAATTAATTTTTTTTAATGTTGTATTTTGCCCCCCTCTGAAATTGTCCTGGTTCCGCCACTGCGGATGTGGGACTATTTCTTACGGTATAATATGGAGTTCGCATCAGTATGCCAGTGACAAGAATCACTCTGAGGAGGTGCTGCATAAAAATCAAAGATCACTTTGTCTTATTACAAGGAAAAAAGCAGACTGCTACTAAAGCCAAAATGTATGGCCAAACATACAAGGTGGTAGATCAATGTGGATTTAATGGTCTATTGTAAAATGATATAAGCCCTCAACCTTGTTCTGAAGCTTATGCAAGCTATAATGCTGGACTTACTGATAGAGTTATTCTTACCTAACATACATGTATCCATTTTTTTTTATAAGTAATCTCTGTCTATATATAATTGTATCCAAAACACACCAACATGGGGTGCAATACACGTAGATGAGAAGCAGTGGCAGAGCCAGGATCCCCCAAAAGGGGGGGCGGACACCGGCGAGCAGGGGGTGGCGGTGGGAATGGTGTGGGGAAGGAGGTGGTATATACACTGAAAATTTCCGGCTGAGCAGGGGGAGGCCGCCACCCTCTGCCCCCCCTCTCTCCGCCACTGACGAGAAGAATATACAGCTATCTATCTAAATCTCTACTTAGTTCGTCCAAAAAACTAACAACTTACATAAAGATATTAGAATTATCTATATACTTGTGGTGAAAATTTTGCATTTACCCTGAGAGAAACCTGAGTACTATTCCTTCTATGTGTAGTAAACTCTCTGAGTTGCCATCTAGGTATGCAATTTGGTCAATATCTGACATATAAATATTATTATGTCGAACATAGGAAATGGAATTGGAGAAGGAGTGTCATTGTCACCTAACTCAACCTTAAGTTCAGGCAATATTACATCACTTATGAAACTATTCTAACTATCTGAACATAGGAAACGTGCTTGGAGATTGCTCATATCCAAGTTTGATGTGAATTTTTATAAATTATTTAATACTTGACATTGCGATGAATGTTTAGGTAAGTTGGGGCCCACATCCATATTTGCGGGCCCTGCATGTCACGCAGGACCCACAGTATGCATGTGTGTATGTGAGCATTATGTGACCCAAAATTATGTGATAGTAGCATTATTTCAATTCAAAGTACTTGAAAGTGTATTTTTGGGGCCCACGTATTGTTTCAAGGCACAATTCAAAATACTTGAAAGTGTATTGCTTGTTTCTTCACGTATATATTTTTTCATTCATTGAGTTATGAATAGAGCTTGCTTCAAGTCCAAGCGCTACCTGTACAAGCTAAGCTGGTAGTTAGAACTCAGAAGCGAACTTGCTTTTTACATCTTTTTCCGAATAATGGGCTAATTCAGTTCAGATCATCTCCTCTTCTCTTGTAGATAGGTGCGGTCCATACCCCATCATACAATCCCATTACCCTAAACAGTTTAGTTTTATGCACGTTACATGCTTGACAATTTTACTATGTGAAACTTTATCTGTTGGTTTATCACCGGAATTCAGCTGATATATTTTTGGCTCTGTTTGACGATGGAAACTACTTATATGAATGGTGAATAATGTTTTGATTTGTGTGAAATACCATGTATAGAATTCAATGTGAAGATCATGTTAGATTGTTTGTTGTTGTTTGATGCTGCCTCCCTTTTGTACGCTTCAATATCCATTTTGAGCGTATGGGATTTTAGTTTATAACTGGCTTTTAATGATTCTGTGTTTTTTCACGTGCAGTTTATCCAATAATCTTTAGTAATATTGGGTTCTTGTCAATGAATAAAACTCTAGTAATCTGGCATTTAATGTAAATAATTGGGTAGTTTCTTGATATTTTCATATGTAAAAATGATATTTTCATATGTTTCCTCTTCTGGTCTTTCGTATAATAGTAAGTGGATGTGGAAGAAGCTTGTACAAAAATACATTTTTATATATGGAAATATCAGTTCTTTTTGATACACAAATTTACAAGTTTACAGTGTATGGTTGTGCTGAAAAATCTTTTTTGGCTGGAAATTTCTTATTTGGCACTAAAAAAATGTACTCCCTCCGTTCCAAAATAAACGTCCTAATTAGTTTCGGCATGCTTATTAATAAATTTTTTTTTTACCTAAATTATCCTTTTTGATTACTTATTAATTGAAGTATTAAAATTTTACCTAAATTACCCTTTTTGATTACTTATTAATTGAAGTATTTTTTTCACTTTTCTATGACTAATAATTATTTTTTCACTTTTCTATGACCATAATAATTGCTTTTTTCATTTTTTTATGACCCTCATAATTGTTTTTTCACTTTTCTATGACTATAATAATTACTCTTTCACATGTCATTTAATTCTCTAGATATATTTTTTTGTAACTCTCACATTCCCAATAAGTATACTATTAAATACTACTTCCGTCCCATAATAAGTTTTTTTTAGCTTAAATCACACATACCAATACACAAATTAAAATGACAAAAATACTTTTAATATACTTTCTTTGTTTTGTTTGAGACTTTTTTTTATTTTTTTTTGGGCTCTCTTTCTCTTTCTTCAACCTTTCAACTTCTCAATAAATACGCAATAAATACCATTGGTTGTATAAGGGCACATATGAAAAAAATATTATAAAAATTGTATTGGAATTCTAACACATCACTTATTTTGGAAAAAAATGTTAAGCCTAAAAAAACACTTATTGCGGGATGGAGGTAGTAGATTATAGTTACTAATATAGAAATAGGACATTTATTTTGGAACATCCTAAAAAAGAAATTAGAATGTTTATTTTAGAACAGGAGGGAGTATCTAGCAATTAATTTGATTAGATAACATGAAATAAATTGGACCAAATATGATATCGTCGACAAATTAAACAAAATCTCTATTGTACAACATGCATACAAATACAAATTAAAATTATTCTCCGAAAAAGAGTGTTATTTTTAAAAATTAAATTGATATTTTCACAAAATTCCTCACATTAAGTTGGGTTCCACAAACTTGTAAGAGTATTTTATTTAAGTGTAACGTTACAGTTACCAAATATAGTTATTATAAAAAATAACTAATAAAATGATGTATCAAATTATTATTAGTTGATAATTCTCCGTACATGACAAGATGTTGCTACTGCCATTGGTCCATAGCGGCCAAATCTAGAAATAGGTGTGAGAATACACTACCTCACGTATACAGAGACAATTTAGTTCATACTCATTGTGAATTACCACTCTTACATTATTATGACAAAATCTTTGAACATGTAGACAAAAAAACGTTGAATAGTAAATAAGCGGGATAAAAAGAATAGATAAAAAGTAAGAAAATGATTAGTAAAAGAAACTTATCATACGGTATTTTCTAGGTCGTCATCCCTCTGTCATAGCATTAATGAAAATAAATTAAAATAAATGAGTTATTAAAAAAATCAATAAGATCTACTAAAATTAGGAGGAAACAGCTAAACATTGGGCCCAAGTATAAATATAATTGATGAAATCACAATAAGTTACTCAGATGGAATACTACATGATAATTAAAACAAATTGAAGTACTACACAATTCATATTATATATCTACTTGCAAGTGAAATTTGACCAACAGGAATCACTTTATGCACAACATGGGTGATTAATTTACAAATTTCTCAGAGAAACACTGAAACTCTTTCCCTCCACAACCACACCCCCCCTCTACCAAAAACCAAAATAAAGAATTCCACTTTGTCCTTCTCTTTTCCTCTACTCGGTTAATCCAAAGCTTCATAGAAGACAAAATTTTCATTACCTCAAGTCAAAATTTCCATAATATTTGTCAAAATCATTGTAGTTGTTATCTAATTAAATTCAATCCAAACACTTCCCCTAAATTTTCAATCAAGCCAAATCCATATTACTCTTGGCCAAATTCAACAACATCTCGAATACAATAACCTTAAACCTCATAGAAATGAAAAAGTTGGAGAAAAAATAATTTCTTACATTATGGGGAAAAAAAATTTGAGCAATCATTTTAGTTCAGAGCAAACAAATACAACCCATTCCAGTACTTAAATCATAACTTGAAAATAATTATACTAAATTTTCCAGTAGCAAAAAGATGACTAAGCCAATAAAAACTAAGAGAATCACAATAATTCAATGTAGGGAAGCTACAGTCGCACACAAAATAGTACCAAAAGCAAAAGCAAACTCAAAATTCAATCCATCAAAACTAAAAATATAACCTTTTTAATCAATTAAGAGTCCCAAGTAATACTGATAAAAATATTACACAGACCCAACTGTTCTTTCCCTTTTGTGATACTAAAGTATGAAGCTTTCTACCAAACATGAAAATGACTTTACTATCTCAGCTTAATTGCTCGATTTGAGCTTAAGAATCTATAATAAACAATTTATCGAACATGATATAAGCATTATTTTTTTGGACAAAATTCATAAGCATTTATACATGTTTCTAAACCATAATTTTCCTCCTTATTAATCCGCACAACAACAACAAAGCTCCTCAATGGTTCGCAAAATACTTCGGATGCCAAAACAGGTACATAACAAACTATAAGAAATACACTTATTTATGTTCAGGAACTTTGTAGTCCTAAGCTAATTTTTTTTCATTCCAAAAGCATGGTTAGGCAAAACTCATAAGAAATACACTTGTTTATGTTGTGGAAAGCTTGATGCAAAATCTTCTTTCAACAATTATACAATTTTTTTGCACATATTATAAAAGATGCAAAAAACTCTCTCTATCTCATATACTCAAAAAGCACTCGACAGTAATTGTGGAGTCAAGCGAGTCGAAAATAATAGAAACTCTCTCTAGTAATTGCCACTAAAATATCAAACATATATCCACCCACCAAAACATCAAGTAGTCGCTACTAATTTCAAAAAAAATCGACAGAGTTTCCTTTAAAAATAAATATCCAGAAAAATATAAACTTGTCTATAAACCACCAAAACAAATAAATAAATAAATAAATAAAAAGAAAATAAAAGGGCCACATTACAAAGATAAAAGGATAGAAAAGGGAGAAACAAATCTTGCCCACATACAAATCTTTTGGAGCCCACATACACTGTCATTTTTTAATGGAGGACTGGAGATTTTTATATGATGTGGAAAAGAATATTTTATAACCAATTCAAACAAATCCTGTCATTCTCCATTCCTTCAGCAAAAATAGTATAGATTCACTAAGAACAAATTGTCCTGTGGCACCAAAACCATACTTTCCCACAAAATTCAACGAAAAACAGTAAATAGGGTTTACCCTTCCGTTCTAAGAAGAGTTCCATTTGTTAAAAAAAAAGAAGAAGCCCTTTTTGTTGTTGATAATTGTATAAAATGTATATATAGCACATATATATATATATATATATATATTAGTCGTTTTTTGGCCTGTTCCAAAAAAAAAAGTACTAGTTATTCTTTGTTCCAAGGACTAGAGATATTTTTAAATATATGGAACAATTTATTTATAGAATCGAGTAGATGCTTATTACAATTCTAATGTCTAATTCTTACAACAACATCCTCTCCCTACAAACTCACACACCCCTAGCTTGTATCCCTTGGCAACACATGCTTTTGCACAATCTTCCGGAAGAAATTTCAGCGTACATTGTCGATTAAGGCAAAGCTCCGTAGGTTTTCCACTTGTATCTGCCATAATACAAAACTGAATTAGTAAAAAGAAATATAATGTATCTGTCAAAATAATTTGGCATATATTCCGACTAATTTTTTTGGTAGATGTGACATTACCATAATGTGCACATATCTAGCTTTGTAGATAGAAAATTTAACTATAAAAATAAATAAATGATATATTTGTGGGAAAAATTGACGTCGATCAAATATACAGACAAAATATATATAGGGAAAAATGTATCTACACAGCTACACAGTCGGCTATGACGACGATTTTTTGGGCTATAACGACGGTTTTATCCGTCGAAAACCGTTGCCATAGCTATTCTGGGCTACGGCGACCATAGCTCAAAAAACCGGTCGCCATATCCCGACTGTATAATACACAACTGTTCTTAAACTTGTAAATATTTACCCATTTTGCTACTTTGTCTAGTTAGAAAATTAGTAGGATTTCTTTTCTTTGGGTAGATGTAAGCTTGCTTTAACTCGCACAAATCTAGATTGTAGATCGAGGAAGGTAAAAAAAAATCGCATGTCCAAAAATAAAATAAAATAAATATAATATAAAAGAAGATAGAGGGAGGTGGATGATTTACCAACACTGGTTGCAATGAGTGCCGTTGAGGCAGCTATGATGAAAAACACAATGATAATTTTGTTGACACCCATCTCCTCTTCTTAATTTGCTTAATATTCCAACTTCCGAGCCACTTTATATAGATCTACCTGAAAGAAGATGCATGTTGTCAACGTGTAATATTTTAGTAATTAATAATCTTCTATTTTGGTCTATGGATTTTATCCCAATAATTCAATGAATAAAACTCTAGTAATCTGGCATTTAATGTACATAATTGGGCAGTGATTTTAATATTTCGCATTTAATAATTGGCATTTAATATTTCAGCATTTAATAATTGGCATTTAATAATTGGAATTTAATGGATTTTATCCCAATAATATTTCGCAAAAAGTTATATTAATATACAAATTTTGATAGGAAACTGATATTTTCATATGTAAAAATGATATTACATTTTAGTTTTTGTTGATATGTGTTAGGATTGTGTTGCAATTTAGTTTGTGTAATATACATGATAGTTATTAGTCATATTTGTTTTCATGTGATTTCTGTTTGTGTACACGTAGTTTAGTGCCTGCAAAACAGAGGGCAAAGTCTTCTCGTTAGAAATCGGCAATTCATCATGAGATGGGTATTTCACGTAAATTGAACAGAATTGACAATTGGTGCTTAGCTTTAAATTGAGTCATGAGGGTAATCTACATTTGTCAAAAGCTTATGTAATCGTTTAGTACTTAGGTTCGTTTTTTTTGACAAGCTTGGATCAAAGGATTTTATAATTATCTTCTGGGGGGTGGGGGGGTGGGGAAATGAAAGTTCAAAATTTAATGACATATGTGAATTTGACATGAAGCTGGCTAAAAGGAAATAAGTAACCAAGTTTGGGGGAATCCATGGGGTATAGATATAAAAGAAAAAAAAAGGAAAAAAAATATTTATATATGCATTATTATATTGACTTGTTTGGTTCTGTCGCCTTTCCTACTCGAACAAGTAAGCCTTAGGGGTGTCCAGCGCCCTAAAACCATCTGTTTTGGGAGTCGTTGGTCTAAAGTTCGCTAAATGGGTAGTTCTGAAAAGGCTTAAGAGAATCAGACATTTCACAGTCAAGTTTAAACACGGGATGGAGCGTAACTCGCACTCGTGATGGAATAACAGTAGGAATAACAGGGAGGAAAACTTGATCAATTTGGGAAAGACAGTGGAGCAACAGAAGCTGAGTATCAGTTCTGGTGCACTAGCGCGGCAGCGCCGGAAAGAAAAGAATACATGAGCTTGACAATTTAAACAAAATCTCTATTGTACAACATACATATAAGTACAAATTATTATCCGAAAAAGAGTGTTATTTTTAAAAATCAAATTGATACAAAATTTCTGTGGGTTCCACAAATTTGTAAGAGTATTTTATTTAAGTGTAACGTTACGGTTACCAAATATAGTTATTATAAAAAATAACTAATAAAATGATGTATCAAATTATTATGAGTTGATAAATCTCCATACATGACAAGATGTTGCTACTGCCATTGGTCCATAGCGGCCAAATCTACTTTTTTAATCAAGAGATTGAAGTGGAGGAACTGTGATGTCCTTTTTCAGAAAATAAAAGAAAGTATTTATCTAAACACTTTATTTACTAATAAAATAAAAGAAAAAAGAAAATATAGTTATTGGATGAAGAAGTGAACTTTTATGATAAGACACAGGATTGCATAATGCAAATAAAGTTATTTCAGTGTCCTTTCTTAGAAAAAAAAAATATGGTTTTAGTGTCATTTTTGATACAGTGGTTTGCGAGGAGAATCCGTTACTTGCTTAATGAGGAAAGTACCTACTGTTATGGTTTTGAAGCTCATAAGTCATAACAGAGCCAATATCACTCTGTTTGTATGGATGTACGTATGATAAATTCCACAGCACGTTGGCGTAAGGTGGTCGTCGCCCGGATCGTTTTTAGTAAATTTGTATGATGAATCGGTCACGACACCTTAACCCCTCGTTTATATGTAGATAGTAATCTTGGTACAATTGCTCACGTTAGGAATTTTGCGTTGAATGGACACCAACGACACCTCGACCCCTCGCTTATATTGAAAAGGTAATCTCGGTACAATCGACAATTGATGCGGTAGAAGACGTCACACACAATTATGATCTGTTGTATGATAAGTCGAATATGAATCTCAAAGAAAAACTAAGGAATCTCACAAGAATATGAAGAAAAAAAATCTGAATTGTATTGGTTGATTATTTAATTACGTTCCTAAAGCTTATTTATAGTAGCTATGAAACCCTAGAATCCTTTAAAGGTAATAACAAGTGATTTAGAATCAAAATCCTATCTAAAAGTATCCTAATTACAATATAAATCTGAAAACAATATAAAATTCCTTATTTTAAGGGAGAAATCTGCGTCCAAATCAAGCCAAAATGCGTCCACCGAAATCCGACCAACTCGCCGGGGTGAGTTCACTATACAGTAGGAGTTCGCCGGGGTGGAAACCGGTAGAGAGAAATTGGCCGGGGCGGTTTCAGAATTTTATGGGGCGAAAGGCGGTGATGATAAACGTAAATGTCGTTTAAGTATGTAGTGTTGATCAACGCAGGGTACAAAGGGCTGATCACCCAACATGTCCGTAAGTCATGACAATTTACAGTTGAATTACTGTTGGACCTCTTCAAAAGTATGAAAAGAAAGTTCTTGATCTTTCGACCGCTTAGCATGCATAGCCAATGTCGTTTCAAAAATGTAAACGAACAGTTATATTATTCAGAATTGATTTGATGCTGAAAGTCCAATAATAATCTAGAAGGGGGGTTGAATAGATTATTACAGGTTAAAAATTATATTAAGCCTTTTTGAATTTTTAATAATTAATTTGCAGTTTTAGAAGTTAACATGCAAGACAGTAAAAATTCAATCACACAATGCACAGAGATTTATCTGATTCACAACATACAACCCTGGTATGTTGCTACGTCCAGTCTCAAGTTCCTACTTGGAGCTTGAGATCCTATTACTATCAGTAATAAAAACGCCTTCAACAGGCGGAGAAGCCTTTACAAAGTTTTATAGACAAACTTCAACTATTCCCAATTAATCTATCTTGGACAGCAAGCTCCCCGCTCCCTCCTCAAGTTTAGTTGTACCTTCTTTTGAGTCTAGTTATATTCTATGATCTGGTCTTGAAACAACAGCCTCTTCCTCACCTCACAAGTACACTAGAGATCCAACTTCTCGCTGACCTCTCTAAGACTCTGGTCTTGGTCGAAGAATTACTCGTCTTTCTCACAGGTACATAAAATAAACTAACTCTAACATTTTCTCCTTTTACAAAGTGTTTAATAGAATTTACAACGAAATGCTTCTCAAATAAGCAGATAGGAATTTAGTACAGATAGATGCTTCTTAAATAAGCAGATATTAATTAAAGAGCAACTGTATTTATAAAAGTTCACAGACTTTTATACTCAAGAAAGTATGCTTCTTTGTAAGCAGATAGTAATTTATGTTTTGATCAAATGATGCTTCTGAGTAAGCAAATATGTAATTTTATGCACAGTTATAAAAGTTTAAATAACTTTTATGTTTTGATTGAACAATGCTTCTTGAATAAGCAGATAAATAATATTAATGCAATTTATAAAGAATTATTTGCTCTTTAAAATAAAGAGTGTTTTTCTATGGAATAAAAAGATTTGTTTATCAGATATTCTTTAACAAGTATTATATGAATGGTTTTTATGTATCAATACTTGTATTATAAAAGGAGTAAATCAATTTAAACAATATTTATCAAATATAATAATTAAATCAGTTAAGCACAAACTGATACAACAAATATGATTGTTTAACTCAGATAATATATAACAAAATTTTATCTATTATGTGACAGATTATAAACAAAGTCACTTAGTACTATAAGGAATCGTACGGTGTGAATCCCTCATTAAGAGGAATCCCTCATTAAGAGGAATCTCTCCTGTAGTCTTGCGATGTCTAAGTATGACAATATTTATAATTTTCACAATTGATATTTATATAAATACTTTCAATAGATCACTACGATTTTTAAATTCGGTTCGGATAGTTCACTCTTTTTGGAGGAATATCACTGTGTCGTTTTGAACCATCAAGTGTCGTATCTATTTACGATATTTATATAAATAATATCAATAAAAAGTTACTTAAGACTATAAGGAATCGTACGGTTTGAATTCTTCTCCGTAGAGGTGTATCTCCGTAGCCTTGCGACGTCAGATTAAGTAAACTTTTTATTTGATAAATAGATGAAATATAGATATATAAAATTGTGTATAACAATATATATTTGTATATCTATAAGTATAAGACAAGTAAGAAATAATTCAACTAAGTAAACTAAAATGACTTATCTCACTACTTGGACCAATTTCCTCTTCTCAAATAATCAGAACTTTTGTAAGAAGAGATATAAAGCTTTTAGAGAGAATATGTAGATAAGGAGAGTATGTTTTGCTTTTCACTGAATTGGGAAAAACCAAATGAATGAAAGACTCCCTATTTATAGATTTTTGAAGTCGGGGGCAAAAAAGTAATTTGTGAAAACTAATTTTGAATGCATGGTTCGGATGATTAATTTTTGAATTCAACGGTCCAGATGAAAAGTAGTTTTACGCGGAAGAACTCAATATTTCGCCCGGTCATTTTCCACTTACTTAGCATTTATTGAACAAATTTGACCACATGTAAGAAAGCTTATACACGGTTTCAAACATTAAAGACGCATGCCAGCATACACACGGTTTTCGTAAGTCCCAAAATGAATGTCTCAACTTGCCAGCACATGCGCACACTTAGTATATACTCCCTCCTATTCAGATTAAATGACGTTTTAGAGTTAAGCACAATTATTAAGAAATAACACAAAATGTCTTTTGTATCCCTAATTAATTATTTCTCTCTCTCCACAATTTTCTCTTCTCATTCTCTGCATAGTTAAAGCAAAATTGCATTTACTAAGCATATTAAATAGAGGGGTAAATTAGGAAAAAATAGTGCAATATTGCATAGAAATTCCAAAACGACACTTATATAGAATAAAATTAAACTCCCTAAAACGTCATTTATTTAGGATAGGAGGGAGTATAAATGATGCATGCATGTATTATACATATAATATATAGTAATGTGGTACTTGTATATATACATCCGGTTGATATATTTATATATATATATTATATTAATACACACACATGTTTTAATTAGTATGCATTCATGCAATAAAACATTTTTGCCCAACTTTGATTTTGAAAACAAATAGGATCTCCTTGCCTTAAATATTTATATGAATCAATTTATTTAACACTTGATATTTAAATTATCAAGGTCAATAAAAATTAATTCAAATAAAACCAGAAAAATAGTTTAGATAAAATAATAACTTAAATAAATTACAAATTTATTTAATTACTTCATAATTGTTATCATCAAAAAATATATTTATGAAAATAAGACCTATCAGATGCCTTCACAACTATTGTTCAATTTTTGAAGTATTCTTCGGAGAAAATGTTTAATTCATGCTTATGTTGTTATTATGAACTGTTATTACTTGTTGGGCAATTAAATGCTCACCCTTACATGGGATTAAATGTTTTCAGCGAAGTCGCACCGTGCTGAGGGTTCGGGTAAAGGATAAAGGGAAGGGAAAGATGGAAGAATAGTAGAACGAATTGTTTTGTAATAGATAGGATGCTTTTAATAATATTTTATATATTAACATGTACGAAGATTTAAATGTCTTAGAACATAGGATTTAAGAATATGAATATAATAATTAGTAATTACATTCGTGTTGTTAAGGTTATATGAATGGTTGTGTTGAATGAGTAGTATCGTAGAGCATCGAATACCGATTTAAAGATACCCGGATTTAGGAGCGCATTACGAATGTCGCAATCCTTATGTCCTAAATAATAACTAAAATTCACTCACAAACTTAATTAAATTCTGTATACCACTTCGACTGTATTTTTAGTAAAGTGTTGGTTTTGATTAACACATGAGCAAAGAAACCAACGAGAAGAAAAACGGTGCGCTACACTATGTCTACTGCTAACCAACCATTAACTTTTATTTTTAGGTACCAAATGACCATTACACATGTATGTTTTGTCAATTGATATGAGTCTAGTCTGCTCACCATATGTTTGTGAATTGTTCTAACAGAAAGAATACGCGTATCTTTCAATATATAATCTTGGTACATGGAATTTTATTCTATATCATAATAGATTTAGGTTTGACATGGTTAAGTCTTTTGCCTGTCGTACTGATTTTAATGCCTTCGTAGCCATCAGTTGAGAGCTAGCAAAGAGTCATATGGTCACACCCCTGATTTGGTTTTGTAATTAGTAATTATATATGTGCTTTTTGCAACTTAAGTTCTATTGTTAGTTGGTGTTTTCTGGTTCCAATATTTTCCTCCAATAAGCCTTTTATTTAACCCGGGTCAAATTCCGAGTCCAAATCGAATAACTCAAAAGTCATGACGGAAACTATTGGGTCAGAACCGATCACACACAATACCACCAAAGCCCCGTACCCCGACCCTTCTTTCGAGAGTTCGGCTTTTGATACCATAGAATCGAATCAAATCCATCAAAATATGGATCCTCCACTGGCTCAATAATATCTACTTGGGTCATCTTAACCCACCACAGGCGTACTCATGACTGAAGGTATTATTGTTAATAACTTATTTTTTTATATACTGATAAATTTTTCCCCTATCTTTCGATGTGGGATGTGGAACTAGGGTGTTACAAAAGTAGTGAAGCAGGAAAGAATTCCATAGAGATGGAGGGAAGAGGATTCACAGATTTTTACAGAAACACAAGCGAAGAGTTGTTTATGAAAGCCTTGATGGAGGGTTCGGTTGGAATGCCAGTGCCAACCATGGAGATGATGATGGATTTTAATGATTCTGTGTTTTTTCACGTGCAGGTAATCCATTATAATGAAAATGCTTCTCCATTAGTGTACTAAAATCTTGGAAATTCAAAAAATGGTTATTGCGTTGATAAAACTTTGTGTATTGCCCCGTTCTTCTGGTTACTCTGCTGTCACATTTTTATCCAGTCATTCGGTCGGCTCATCGCAGTTGCCTAGAAGAATCCATTAGAGCTGCTGTTGAATCTAAAAGCTACCAACAATTTCCTGACCTGCTCAATGCCTCAAAAGAATCTTGTCAAAATTCAAATCCCTTTTCTTTCCTTTCAACCTTCCCACAAAATCACAGGACCCAAATTATTGATGGAATGTTACAAAATTTTATTTTCCTCAGACCCCGTCATCGTCCGCAGGCCACCTATCCCCCAAACTCACCTTTTCCTTTCCGGTGCATGGCTCGAACGCCGACAAAAGTCTCAGTCTGTCTCAAACATACTATTGGAGATGCAGTCTATTGGATATCGTCCCGACTGTGGCACTTGTAATTACCTTGTATTATCTCTTTGCAAGGTTGATCAGTCAAAAGAGGCAGCTCAAGTTTTGAAGGGCATGGGTGGGGCAGGTTGCATTCCTGATTTGGCGCAATGTGCAAACTTAGAAGGATCACTGACGTTGCACAGCTGATGAAGAACATGGTGTTGAAATTCGGATTGACTCCAAGGCAGGAAATGGTGGTTAAAGTAATAGCAGCAATGCGGGCAAGAAAAGAAATTTGGAGGGCAGTTGAGATCATTGAGCTTTTGCAGAGTGAGGATATTCTTGTGGGGTTTGAGAGCTATGAGTTAGTTCTTGAGGGATGTTTGGAATGTGGTGAGTTTGTGTTAGCTGGAAAGGTTGTGATGGGAATGACAGATAGAGGGTTTATACCATATATTAGGGTGAGGCAGAAGGTGGTTGAAGGACTGGCTAATGCTGGTGATTGGGAGCTTGCCTATGCTGTGAGGCAGAGATTTGCAGAATTGAAATCATAGCATCCATCTCAAAACAAAACAAAAAAAATGCAGAAAATTGGGTCAAAACTTCACTAATGCTGAAATGTATTTTGTAACTGTTAAAATTATCAAGTACATTATGAAACTTATTGTCAAAATTCTGGGGAAACCGAAATGCGTGATCATCATGATATACATGCAGATATTTCAGCTGAATTATGCAATCTATTGTCAAGATTCTGGGAAGCACCACTTTGCACTTTAACAATCATTTGTGGCATTTATTTTTCCACTTATCGTGAATCATTTCATTCCCGTATTTTGCTTGAGGTAAATCTTACATGCAATCAGTCCCAAATCATTTATATCTTTAAATATATGAATATAAATACTGAGAGACACTTGCCTGCAGCCATCATTCAAATGCAGACACCAAGTTGAACAGTAAGATTCTTCAAGCCTTAATAGGGTAGTTGGCTTCCATGGCAATGCCACAAGTACCTGTCTTATCTTTGGAGCCGCGTTTCATCAACTGTTGCTTCGCCGCTGCAGCTTCTAGGCTCCTCTCATTCTTTGCAGGTACTCTTTTGTACCCACTTATCGTTGCTGTATGGTGTTTAGTTTTGGCTTTTTTACATTTACCATTTCTTCCTCTATAAGGATAACCTCTTTCTGTTGTGAGACCACCTGTCTTTTTGATATACCGAAACACTTTTTCCATGAATCCACCACTGCAGCCTTGGTTACCTTGTTTGACATCGCAGTCCACAAGCTCTTGTTCCAACAGAGACACCAGTTTGCCGGTTTTGATATGGTTGATACCTTCCACTGCTGCTACTGCAGAGAATGCCCAACAGCTTCCTGTAGTGAAAGATATGTAGCATTTGATATTAAAAGTGTAAAAATCTTAACTATACTATATACTTGTGAATATATCGTGGCTCTTGTGAACGAATTTTCTTAAAATAATATGCAAGTATCTATATGAAGGACTTTGATAACCCAAGTATATAGATTTGAACTCCTCATTTGTCATGTCTGCAAATTTGTTGTCAACCAGTTTGAATGAAAGCTTCTGAGCATTGATGTAGTCAATGAACTGAACATTGGATTGATAAATCCCATTCATCTCTACTTAGAATAATTTCGGCTATGTACTTGTGCCAGCCAATTTTGGTACCTCTTCATATATCGTTGATTCTGGGTTATACTTTGCAGGCTTGTACTCGTTAGAACTTCCTCTTGAAAGCATGCTCAACAACCAGAAACTGAAAAGAGTAGAAGAAGCATTTTTCAAGAGACTGGGTTGGGTGTCTCCATTACTCAGTTTGTTCAACACAAGCAGAAATTGTGAAATTATGCTTATTGTCAGCTACACATTGCAGTTCCAGATTTATGCTTGTTCATGTTATAAAATTCAAAAAAATAATGCTATTATCACATAAAAAAGGCTCACACATACACACATGCATATTTGTGGGCCCACATGTCACGTGGGGCCCACAATATGTTATTTCAGATCGATACACTCATACACCCTTAAATATTTTTATATATTGGCCTGCATGAATGAGATTTGGTTTATAAACTCTTACCAAGTTTTATGATGACAGAATATTTTTGTAATTCATTTACTTTGGCTCCAGAAAGATTGAGCAGAAATATATTGTATGATAGAATCTAAAGGAACCATTGAATCATGACAGATTGCAGAAACATACATGTACATTCAAATTATAGCAAACTCATATATAGTTGACATTATATACATTAGTGACAAGCATTAGTTGAACAAAACTGATATTGCTATCATGATGCAAAGTGTAGCTGGGTTTAGTAGAGGCCACATAAGTTTTAAAGAATGTGTTATAATTCCAATAAAGAACACCTTTACTGAAAGTCATGCATATGACCTTTATAAAACTTGATTGATTCTTCATACAGGTATACGATGGTGCCAGCTTCTTTGTACCTTGGATTTCATAATTAAGAAATGTCTTTTTATGTTATTGAAATCAAGAATTGCATTCTTATTATCACTACTAATCTACTATCATCAAATAAGCTTTAGTATTTTATTTTGTCTCATTATTTCGAACAAATTGGAAGCTCTATATATTATTTCGAACAAATCAATAAGTGTTGAATTTACATTGAACACTTTATATTATGGACTTGATCATGGATAAAAATGCAAATTGAAGGTAAGAATAGTCTGCATCCCCATTTGAGAAAGAATTCATTTTCATTATTCATTCAATAAGAATAGTCTGCCTCTCCATTTTCAGAAATCATTTATTCTTCATTCATTAAAAGTCATAGAGAATATTCAAATATTATTGGTTCGTGGAACTCTTCCATTGAAGTGCTTCTAGTTGAAGACCATTTTATCATGGGAAGTAGACGTCCATTGTTACATCCATAAGCACCGATAGCGGGGACGAAATTTGCTTTAAGGAGAAACTGTCCAACAGTTGACTTGACTTTAAAAAATTTGTCAATTACATCTAGTAAGTCATTATTATAACATTGTTTATCTTCTACTACTTCTATTTATATAATTAGTATTGAAAATAACAATAATTCCCGTAACTAAACTCAGAAACAGAAGAAATTTTCAGCAGCCATATGCTATAAAAAAATTCTGAAGTGTTGAATTTACATTGAACACTTTATATTATGGGACTTGACCATGGATTAAAATGCAAATTGAAGATAATAGGATGCACAAGTTCTTGCCTCTCCGTTTGTAAGCCAGCTTTGGAAGAGTTCCTCGCTATCAGGTCGTCAGTTTTTGAGAAAGATTCTTGAAACCCATCATCTCCATGGTTGGAACTGGCATTCCAACCGAACCCTCCATCAAGGCTTTCATAAACAACTCTTCGCTTGTGTTTCTGTAAAAATCTGAGAATCCTCTTCCCTCCATCTCTATGGAATTCTTTCCTGCTTCACTACTTTTGTAACACCCTAGTCCCACATCGAATAATAGGGGAAAAATTTGTCTGTATATAAAGAAATAAGTTATTATCAATAGTACCTTCAGCCATGACTTTTGGGTACGCCTGTGGTGGGTTATTTTGATCCAAAAAGATATTATTGGGTTAGTGGTTCCATATTTTGATGGATTTGATTCGATTCGAACTCGGGATTTGACCCGAGTTATTTCATATGGTATCAAAGTTGACTCTCGAAAGCTCGGTCGGGTCATCCGATCGGGTTGCCGGAGCAAGAGGCTGGTGATATTGTGTGTGTGATCGGTTCTGACTCAATAGTACATTCAGTCATGACTTTTTGAGTACGCGCCTTATTTTGATGAATTTGATTCGATTCGGACTTTGAATTTGACCCGGGTTAAATATCCACACCATCACTGCTATCAGTCAAACCAAGACGAAAGGCAAATTTTTTGTTCAGGGCACATAACTTGTATTAGATTCAAAGTAGTTTCTTTACGAGGGATGACAAAAGCAAACAAATCATAATTAAGAAATGTCTTTTTATGTTATTGACATCAAGAATTGCATTCGTATTATTACTACTAATCTACTATCATCAAATAAGCTTTATTATTTTATTTTGTCTCATTATTTCGAACAAATTGGAAGCTCTATATACAAGACGGTAGTCTAAGATCATAAGACTACGGCAAACCAATACAATCGTTTATTGGAAACCCATCATCTCCATGGTTGGCACTGGCATTCCAACCGAACCCTCCATCAAGGCTTTCATAAACAACTCTTCGCTTGTGTTTCTGTAGAAATCTGAGAATCCTCTTCCCTCCATCTCTATGGAATTCTTTTCTGCTTCACTACTTTTGTAACACCCTAGTCCCACATCAAAAGATAAGAGAAAAATTTGTCTGCATATAAGAAAATAAGTTACTACTAATAGTACCTTCAGTTTTGACTTTTAAGTAAGCCTGTGGTGGGCTAAGATGACCCAAGAAAATATTATTGAGCCAGTGGATCCATATTTTACCCAGGTTGTTACATATGGTATCAAAGCCGGGGTACGGGGCTTTGGTGGTATTGTGTGTGTGATCGGTTCTGACCCAATAGTTTCCGTCATGACTTTTGGGTATTCGATTCGGACTCGAATTTGACCCGGGTTAAATATCCAAAAACCATCACTGCTATCAGTCAAACCAAGACGAAAGGCACCAAAGATGAATCTAAAAGGCTTATTGGAGGAAAATATTGGGACCAGAAAACACCAACTAACAATAGAACTTGAGCTGCAAAAAGCACATATATAATTACTAATTACAAAACCAAATCAGGGGTGACCATATGACTCTTTGCTAGCTCTCAACTGATGGCTACGAAGGCATTAAAATCAGTACGACAGACAAAAGACTAAACCATGTCAAACCTAAATCTATTATGATATAGAATAAAATTCCATGTACCAAGATTATATGGAAAGATACGCGTATTCTTTCTGTTAGAACAATTCACAAACATATGGTGAGCAGACTAGACTCATATCAATTGACAGTACATACATGTGTAATGGTCATTTGGTACCTAAAAATAAAAGTTAATGGTTGGTTAGCAGTAAACATAGTGTAGCCCACCGTTTTTCTTCTCGTTGGTTTCTTTGCTCATGTGTTAATCAAAACCAACACTTTACTAAAAATACAGTCGAAATATTATACAGAATTTAATTAAGTTTGTGAGTGGATTTTAGTTATTATTTAGGACATAAGGATTACGACATTCGTAATCTGACGCTCCTAAATACAGGTATCTTTAAACCGATATTCGGTACTGCACGGTACTACCCATTCAACACACAATCATCCATATAACCTTGACAACATGAATGTAATCACTAATTATTACATTCATATTCTTAAATCTTGGTTCCAAGACATTTAAATCTTCGTACATGTTAATATATAAAATATTATTACAAACATCTTATTTGTTCTACTATTCTTCATCTTCCCCTTCCCTTTATCCTTTACCCGAACCCTCAGCACGGTGTGACTTCGCTGAAAACATTTAATCCCATGTAAGGATGAGCATTTAATTGCCCAACAAGTAATAACAGTTCATAATAACATAAGCAAGAATTAAACATTTTCTCTGAAGAATACTTCAAAAATTGAACAATAGTTGTGAAGGCATCAAATCAATTCTGAATAATATAACTGTTCGTTAACATTTTTGAAACGACATATTGGCTATGCATGCTGAGCGGTCGAAAGACCAAGAACTTTCTTTTTCATACTTTTGAAAAGGTCCAACAGTAATTCAATTGTAAATTGTCATGACTTACGGGCACGTATGATCAACCCTTTGTACCCTGCGTTGATCAACACTGCATAGTTAAACGACATTTACGTTTATCATCACCGTCTTTCGCCCCATAAAATTCTGAAACCGCACCGGCCAATTCTCTCTACCGGTTTCCACCCAGGCGAACTCCTACTGTATAGTGAACTCACCCAGGCGAGTTGGTCGGATTTTGGTTGACGCATTTTGGCTTGATTTGGACGTGGATTTCTCCCTTAAAATAAGGAATTTTATTATGTTTTCAGATTTATATTGTAATTAGGATACTTTTTAGATAGGATTTTGATTCTAAATCACTTGATATTACCTTTAAAGGATTCTGGGGTTTCATAGTTACTATAAATAAGGTTTACGAATGTAATTAAATAATCAACCAATACAATTCAGAATTTTTTTTTCATATTCTTGTGAGATTCCTTAGTTTTTCTTTGAGATTCATATTTGACTTATCATACAACAGATCATAGTTGTGTGTGACATCTTCTACTGCATCAATCGTTGATTGTACCGAGATTACCGTTTCAATATAAGCGAGGGGTCGAGGCGTCGTTGGTGTCTATTCAACGCAGAATTTCTAACGCGAACAATTGTACCAAGATTACTATCTACATATAGACGAGGGGTTAAAGTGTTGTGACCAGTGGCGAAGACAGAAACTTTTGTCAGTGGGGTCAAAATTATTACTATGATACAAATAATTTGGCCGGAGTTCGGGGGCAGCATCCACGAGCCATTTTTTTTAATACTTTATACTTTCGGGTCACACACACACACACACACACACACACACACACACACACACACACATATATATATATATATATATATATATATATATATATACACACACACTATATTACAATGAAAATATAATAAGTAATAATATATGGTATGTATACACTATATTGACTCATAATAGATTTTTTTTAATCACAACTGTTTATAAGTAAGTAATTCATTATTTATTTTTAAAAATAATATAAATTAGATTATTATTTAGTTTAAAATATTATAGAGAGAGATACATATATTTAGAGGATACGAGTCATATGTGGCTAAAATTTGATTGACAAAGTTATAAATTTTCAATTTAACCCCGTATAATAGAAAATTTTAGTGGGGTCAATTTATATATTAAAATTTTAAAATTTACCTTATATTATAAAACAATTTTTTTTTCCAGTGGGGTCGATTGACCCCACAAATTCATTATGGCTTCTGTTGGAAAAACTCCTCCAATTATAACTGTCTTTAAAAAATTAAATAAGCCAGAAAATAATATCACAATAATAAATCAAACACAAGACACCGAATTTTACGTGGAAAACCCTCTAAAATTAAGAGGTAAAAACCACGGGTCGAACTCCGACCAATTCCACTATAATCAACTGTGAATACAAATATCCCTTCCAAGTTTTATAACTAAAAACTTGAAAATATAACAATAATTGAGAGAGTACAAGAATACCTTAATTTGAGTTAAAACTCAAATTATCTTACCACCCAAAATCTTCCGAATTAATTAAAGTCTCCTAGCAATTAATTGACCCGAACAGATGGCGAAAATTCATGAACAAACCTTCACGAAACCTGTAGTACAAACTCTCCTTATTGTTTTTACCGAAAATAATCTCTGCCCACTCACTGTTGCAATATGTGCTTCTTAATCCCAAAAACAAAGTACTGCTCTCTTTTTTTTCCGTGTGTAATGTCATGCCTCACACTTCCCATATATATACACTTGCTGATGATGCTATCCCAAGTTGGATTCGGATTCTCCATGCCACGTGTACCACACATGTGATATATATATACTCCTAATTCCTATTTACTTTTAACAATTGACTTCTTATTGAATTAGACCAAAACTGCTTACGTGTTTTGTCCAAAACAAAAACCAATTCCAAGTCCAACTTGGTTTTAAAGGAAGAAAAAACTAAACAAAAGTATTCCTAATTAAAATAGAATAATCTCATGGGTTTGGACCCCACAAACCCAACAATCTCCCCCTCCAAATCCATGAGAGGGAGCTTTCACCGTGACCCTGTCACTTGGAGTCCATCCCGACTAACTCCTTGCAAAACTCTAGTTTGTCGCGAGTTACAACCTTTGTCAACATGTCTGAGGGGTTCTCGTCGGTATGAACTTTTTTTATTTTCATCAATTCCTTTTCCATCACTTCTCGAAGCCAGTGATAACGAACATCAATGTGTTTGGTACGATTATGATACGTAGCATTCTTGGTCAAGTCAATTGCACTTTGACTGTCACAATAAACCACATATTCATCCTGTGTCAAACCCAACTCTTGGAGAAACCGTTTCAACCACAACATCTCCTTGCCTGCTTCCGTAGCGGCGATGTATTCTGACTCAGTTGTAGACAAAGCAACACACTTCTGCAACTTGGACTGCCATGATACTGCTCCCCCTGCAAAAGTAAATAAATACCCCGAAGTAGACTTCTTCTCTTCAGAACCTGTCATGTCTGCATCTGTAAAACCCTCCAAGACTGGACTCGAACTACCAAACCCCAAACACAAACTGAAAGTAGCTTTCAAGTATCTGAGAATCCACTTAACTGCTTCCCAATGTTCTCTACCAGGATTTGACAAATACCTACTCACCACGCCAACTGCATGAGCAATATCTGGCCGTGTACAAACCATCGCATACATAAGACTCCCTACAGCAGAGGAGTAGGGAATTGCTGCCATATCATCTCTCCCTTCCTTAGTAGAAGGACACATACGCTTTGTCAACTTAATATGATTGGCCAGTGGTGTGCTAACTGGCTTAGCATCACCCATGTTGAACCTTGCAAGCACTCGTTCAACATACTTCTCTTGTGACAACCACAACCTTTTAGCTTTTCTGTCACGAGCAATCTTCATGCCCAAAATCTGCTTAGCCGGGCCTAAGTCCTTCATATCAAAGGACTTGAATAACTCACCCTTGAGCCTACGAATCATATTACCATCTTGCCCGACTATCAACATATCATCTACATATAACAACAAAATAACGAAGTTATCATCCGGGAACTTTTTAACATACACACAATGATCTGCAATTGTTCTGCTATAACCTTGATCCATCATGAATGAATCAAATTTCATGTACCACTGCCTTGGGGCTTGTTTCAGGCCGTACAAACTTTTCTTCAACCTGCAAACCAAGTGCTCTTTCCCTTTAACTTCAAATCCCTCTGGCTGCTCCATGTAGATTTCCTCCTTCAAATCACCATGAAGGAATGCAGTTTTCACATCTAGTTGCTCAAGCTCAAGATCCATACTAGCTACTAACCCCAACACTGCTCGAATAGAGGTCATTTTTACAACCGGAGAAAAAATCTCATCGAAATCAATACCTTGCTTTTGAGCAAAACCCTTGACCACCAATCGAGCCTTGTACTTCACTAGTTTTTCACCATCCTTTTTCAGCTTGAACACCCATTTATTCTTCAATGCTTTCCTGCCCTTCGGAAGTGTAGTCAGCTCATAAGTGTGATTCTTGTGCAACGAATCCATCTCATCCCGCATAGCTCTCAGCCAATTGTTCTTCTCTTTATGAGTCTTAACTTCCTGAAAAGTTTCTGGCTCCCCCTCCTCAGCAACTAAAAGATATTCAGACGAAGGATACCTGACTGATGGCACATGTTCTCTGGTAGATCTTCTTAGCTGAGGTTCTTCAATATCAAGTTGAGGGGGTTGCTCCCCCTGCTCAACACTCTCTGCATCTGATCCATCACCATCGTGAAATTCTGTATCAGTCACATCTTCATTCTGACCTCCTTCTCCAACTGTGGCATTTTGTAATGGCGAAGGAACTCCGCTGAGGTCTGGAACTTTATTTTCCCTAGGTTGTGTAACATTATCAAAATCCTCATAATTCTGGTGCTCATGAAACACCACGTCTCTGCTTCTGAACAATTTTCTCTGAACTGGATCCCATAACCTGTACCCAAACTCTGCATCTCCATAGCCAACAAACACACATGGAGTAGATTTGTCATCAAGCTTTGATCTTTGTTCCTTGGGGATATGTGCAAAAGCCTTGCACCCAAATACCCTCAAATAAGAATAGGACACATCCTTACCACTCCAAATCTTCTCTGGAATCTGAAAATCCAATGGTGCTGATGGAGATCTATTAATCAGGTAACAAGCGGTACGAACAGCTTCACTCCAGAATGACTTAGGCAGCTTAGCCATTCTCAACATGCATCGGACTCGCTCAATAATAGTGCGGTTCATTCTCTCAGCCACACCATTATGCTGTGGGGTGCCAGGAACTGTCTGCTCATGTCGAATACCGTGTTTCACACAATATGCTGCAAACTCCTTTGAAGTGTATTCCCCTCCGTTGTCACTGCGAAGACACTTCAATAATTTTCCAGTCTCTCTTTCAACCATAGCATGAAAACTCTGAAAATGCTGGAATACCTGGCCTTTTGTTTTCAACAAAAACACCCATACCTTACGTGAAGCATCATCAATAAAAGTAACAAAATATCTATTGCCACCTAATGACTCAATCTCAATGGGACCACATACATCAGAATATACTCTCTCAAGCAATTCAGATTTTCTTTTAGAGGAGTTGCTAAAAGAAACTCTATTCTGCTTACCAAACAAACAATAATCACAAGGGTTTAGTACAGTACCTTTAGCAAAAGGAATGAGGGACCTTTTTGCTAACATCTGCAACCCTTTCTCACTCATGTGCCCAAGCCTTTTATGCCACAGATTCGGTGAAGATTCATCTTCAATTGCATTCAACTCGCTTGAACACACCTTCACATGAGTTTTGTATAATGAACAACAAGCAGTACCTCTAGCAACTACCATAGTACCCTTGGTAAGCTTCCACTTTCTGCTGCCGAAGTGATTCTCATAACCTTCCTTGTCCAAGGCCATACCAGAAATCAAGTTGAGGCGCAAATCTGGAACATGTCTCACATCCTTCAAAGTAATAGTGCAGCCTACATCTGTTTGTATGCAAACATCACCAATTCCAATAATTTTGGACTAATCAGTGTTACCCATCCTCACAAACCCGAAGTCTCCAGCTTTGTACATCGTGAAGAATTCTCTCTTGGGAGTAGCGTGATACGAAGCACCTGTATCAATAACCCAATCAATCTTCTGATCAACAACATGTAAGCATTCTTCTTCCCCGAACGAAAGAAGCACAACATCCTCAGTAACTGTAGCTGCAGTATTCTTCTCCTCGACCTTCCCTTGCTCACCAATTTTCTGTTTGGCTAACCAGATCTTGCAATTTCTTTTGAAGTGACCCTCCTTGTTGCAATGAAAACACCTGTATGTAGCACCTTCTCTTGTCTTTGACTTGCTCCTATGATTTCTGGAATTTTTACTTTTACTGCGATTCAAGTTTCCCTTGTGAGATCCCCTGAAGTTACTTCTACCCCTGTTCTCTGCCACAAGTGCTTGTGTCTCAAAATTCAAACCCTGCTCCTTTCGTCTTGTTTCCTCGTTGTGTATGCTGTCCTTGACCATCTGCATGGTTATCTTTCCTTCCGGAGCTGAATTGCTTAGTGACACAACCAAAGTTTCCCAACTGTTAGGCAATGAACTGAGAAGCAACAATGCCTGAATCTCATCCTCAAGATTCAACTTCATGGTAGACAACTGGTTCACCAATCCCTGGAACTCACTCATATGCTCGGATACACTACTACCATCTTTATACTTCAGGTTCACAATCTTTCGAATCACAAAGGTTTTATTCTGAGCATTCTTTTTCTCGTACATGGACTCTAATGTAGTCCACAGTGTATAAGCATCCGTTTCCTGCGAAATATGGTAGGAACACACTTTGATCGATCCACTGTCTGATGTGACCGATCGTTTTTCTGTTCATCTTTTTCCAATCAGCCTCGGTTTTGTCCACTGGCTTTTTCCCCTTAAGCTCCAGTGGATCATACAAATCCTTGCAGTAAAGGATGTCTTCCATTCTAGGCTTCCATATCGAAAAATTAGATGATGTCAATTTAATCATGGCGCCACTTGATTCATCCATTTAATTTATCAAAGACCCACCGCGCAAAGAACCTTGCTTTGATACCACTTTGTTGGAAAAACTCCTCCAATTATAACTGTCTTTAAAAAATTAAATAAACCAGAAAATAATATCACAATAATAAATCAAACACAAGACACCGAATTTTACGTGGAAAACCCTCTAAAATTAAGAGGTAAAAACCACGGGTCGAACTCCGAACAATTCCACTATAATCAACTGTGAATACAAATATCCCTTCCAAGTTTTATAACTAAAAACTTGAAAATATAACAATAATTGAGAGAGTACAAGAATACCTTAATTTGAGTTAAAACTCAAATTATCTTACCACCCAAAATCTTCCGAATTAATTAAAGTCTCATAGCAATTAATTGACCCGAACAGATGGCGAAAATTCATGAACAAACCTTCACGAAACCTGTAGTACAAACTCTCCTTATTGTTTTTACCGAAAATAATCTCTGCCCACTCACTGTTGCAATATGTGCTTCTTAATCCCAAAAACAAAGTACTGCTCTCTTTTTTTTTCGTGTGTAATGTCATGCCTCACACTTCCCATATATATACACTTGCTGATGATGCTATCCCAAGTTGGATTCGGATTCTCCATGCCACGTGTACCACACATGTGATATATATATACTCCTAATTCCTATTTACTTTTAACAATTGACTTCTTATTGAATTAGACCAAAACTGCTTACGTGTTTTGTCCAAAACAAAAATCAATTCCAAGTCCAACTTGGTTTTAAAGGAAGAAAAAACTAAACAAAAGTATTCCTAATTAAAATAGAATAATCTCATGGGTTTGGACCCCACAAACCCAACAGCTTCGCCACTGGTTGTGATCGATTCATCATACAAATTTACTAAAAATAATCCGGGCGATGACCACCTCACGCCAACGTATCGTGGAATCTATCATACGTACATACATACGAACAGAGTGATATTGGCCTCTGTTATGACTTATGAGCTTCAAAACCATAACAGTAGGTACTTTCCTCATTAAGCTAAGTAACGGATTCTCCTCGCAATCCACTATATCAAAAATGACACTAAAACCATATTTTTTTTTCTAAAAAAGGACACTGAAATAACTATATTTGCATTATGCAATCCTGTGTCTTATCATAAAAGTTCACTACTTCATCCAATAACTATATTTTCTTTTTTCTTTTATTTTATTAGTAAATAAAGTGTTTAGATAAATACTTTCTCTTATTTTCTGAAAATGGACATCACAGTTCCTCCACTCCAATCTCTTGATTAAAAAAGTAGATTTGGCCGCTACGGGCCAATGGCAGTAGCAACATCTTGTCATGTATGGAGATTTATCAACTCATAATAATTTGATACATCATTTTATTAGTTATTTTTTATAATAACTATATTTGGTAACCGTAACGTTACACTTAAATAAAATACTCTTACAAGTTTGTGGAACCCTGAGAAATTTTGTGAAAATATCAATTTGATTTTTAAAAATAACACTCTTTTTCGGATAATAATTTGTACTTGTATGTATGTTGTACAATAGAGATTTTGTTTAAATTGTTGACGATATCATATTTGGCCCAATTTATTTCATGTTATCTAATCAAATTAATTGCTAGATACATTTTTTTAGTGCAAAAAAAGATATTTCCAGCCGAATTTTTTTTTTCAGCACAACCATACACTCTAAACTTGTAAATTTGTGTATCAAAAAGACCTGATATTTCATATGTAAAAATGTATTTTTGTATAAGCTTCTCCCACGTAATTGTGGGATCCACTTACTATTATATGAAGAGCAGAAGAGGAATCATATGAAATTATCATTTTTACATATGAAAATATCAATTTCCTATCAAAATTTGTATATTAATATCACTTTTTGCGAAATATTATTGGGATAAAATCCATTAAATGCCAATTATTAAATGTGAAATATTAAATGCCAATTATTAAATGCGAAATATTAAAATCACTGCCCAATTATGTACATTAAATGCCAGATTACTAGAGTTTTATTCATTGAATTATTGGGATAAAATCCATTGACCAAAATAGAAGATTATTAATTACTAAAATATTACACGTTGACAACATCTTCTTTGAGGTAGATCTATATAAAGTGGCTCGGAAGTTGGAATATTAAGCAAATTAAGAAGAGGAGATGGGTGTCAACAAAATTATCATTGTGTTTTTCATCATTGCTGCCTCAACGGCACTCATTGCAACCAGTGTTGGTAAATCATCCACCTCCCTCTATCGTCTTTTATATTATATTTATTTTATTTTATTTTTGGACATGCGATTTTTTTTACCTCCCTCGATCTACAATCTAGATTTCTGCGAGTTAAAGCAAGCTTACATCTACCCAAAGAAAAGAAATCTACTAATTTTCTAACTAGACAAAGTAGCAAAATGGGTAAATATTTACAAGTTTAAGAACAGTTGTGTATTATACAGTCGGGATATGGCGATCGATTTTTTGGGCTATGGTCGCCGTAGCCCAGAATAGCTATGGCAACGGTTTTCGACGGATAAAACCGTCGTTATAGCCCAAAAAATCGTCGTCATAGCCGACTGTGTAGCTGTGTCGATACATTTTTCCCTATATATATTTTGTCTGTATATTTGATCGACGTCAATTTTTCCCACAAATATATCATTTATTTATTTCTATAGTTAAATTTTCTATCTACAAAGCTAGATATGTGCACATTATGGTAATGTCACATCTACCAAAAAAATTAGTCGGAATATATGCCAAATTATTTTGACAGATACATTATATTTCTTTTTACTAATTCAGTTTTGTATTATGGCAGATACAAGTGGAAAACCTACGGAGCTTTGCCTTAATCGACAATGTACGCTGAAATTTCTTCCGGAAGATTGTGCAAAAGCATGTGTTGCCAAGGGATACAAGCTAGGGGTGTGTGAGTTCGTAGGGAGAGGATGTTGTTGTAAGAATTAGACAAAATTGTAATAAGCATCTACTCGATTCTATAAATAAATTAGACAAAATTATAATATCTGTAGTCCTTGGAACAAAGAATAACTAGTACTTTTTTTTTGGAACAGTCCAAAAACGACTAATATATATATATATACGATAAGGATCTTAGGTTCACCCAATTAAAAGCTCATCCAAGCTCACCCTCCTTTAGCGACGGACCGGGCGACGGTTCGTCCATCGCTATATATTCAACCGTCGTCTATATGTTGTCCGTCGCTATATGTTGTCTGTTGCTAAAAGCTAAGACGACAGTTGTATATATAGCGACGGACCAAACCGTCACCCGGTCTGTCGCTAAAGGGGTGTGAGTTGGGTGATCTTTTACTTTGGTGAGCTTAAGATCCGGACCGTATATATATATTTATATGGGCAATATATATACATTTTATACAATTATCAACAACAAAAAGGGCTTCTTCTTTTTTTAACAAATGGAACTCTTCTTAGAACGGAAGGGTAAACACTATTTACTGTTTTTCGTTGAATTTTGTGGGAAAGTATGGTTTTGGTGCCACAGGACAATTTGTTCTTGGTGAATCTATACTATTTTTGCTGAAGGAATGGAGAATGACAGGATTTGTTTGTATTGGTTATAAAATATTCTTTTCCACATCATATTATGAAAAATCTCCAATCCTCCATTAAAAAATGACAGTGTATGTGGGCTCCAAAAGATTTGTATGTGGGCAAGATTTGTTTCTCCCGTCTTATCCTTTTATCTTTGTAATGTGGCCCTTTTATTTTCTTTTTATTTATTTATTTATTTGTTTTGGTGGTTTATAGACAAGTATAGATTTTTCTGGATATTTATTTTTATAGACAAGTATACTATTTTTGCTGAAGGAATGGAGAATGACAGGATTTGTTTGTATTGGTTATAAAATATTCTTTTCCACGTCATATTATGAAAAATCTCCAGTCCTCCATTAAAAAATGACAGTGTATATGGGCTCCAAGAGATTTGTATGTGGGCAAGATTTGTTTCTCCCTTTTCTATCCTTTTATCTTTGTAATGTGGCCCTTTTATTTTCTTTTTATTTATTTATTTATTTATTTGTTTTGGTGGTTTATAGACAAGTTTATATTTTTCTGGATATTTATTTTTAAAGGAAACTCTGTCGATTTTTTTTGAAATTAGTAGCGACTACTTGATGTTTTGGTGGGTGGATATGTGTTTGATATTTTAGTGGCAATTACTAGAGAGAGTTTCTATTATTTTCGACTAGCTTGACTCCACAATTACTGTCGAGTGCTTTTTGAGTTTATGAGATAGAGAGAGTTTTTTGCATCTTTTATAATATGTGCAAAAAAATTGTATAATTGTTGAAAGAAGATTTTGCATCAAGCTTTCCACAACATAAACAAGTGTATTTCACTATTTCTTATGAGTTTTGCCTAACCATGCTTTTGGAATGAAAAAAAATTAGCTTAGGGATACAAAGTTCCTGAACATAAATAAGTGTATTTCTTATAGTTTGTTATGTACCTGTTTTGGCATCTCGAAGCATTTTGCGAACCATTGAGGAGCTTTGTTGTTGTTGTGCGGATTAATAAGGAGGAAAATTATGGTTTAGAAACATGTATAAATGCTTATGAACTTTGTCCAAAAAAATAATGCATATATCATGTTCGATAAATTGTTTATTATAGATTCTTAAGCTCAAATCGAGCAATTAAGCTGAGATAGTAAAGTCATTTTCATGTTCGATAGAAAGCTTCATACTTTAGTGTCACAAAAGGGAAAGAACAGTTAGGTCTGTGTAATATTTTTATCAGTATTACTTGGGACTCTTAATTGATTAAAAAGGTCATATTTTTAGTTTGGATGGATTGAATTTTGAGTTTGTTTTTGCTTTTGGTACTATTTTGTGTGCGACTGTAGCTTCCCTACATTGAATTATTGTGATTCTCTTAGTTTTTATTGGCTTAGTCATCTTTTTGCTATTGGAGAATTTTAGTATAATTATTTTCAAGTTATGATTTAAGTACTGGAATGGGTTGTATTTGTTTGCTCTGAACTAAAATGATTGCTCAATTTTTTTTTCCCATAATGTAAGAAATTACTTTTTCTCCAACTTTTTCATTTCTATGAGGTTTAAGGTTATTGTTTGTTGGATTTGGCCAAGAGTGATATGGATTTGGCTTGATTGAAAATTTAGGGGAAGTGTTTGGATTGAATTTAATTAGATAACAGCTACAATGATTTTGGCAAATATTATGGAAATTTTGACTGAGGTAATGAAAATTTTGTCTTCTATGAAGCTTTGGATTAACCGAATAGAGGAAAAGAGAAGGACAAAGTGGAATTCTTTATTTTGGTTTTTGGGAGAGGGGGTGTGGTTGTGGAGGGAAAGAGTTTCAGTGTTTCTCTGAGAAATTTGTAAATTAATCACCTATGTTGTGCATAAAGTGATTCGTGTTGGTCAAATTTCACTTGCAAGTAGATATATAATATGAATTGTGTAGTACTTCAATTTGTTTTAATTATCATGTAGTATTCCATCTGAGTAGCTTATTGTGATTTCATCAATTATATTTATACTTGGGCCCAATGTTTAGCTGTTTCCTCCTAATTTTAGTAGATCTTATTAATTTTTTTTAATAATTCATTTATTTTAATTTTTTTTTCCATTAATGTCGTGACAGAGGGATGACGACCTAGAAAATACCGTATGATAAGTTTTTTTTACTCATCATTTTCTTACTTTTTATCTAATTTTTTTACCCGCTTATTTACTATTCAACGTTTTTTGTCTACAGGTTCAAAAATTTTATCATAATAATGTAAGAGTGGTAATTCGCAATGAGTATGAACTAAATTGTCTCCGTATACGTGAGGTAGTGTATCCTCACACCTATTTCTCATTCATTTTTCAATTTTTTTTGTTTTTAAGTAGCGTTTTCTTACACAAAAGGAGAAAAAAAGGTCGGATGCTTTGGCGAATGCCAACTTTAAGAGGAAAGAAAATCAACCACTTTTAGCCAAGGAACAAAAAATAAATATTGCCAACTGGTATCACTTTTAATCCTATTCTTTTCTCTCTGTTTTTACAATGGATATGGATGTTATTGAATTTAAAAAAAAAAATTAAGTTTCGCTTTATGTAGAACGTTTGATTTGTCAACATGTTTTTGGTTTGTCTCATTTAATATTACTTATTTTTTTAGCGTGTTCTTACACAGAAGTAGAAAAAAAGGTTAGAAGAAAAAAGTGGTGGTGGTGGTCGGGTTGATTGAGAAAGCCACCAACTCAACCCATCAAATTGGCGGTCCGTCACTCTGATTCGGAGTTTCAAATCGCATGAAACGAGACCGTTCTCAGGTCCTCTCATATCATTCATAATTTTTAAAGACTCAATCCTTTTGTTCTAATTTCATCTTATTATTATCTGAACACATTAATTTAGTTCTAAATGTTTGAATTTGTTTTAAAGTTTTGAACTTTGACTATGAATGAGGTACTTCAGGTAATTTGGTTTGAAAGTTTTGAACTTTAGTTTGGAAACAAGGAACATATTTGTTGAATCTGAAAAGGATAATATATGGTCCTACTTTATAATTTAGTTAATTTATTATGTTTAGTCATTTAGCAGTTATAAAAAGTCCATAATATGAAATTATAGAGATTTCTGTAAAAACTTATGTTTTGTGTGATAGTTCGGTCGGTAAATTAAGTTGTAATTCAGAAGAATGTCAAATTATTTATCGTCCACCTTCAAATTTATGAGTAATCATGTTCAAATGAGTTTGGACTATAGTTATCGGTTAAGTTGCAAATTTCCTTCAGAGATCTTTGGAAACTATGTACACACACGTGTATCATGTCTGTAAATGTTTGAATTTGGTTTAAAGTTTTGAACTTTGACTAGAAATAAAAACTAGATTAACTGCAATTAATGAACTGAAATAGATTCATTTCTAAAATTATCTAGGGTTTTGAACTCTTTTTTTCTCTACATCATAGACACTTCTCTATATAATTGATGAAGCCAATCAGGCTACCGGAACCGCTGTGAAGTTCGCCAAAGATTGTGCCGGACATATTCGAAGGCGGAGTATACGGAGTTATCAGGCGGACGGTTATCATCGAAAACGATTTTCAATCTTCCGAGAATCAGAGCGTTGGATTGGTTCAACCTTTTGGAGCTTTCTTACAAGCAAATATTATATGTAAGTTCAATTTTTTTAGTCGCGCGTTTTAGTTTGTTTCGCTTGGCAGCTTAATAAAACTTGGGGAAAATGAAATATTAGCCTCAATTGTTGTCTACGATATGTTTACAATTTGGAAAACTTAGAGAGGAAATGGAATGGAAAAGTTAGGAGAATTTGCGATATTAAACAAAGTTTGTTTCTTTTTTATATGTTTTGTCCCTTCCCCCCAGCCCCACCCCCCCACCCACTACATACAAATGTGTGTGCTCATTTGTTTTTTAGATAATTCAGGATAAAGTAAGGGGTCTTATGTTTCGGATTTATAATTGTTTTATTTTGACTCATATATTTCGATAATTTTTATATTTCAAATATTTTCAAATATACATTGAAGGATACTTGGTGTAAGGTGTAAAGAATACGAAGTTGTTTCTCTATTATTTGCATGTGTGTAATTTTTTTGTTCTGCCTTTTGTAAAATTAACTAATTATACATGGTTATGATGATTTTGGGTATGGAATGATGGTTGTTTTGGTGGATTGGATACGTATTGATGATTGTAAGTTTTGTACACAGGTTTAGCTTTTTCTAGATATCTATTTTTAAAGGTAACTCTGCCGAAATTTCTATAAATTAGTAGCGACTAGCTTGATGTTTTGGTGGTTGTATATGTGTTGATATTGGGTATGTATTAATTTCTGCATGTGTGTATTTTTTGTGTTCAGTCTTTTTTAAAGTTAACTAATTATACATGGTTATGAAGATTTTGGGTATGGAATGATGGTTGTTTTGGTGGTTTAGAAACGTATTGATGATTGTAAGTTTTGTAGACAGGTTTAGATTTTTCTGAATATCTATTTTTAAATGAAACTATGCTGAAATTTCTTGAAATTAGTAGCGACTATCTTGATGTTTTGATTGTTAGATATGTGTTGATGATTGAGTATGTATTAATTATTGTGGTGGTATGGTGAATTATGATAATTGTTATGTTTGATTATAAGTTATTTTAGGTAGCAAAGAGTCTTTAGGTAATGTAGTATTTTCGAATTCTAATCTAATTTTTCGTTACGCCGTGCCTTCAGGCACGGAAAATTACTAGTACTCTTATACAGGGCGTCGATTTGAAATCTGAAATCGCTTCTATTCTCTTAACTTTGGATATCAACAGAACAATAACGCCTTTGCTTCTCTTAGAGATTTCAGGATGAGGGGGTCTTCTATTTCAGACGCCGGAATTGGGTGCTACGGGGCAAGATAGTGGGTCTTGCAGCGAGTCTTCAAAGCCGCGATTTCAACTCCTTCGGCAGCCACGGTTCCACCACCCACGTCCGCTTCCGTCACTTCTACTCTCTCTCCGACGCCCGCCTCTTCCTCAAGGTCTTCTTTTTTATTCTTTTTTTTTTTAATTTGGGATTTGATCCGGGTATTGAAGGAATTCTCAAGGTTTTCAGATTATATCTTAATCTTCGTGATATCTGTTTTGATTTTACTTTTTTAGTACTTTAAATTCTGATAGAACAAGTAATTCATTTGCTCAATTGAAATCCAAGATTAAGAAAAGGAAAAAAATCCCAATTAAAAGGGAGCTTTGTTGTGGAACAGAGCTAGTATTATGTAGAAAGTAAATTTAGTCAATATTTTGGGTTTTGGTGTTGGAATTAATCTAATCTTTAATTTTTGTTTATTGAATAATATTGACCTCCTCCCAAATCTCATTAAAAAACGAATTAATAATCTTGAATCCCTGCTGGCAAGCAAATACAAGAGATCCATGTGATGTGATGCAATGCACAATACATAATACCTGATTTTTCAAACAAACAAGCCTAATTAAGGAACTACCCGGATTTGCCAAGCAACTAAGCAATTAAACACAAGATATAATAGACAATCCAATCTTAACCAATAATAATCACCAAGAAGTATATTAATCAAAGTCACTCATCAAGTTCCGTTGCAATCCTAAATATAATTTAGTTCATAATTGAAATAAAAACCATAATCCACAATTTAAGCATCATCCATGAATTACAAAATAAAAGATAAAGATAAGTAAGGAAAAACACTTTTGAAGCAATCCTTGAACTCCTCAGTGATCTTGTATTTTGACCTTCCTTTGTGATGAATCCTTATTTCAAGCCTTAATCTCCTCCAAAACTAGGGTTATCCACCAGTAAATAAACTATATCCCCTTTATTAAGCTTGTTTATTTATGTCCTTTACCAAATCTTAATCCCTCAAGAATTAATATAACAAATCTCGAGTTGATTTCCTACCAAAAACGACAAAGTGCTTACTTCAACCCGACCCAGCACTGTCGCGCTAGGTTTTACACTGCCAAGAGCACTACCGTGCCATCATGCTCTTAAAGATCTCGGATTGCCAAGTGTTGTAGCGTCAATCCTTTGTTATTCCCAGCGTTGCCGCGCTATATAAGCCAACCTCACTCTGCAATCCCTGTTTGTCAAGTGCGGCCACACCATGTATTCCTTTCTTTCCGGCAGTGTCGTGCTAGTGCACCAGAACTGATACTCAGCTTCTGTTGCTCCGCTGTCTTTCCCAAATTGATACAGTTTTCCTCCCATGCTATGATTCCTATAAAAAAAGTACAATATGCATGAATAGATCACAAGCACTTAAAAACTAACAAAAGATTAAGCTCAAACACACTCGATTCATGGGTATAAAACTCACTCATCAAATACCCCCAAACTTGACCCTTTGCTTATCCTCAAGCAAAACAAAACAATGCAATGCAAAATAAAATCAACCATGATGCAAATGTGATTTAAGCTCTAACAAATCTATGAATCCGGCAACTAGTCGGTATGAATTCCAACCCTAAGCCTCAAAGATATCCTCAATAAACTCAAACAAAACATCAAATCAATGCAAACCAATAACTTAAACCAATCCGACAATCTAAAAATGTCATTACTCATTTAGTGTGTGTGTTATCGTTTAGTAGTTCAAACCAACTATAGATTAAACTGGATCACATAATTTACTTCTTAGAAGGCAAAACTCACAGTTCAAAGCAACTATTTTTGCAAACACAACAATTCCAGCTATAATCACTTACTTACCAAGCTCAAGGGTCTCTATGAAGGTTATTCCTGCTTTTATTCCATCACGAGTGCGAGTTACGCTCCATCCCGTGTTTAAACTTGACTGTGAAATGTCTGATTCTCTTAAGCTTTTCAGAACTATCCATTTAGCGAACTTTCGACCAACGACTCCCAAAACATATGGTTTTAGGGCGCTGGGTGTAGAGACACCCCTAGGGCTTACTTGTCCGAGTAGGAAAGGCGACAGAACCAAACAAGTCAATATAATAATGCATATATAAATATTTTTTTTCTATTTTCTTTTTTTCTTTTATATCTATACCCCATGGATTCCCCCAAACTTGGTTACTTATTTCCTTTTAGCCAGCTTCATGTCAAATTCACAGATGTCATTAAATTTTGAACTTTCATTTTCCCCCCTAGAAGATAATTATAAAATCCTTTGATCCAAGCTTGTCAAAAAAAACAAACCTAAGTGCTAACCGATTACATAAGCTTTTGACAAATGTAGATTACCCTCGTGACTCAATTTAAAGTTAAGCACCAATTGTCAATTCTGTTCAATTTACGTGAAATACCCTTCTCATCATTGGTCAAGCCAAGATCACACCAACACATCACACAGATTCATGCAAATGCAACTAAACTATGTGTACACAAACAGAAATCACATGAAAACAAATATGACTAATAACTATCATGTATATTACACAAACTAAATTGCAACACAATCCTAACACATATCAACAAAAACTAAAATGTAATATTACACTAAAATGTAATATTAATCACTGTTGTGCTTGGTTGTTCCGACAAGTTAAACAAATTGCGCTCCGCGATCATCACAGTCAACTCTCCATCTAATGCCACTTCTGGTCGCAATCCTCTTTCCAAAACAAATGATTTTCCAACTAAAACATCTTTCAGTTTGGTCCAATTTATTTGGTCCAATTTATTTCATGTTATCTAATCAAATTAATTGCTAGATACATCTTTTTAGTGCAAAAAAAGATATTTCCAGCCGAAAAAGATTTTTCAGCACAACCATACACTCTAAACTTGTAAATTTGTGTATCAAAAAGACCTGATATTTCCATATGTAAAAATGTATTTTTGTATAAGCTTCTCCCACGTAATTGTGGGATCCACTTACTATTATATGAAGAGCAGAAGAGGAATCATATGAAAATATCATTTTTACATATGAAAATATTAATTTCCTATCAAAATTTGTATATTAATATCACTTTTTGCGAAATATTATTGAGATAAAATCCATTAAATGCCAATTATTAAATGCGAAATATTAAATGCCAATTATTAAATGCGAAATATTAAAATCACTGCCCAATTATGTACATTAAATGCCAGATTACTAGAGTTTTATTCATTGGCAAGAACCCAAGATTACTAAAGATTATTGGGATAAAATCCATTGACCAAAATAGAAGATTATTAATTACTAAAATATTACACGTTGACAACATGCATCTTCTTTGAGGTAGATCCATATAAAGTGGCTCGGAAGTTGGAATATTAAGCAAATTAAGAAGAGGAGATGGGTGTCAACAAAATTATCATTGTGTTTTTCATCATTGCTGCCTCAACGGCACTCATTGCAACCAGTGTTGGTAAATCATCCACCTCCCTCTATCTTCTTTTATATTATATTTATTTTATTTTATTTTTGGACATGCGATTTTTTTTACCTCCCTCGATCTACAATCTAGATTTCTGCGAGTTAAAGCAAGCTTACATCTACCCAAAGAAAAGAAATCTACTAATTTTCTAACTAGACAAAGTAGCAAAATGGGTAAATATTTACAAGTTTAAGAACAGTTGTGTATTATACAGTCGGGATATGGCGATCGATTTTTTGGGCTATGGTCGCCGTAGCCCAGAATAGATATGGCAACGGTTTTCGACGGATAAAACCGTCGTTATAGCCCAAAAAATCGTCGTCATAGCCGACTGTGTAGCTGTGTCGATACATTTTTCCCTATATATATTTTGTCTGTATATTTGATCGACGTCAATTTTTCCCACAAATATATCATTTATTTATTTCTATAGTTAAATTTTCTATCTACAAAGCTAGATATGTGCACATTATGGTAATGTCACATCTACCAAAAAAATTAGTCGGAATATATGCCAAATTATTTTGACAGATACATTATATTTCTTTTTACTAATTCAGTTTTGTATTATGGCAGATACAAGTGGAAAACCTACGGAGCTTTGCCTTAATCGACAATGTACGCTGAAATTTCTTCCGGAAGATTGTGCAAAAGCATGTGTTGCCAAGGGATACAAGCTAGGGGTGTGTGAGTTCGTAGGGAGAGGATGTTGTTGTAAGAATTAGACAAAATTGTAATAAGCATCTACTCGATTCTATAAATAAATTAGACAAAATTATAATATCTGTAGTCCTTGGAACAAAGAATAACTAGTACTTTTTTTTCGGAACAGTCCAAAAACGACTAATATATATATATATACGATAAGGATCTTAGGTTCACCCAATTAAAAGCTCATCCAAGCTCACCCTCCTTTAGCGACGGACCGGGCGACGGTTCGTCCATCGCTATATATTAAACCGTCGTCTATATGTTGTCCGTCGCTATATGTTGTCTGTTGGTAAAAGCTAAGACGACAGTTGTATATATAGCGACGGACCAAACCGTCACCCGGTCTGTCGCTAAAGGGGTGTGAGTTGGGTGATCTTTTACTTTGGTGAGCTTAAGATCCGGACCGTATATATATATTTATATGGGCAATATATATACATTTTATACAATTATCAACAACAAAAAGGGCTTCTTCTTTTTTTAACAAATGGAACTCTTCTTAGAACGGAAGGGTAAACACTATTTACTGTTTTTCGTTGAATTTTGTGGGAAAGTATGGTTTTGGTGCCACAGTACAATTTGTTCTTGGTGAATCTATACTATTTTTGCTGAAGGAATGGAGAATGACAGGATTTGTTTGTATTGGTTATAAAATATTCTTTTCCACATCATATTATGAAAAATCTCCAATCCTCCATTAAAAAATGACAGTGTATGTGGGCTCCAAAAGATTTGTATGTGGGCAAGATTTGTTTCTCCCGTCTTATCCTTTTATCTTTGTAATGTGGCCCTTTTATTTTCTTTTTATTTATTTATTTATTTGTTTTGGTGGTTTATAGACAAGTATAGATTTTTCTGGATATTTATTTTTATAGACAAGTATACTATTTTTGCTGAAGGAATGGAGAATGACAGGATTTGTTTGTATTGGTTATAAAATATTCTTTTCCACGTCATATTATGAAAAATCTCCAGTCCTCCATTAAAAAATGACAGTGTATATGGGCTCCAAGAGATTTGTATGTGGGCAAGATTTGTTTCTCCCTTTTCTATCCTTTTATCTTTGTAATGTGGCCCTTTTATTTTCTTTTTATTTATTTATTTGTTTTGGTGGTTTATAGACAAGTTTATATTTTTCTGGATATTTATTTTTAAAGGAAACTCTGTCGATTTTTTTTGAAATTAGTAGCGACTACTTGATGTTTTGGTGGGTGGATATGTGTTTGATATTTTAGTGGCAATTACTAGAGAGAGTTTCTATTATTTTCGACTAGCTTGACTCCACAATTACTGTCGAGTGCTTTTTGAGTTTATGAGATAGAGAGAGTTTTTTGCATCTTTTATAATATGTGCAAAAAAATTGTATAATTGTTGAAAGAAGATTTTGCATCAAGCTTTCCACAACATAAACAAGTGTATTTCACTATTTCTTATGAGTTTTGCCTAACCATGCTTTTGGAATGAAAAAAAATTAGCTTAGGGATACAAAGTTCCTGAACATAAATAAGTGTATTTCTTATAGTTTGTTATGTACCTGTTTTGGCATCTCGAAGCATTTTGCGAACCATTGAGGAGCTTTGTTGTTGTTGTGCGGATTAATAAGGAGGAAAATTATGGTTTAGAAACATGTATAAATGCTTATGAACTTTGTCCAAAAAAATAATGCATATATCATGTTCGATAAATTGTTTATTATAGATTCTTAAGCTCAAATCGAGCAATTAAGCTGAGATAGTAAAGTCATTTTCATGTTCGATAGAAAGCTTCATACTTTAGTGTCACAAAAGGGAAAGAACAGTTAGGTCTGTGTAATATTTTTATCAGTATTACTTGGGACTCTTAATTGATTAAAAAGGTCATATTTTTAGTTTGGATGGATTGAATTTTGAGTTTGTTTTTGCTTTTGGTACTATTTTGTGTGCGACTGTAGCTTCCCTACATTGAATTATTGTGATTCTCTTAGTTTTTATTGGCTTAGTCATCTTTTTGCTATTGGAGAATTTTAGTATAATTATTTTCAAGTTATGATTTAAGTACTGGAATGGGTTGTATTTGTTTGCTCTGAACTAAAATGATTGCTCAATTTTTTTTTCCCATAATGTAAGAAATTACTTTTTCTCCAACTTTTTCATTTCTATGAGGTTTAAGGTTATTGTTTGTTGGATTTGGCCAAGAGTGATATGGATTTGGCTTGATTGAAAATTTAGGGGAAGTGTTTGGATTGAATTTAATTAGATAACAGCTACAATGATTTTGGCAAATATTATGGAAATTTTGACTGAGGTAATGAAAATTTTGTCTTCTATGAAGCTTTGGATTAACCGAATAGAGGAAAAGAGAAGGACAAAGTGGAATTCTTTATTTTGGTTTTTGGGAGAGGGGGTGTGGTTGTGGAGGGAAAGAGTTTCAGTGTTTCTCTGAGAAATTTGTAAATTAATCACCTATGTTGTGCATAAAGTGATTCGTGTTGGTCAAATTTCACTTGCAAGTAGATATATAATATGAATTGTGTAGTACTTCAATTTGTTTTAATTATCATGTAGTATTCCATCTGAGTAGCTTATTGTGATTTCATCAATTATATTTATACTTGGGCCCAATGTTTAGCTGTTTCCTCCTAATTTTAGTAGATCTTATTAATTTTTTTTAATAATTCATTTATTTTAATTTTTTTTCCATTAATGTCGTGACAGAGGGATGACGACCTAGAAAATACCGTATGATAAGTTTTTTTTACTCATCATTTTCTTACTTTTTATCTAATTTTTTTACCCGCTTATTTACTATTCAACGTTTTTTGTCTACAGGTTCAAAAATTTTATCATAATAATGTAAGAGTGGTAATTCGCAATGAGTATGAACTAAATTGTCTCCGTATACGTGAGGTAGTGTATCCTCACACCTATTTCTCATTCATTTTTCAATTTTTTTTGTTTTTAAGTAGCGTTTTCTTACACAAAAGGAGAAAAAAAGGTCGGATGCTTTGGCGAATGCCAACTTTAAGAGGAAAGAAAATCAACCACTTTTAGCCAAGGAACAAAAAATAAATATTGCCAACTGGTATCACTTTTAATCCTATTCTTTTCTCTCTGTTTTTACAATGGATATGGATGTTATTGAATTTAAAAAAAAAAATTAAGTTTCGCTTTATGTAGAACGTTTGATTTGTCAACATGTTTTTGGTTTGTCTCATTTAATATTACTTATTTTTTTAGCGTGTTCTTACACAGAAGTAGAAAAAAAGGTTAGAAGAAAAAAGTGGTGGTGGTGGTCGGGTTGATTGAGAAAGCCACCAACTCAACCCATCAAATTGGCGGTCCGTCACTCTGATTCGGAGTTTCAAATCGCATGAAACGAGACCGTTCTCAGGTCCTCTCATATCATTCATAATTTTTAAAGACTCAATCCTTTTGTTCTAATTTCATCTTATTATTATCTGAACACATTAATTTAGTTCTAAATGTTTGAATTTGTTTTAAAGTTTTGAACTTTGACTATGAATGAGGTACTTCAGGTAATTTGGTTTGAAAGTTTTGAACTTTAGTTTGGAAACAAGGAACATATTTGTTGAATCTGAAAAGGATAATATATGGTCCTACTTTATAATTTAGTTAATTTATTATGTTTAGTCATTTAGCAGTTATAAAAAGTCCATAATATGAAATTATAGAGATTTCTGTAAAAACTTATGTTTTGTGTGATAGTTCGGTAGGTAAACTAAGTTGTAATTCAGAAGAATGTCAAATTATTTATCGTCCACCTTCAAATTTATGAGTAATCATGTTCAAATGAGTTTGGACTATAGTTATCGGTTAAGTTGCAAATTTCCTTCAGAGATCTTTGGAAACTATGTACACACACGTGTATCATGTCTGTAAATGTTTGAATTTGGTTTAAAGTTTTGAACTTTGACTAGAAATAAAAACTAGATTAACTGCAATTAATGAACTGAAATAGATTCATTTCTAAAATTATCTAGGGTTTTGAACTCTTTTTTTCTCTACATCATAGACACTTCTCTATATAATTGATGAAGCCAATCAGGCTACCGGAACCGCTGTGAAGTTCGCCAAAGATTGTGCCGGACATATTCGAAGGCGGAGTATACGGAGTTATCAGGCGGACGGTTATCATCGAAAACGATTTTCAATCTTCCGAGAATCAGAGCGTTGGATTGGTTCAACCTTTTGGAGCTTTCTTACAAGCAAATATTATATGTAAGTTCAATTTTTTTAGTCGCGCGTTTTAGTTTGTTTCGCTTGGCAGCTTAATAAAACTTGGGGAAAATGAAATATTAGCCTCAATTGTTGTCTACGATATGTTTACAATTTGGAAAACTTAGAGAGGAAATGGAATGGAAAAGTTAGGAGAATTTGCGATATTAAACAAAGTTTGTTTCTTTTTTATATGTTTTGTCCCTTCCCCCCAGCCCCACCCCCCCACCCACTACATACAAATGTGTGTGCTCATTTGTTTTTTAGATAATTCAGGATAAAGTAAGGGGTCTTATGTTTCGGATTTATAATTGTTTTATTTTGACTCATATATTTCGATAATTTTTATATTTCAAATATTTTCAAATATACATTGAAGGATACTTGGTGTAAGGTGTAAAGAATACGAAGTTGTTTCTCTATTATTTGCATGTGTGTAATTTTTTTGTTCTGCCTTTTGTAAAATTAACTAATTATACATGGTTATGATGATTTTGGGTATGGAATGATGGTTGTTTTGGTGGATTGGATACGTATTGATGATTGTAAGTTTTGTACACAGGTTTAGCTTTTTCTAGATATCTATTTTTAAAGGTAACTCTGCCGAAATTTCTATAAATTAGTAGCGACTAGCTTGATGTTTTGGTGGTTGTATATGTGTTGATATTGGGTATGTATTAATTTCTGCATGTGTGTATTTTTTGTGTTCAGTCTTTTTTAAAGTTAACTAATTATACATGGTTATGAAGATTTTGGGTATGGAATGATGGTTGTTTTGGTGGTTTAGAAACGTATTGATGATTGTAAGTTTTGTAGACAGGTTTAGATTTTTCTGAATATCTATTTTTAAATGAAACTATGCTGAAATTTCTTGAAATTAGTAGCGACTATCTTGATGTTTTGATTGTTAGATATGTGTTGATGATTGAGTATGTATTAATTATTGTGGTGGTATGGTGAATTATGATAATTGTTATGTTTGATTATAAGTTATTTTAGGTAGCAAAGAGTCTTTAGGTAATGTAGTATTTTCGAATTCTAATCTAATTTTTCGTTACGCCGTGCCTTCAGGCACGGAAAATTACTAGTACTCTTATACAGGGCGTCGATTTGAAATCTGAAATCGCTTCTATTCTCTTAACTTTGGATATCAACAGAACAATAACGCCTTTGCTTCTCTTAGAGATTTCAGGATGAGGGGGTCTTATATTTCAGACGCCGGAATTGGGTGCTACGGGGCAAGATAGTGGGTCTTGCAGCGAGTCTTCAAAGCCGCGATTTCAACTCCTTCGGCAGCCACGGTTCCACCACCCACGTCCGCTTCCGTCACTTCTACTCTCTCTCCGACGCCCGCCTCTTCCTCAAGGTCTTCTTTTTTATTCTTTTTTTTTTTAATTTGGGATTTGATCCGGGTATTGAAGGAATTCTCAAGGTTTTCAGATTATATCTTAATCTTCGTGATATCTGTTTTGATTTTACTTTTTTAGTACTTTAAATTCTGATAGAACAAGTAATTCATTTGCTCAATTGAAATCCAAGATTAAGAAAAGGAAAAAAATCCCAATTAAAAGGGAGCTTTGTTGTGGAACAGAGCTAGTATTATGTAGAAAGTAAATTTAGTCAATATTTTGGGTTTTGGTGTTGGAATTAATCTTTGGAATTAATCTAATCTTTAATTTTTGTTTATTGAATAATATTGACCTCCTCCCAAATCTCATTAAAAAACGAATTAATAATCTTGAATCCCTGCTGGCAAGCAAATACAAGAGATCCATGTGATGTGATGCAATGCACAATACATAATACCTGATTTTTCAAACAAACAAGCCTAATTAAGGAACTACCCGGATTTGCCAAGCAACTAAGCAATTAAACACAAGATATAATAGACAATCCAATCTTAACCAATAATAATCACCAAGAAGTATATTAATCAAAGTCACTCATCAAGTTCCGTTGCAATCCTAAATATAATTTAGTTCATAATTGAAATAAAAACCATAATCCACAATTTAAGCATCATCCATGAATTACAAAATAAAAGATAAAGATAAGTAAGGAAAAACACTTTTGAAGCAATCCTTGAACTCCTCAGTGATCTTGTATTTTGACCTTCCTTTGTGATGAATCCTTATTTCAAGCCTTAATCTCCTCCAAAACTAGGGTTATCCACCAGTAAATAAACTATATCCCCTTTATTAAGCTTGTTTATTTATGTCCTTTACCAAATCTTAATCCCTCAAGAATTAATATAACAAATCTCGAGTTGATTTCCTACCAAAAACGACAAAGTGCTTACTTCAACCCGACCCAGCACCGTCGCGCTAGGTTTTACACTGCCAAGAGCACTACCGTGCCATCATGCTCTTAAAGATCTCGGATTGCCAAGTGTTGTAGCGTCAATCCTTTGTTATTCCCAGCGTTGCCGCGCTATATAAGCCAACCTCACTCTGCAATCCCTGTTTGTCAAGTGCGGCCACACCATGTATTCCTTTCTTTCCGGCAGTGTCGTGCTAGTGCACCAGAACTGATACTCAGCTTCTGTTGCTCCGCTGTCTTTCCCAAATTGATACAGTTTTCCTCCCATGCTATGATTCCTATAAAAAAAGTACAATATGCATGAATAGATCACAAGCACTTAAAAACTAACAAAAGATTAAGCTCAAACACACTCGATTCATGGGTATAAAACTCACTCATCAAATACCCCCAAACTTGACCCTTTGCTTATCCTCAAGCAAAACAAAACAATGCAATGCAAAATAAAATCAACCATGATGCAAATGTGATTTAAGCTCTAACAAATCTATGAATCCGGCAACTAGTCGGTATGAATTCCAACCCTAAGCCTCAAAGATATCCTCAATAAACTCAAACAAAACATCAAATCAATGCAAACCAATAACTTAAACCAATCCGACAATCTAAAAATGTCATTACTCATTTAGTGTGTGTGTTATCGTTTAGTAGTTCAAACCAACTATAGATTAAACTGGATCACATAATTTACTTCTTAGAAGGCAAAACTCACAGTTCAAAGCAACTATTTCTGCAAACACAACAATTCCAGCCATAATCACTTACTTACCAAGCTCAAGGGTCTCTATGAAGGTTATTCCTGCTTTTATTCCATCACGAGTGCGAGTTACGCTCCATCCCGTGTTTAAACTTGACTGTGAAATGTCTGATTCTCTTAAGCTTTTCAGAACTGTCCATTTAGCGAACTTTCGACCAACGACTCCCAAAACATATGGTTTTAGGGCGCTGGGTGTAGAGACACCCCTAGGGCTTACTTGTCCGAGTAGGAAAGGCGACAGAACCAAACAAGTCAATATAATAATGCATATATAAATATTTTTTTTCTATTTTCTTTTTTTCTTTTATATCTATACCCCATGGATTCCCCCAAACTTGGTTACTTATTTCCTTTTAGCCAGCTTCATGTCAAATTCACAGATGTCATTAAATTTTGAACTTTCATTTTCCCCCCCAGAAGATAATTATAAAATCCTTTGATCCAACTTTGTCAAAACAAACAAACCTAGGTGCTAACCGATTACATAAGCTTTTGACAAATGTAGATTACCCTCGTGACTCAATTTAAAGTTAAGCACCAATTGTCAATTCTGTTCAATTTACGTGAAATACCCATCTCATCATTGGCCAAGCCAAGATCACACAAACACATTACATAGATTCATGCAAATGCAACTAAACTATGTGTACACAAACAGAAATCACATGAAAACAAATATGACTAATAACTATCATGTATATTACACAAACTAAATTGCAACACAATCCTAACACATATCAACAAAAACTAAAATGTAATATTACACTAAAATGTAATATTAATCACTGTTGTGCTTGGTTGTTCCGACAAGTTAAACAAATTGCGCTCCGCGATCATCACAGTCAACTCTCCATCTAATGCCACTTCTGGTCGCAATCCTCTTTCCAAAACAAATGATTTTCCAACTAAAACATCTTTCAGTTTGGTCCAATTTATTTGGTCCAATTTATTTCATGTTATCTAATCAAATTAATTGCTAGATACATCTTTTTAGTGCAAAAAAAGATATTTCCAGCCGAAAAAGATTTTTCAGCACAACCATACACTCTAAACTTGTAAATTTGTGTATCAAAAAGACCTGATATTTCCATATGTAAAAATGTATTTTTGTATAAGCTTCTCCCACGTAATTGTGGGATCCACTTACTATTATATGAAGAGCAGAAGAGGAATCATATGAAATTATCATTTTTACATATGAAAATATCAATTTCCTATCAAAATTTGTATATTAATATCACTTTTTGCGAAATATTATTGGGATAAAATCCATTAAATGCCAATTATTAAATGCGAAATATTAAATGCCAATTATTAAATGCGAAATATTAAAATCACTGCCCAATTATGTACATTAAATGCCAGATTACTAGAGTTTTATTCATTGAATTATTGGGATAAAATCCATTGACCAAAATAGAAGATTATTAATTACTAAAATATTACACGTTGACAACATCTTCTTTGAGGTAGATCTATATAAAGTGGCTCGGAAGTTGGAATATTAAGCAAATTAAGAAGAGGAGATGGGTGTCAACAAAATTATCATTGTGTTTTTCATCATTGCTGCCTCAACGGCACTCATTGCAACCAGTGTTGGTAAATCATCCACCTCCCTCTATCTTCTTTTATATTATATTTATTTTATTTTATTTTTGGACATGCGATTTTTTTTACCTCCCTCGATCTACAATCTAGATTTCTGCGAGTTAAAGCAAGCTTACATCTACCCAAAGAAAAGAAATCTACTAATTTTCTAACTAGACAAAGTAGCAAAATGGGTAAATATTTACAAGTTTAAGAACATTTGTGTATTATACAGTCGGGATATGGCGACCAGTTTTTTGGTCTATTGTCGCTGTAGCCCAGAATAGCTATGGCAACGGTTTTCGACGGGTAAAACCGTCGCTATTGCCCAAAAAATTATCGTCATAGCCGATTGTGTAGCTGTGTAGATACATTTTTCCCTATATATATTTTGTCTGTATATTTGATCGACGTCACCTTTTTTGCACAAATATATCATTTATTTATTTTTATAGTTAAATTTTCTATATACAAGCTTGATATGTGCACATTATGGTAATGTCACATCTACCAAAAAAGTTAGTCCAAATATATGCCAAATTATTTTGACAGATACATTATATTTCTTTTTACTAATTCAGTTTTGTATTATGGCAGATACAAGTGGAAAACCTACGGAGCTTTGCCTTAATCGACAATGTACGCTGAAATTTCTTCCGGAAGATTGTGCAAAAGCATGTGTTGCCAAGGGATACAAGCTAGGGGTGTGTGAGTTTGTAGGGAGAGGATGTTGTTGTAAGAATTAGACATTAGAATTGTAATAAGCATCTGCTCATTCTATAAATAAATTAGACAAAATTGTAATATCTGTAGTCCTTGGAACAAAGAATAACTAGTACTTTTTTTTTGGAACAGTCCAAAAACGATTAATATATATATATATATATATATATATATATATATACGATAAGGATCTTAGGTTCACCCAATTAAAAGCTCATCCAAGCTCACCCTCCTTTAGCGATGGACCGGGCAACGGTTCGTCCATCGCTATATATTCAACCGTCGTCTATATGTTGTCCGTCGCTATATGTTGTCTGTCGCTAAAAGCTAAGACGACAGTTGTATATATAGCGACGGACCAAACCGTCACCCGGTCTGTCGCTAAAGGGGTGTGAGTTGGGTGATCTTTTACTTTGGTGAGCTTAAGATCCGGACCGTATATATATATTTATATGGGCAATATATATACATTTTATACAATTATCAACAACAAAATGGGCTTCTTTTTTTTTTAACAAATGGAACTCGTCTTAGAACGGAAGGGTAAACCCTATTTACTGTTTTTCATTGAATTTTGTGGGAAAGTATGGTTTTGGTGCCACAGGACAATTTGTTCTTAGTGAATCTATACTATTTTTGCTGAAGGAATGGAGAATGACAGAATTTGTTTGGATTGGTTATAAAATATTCTTTTCCACGTCATATTATGAAAAATCTCCAGTCCTCCATTAAAAAATGACAGTGTATATGGGCTCCAAGAGATTTGTATGTGGGCAAGATTTGTTTCTCCCTTTTCTATCCTTTTATCTTTGTAATGTGGCCCTTTTATTTTCTTTTTATTTATTTATTTATTTATTTGTTTTGGTGGTTTATAGACAAGTTTATATTTTTCTGGATATTTATTTTTAAAGGAAACTCTGTCGATTTTTTTTGAAATTAGTAGCGACTACTTGATGTTTTGGTGGGTGGATATGTGTTTGATATTTTAGTGGCAATTACTAGAGAGAGTTTCTATTATTTTCGACTAGCTTGACTCCACAATTACTGTCGAGTGCTTTTTGAGTTTATGAGATAGAGAGAGTTTTTTGCATCTTTTATAATATGTGCAAAAAAATTGTATAATTGTTGAAAGAAGATTTTGCATCAAGCTTTCCACAACATAAACAAGTGTATTTCACTATTTCTTATGAGTTTTGCCTAACCATGCTTTTGGAATGAAAAAAAATTAGCTTAGGGATACAAAGTTCCTGAACATAAATAAGTGTATTTCTTATAGTTTGTTATGTACCTGTTTTGGCATCTCGAAGCATTTTGCGAACCATTGAGGAGCTTTGTTGTTGTTGTGCGGATTAATAAGGAGGAAAATTATGGTTTAGAAACATGTATAAATGCTTATGAACTTTGTCCAAAAAAATAATGCATATATCATGTTCGATAAATTGTTTATTATAGATTCTTAAGCTCAAATCGAGCAATTAAGCTGAGATAGTAAAGTCATTTTCATGTTCGATAGAAAGCTTCATACTTTAGTGTCACAAAAGGGAAAGAACAGTTGGGTCTGTGTAATATTTTTATCAGTATTACTTGGGACTCTTAATTGATTAAAAAGGTCATATTTTTAGTTTGGATGGATTGAATTTTGAGTTTGTTTTTGCTTTTGGTACTATTTTGTGTGCGACTGTAGCTTCCCTACATTGAATTATTGTGATTCTCTTAGTTTTTATTGGCTTAGTCATCTTTTTGCTATTGGAGAATTTTAGTATAATTATTTTCAAGTTATGATTTAAGTACTGGAATGGGTTGTATTTGTTTGCTCTGAACTAAAATGATTGCTCAATTTTTTTTTCCCATAATGTAAGAAATTACTTTTTCTCCAACTTTTTCATTTCTATGAGGTTTAAGGTTATTGTTTGTTGGATTTGGCCAAGAGTGATATGGATTTGGCTTGATTGAAAATTTAGGGGAAGTGTTTGGATTGAATTTAATTAGATAACAGCTACAATGATTTTGGCAAATATTATGGAAATTTTGACTGAGGTAATGAAAATTTTGTCTTCTATGAAGCTTTGGATTAACCGAATAGAGGAAAAGAGAAGGACAAAGTGGAATTCTTTATTTTGGTTTTTGGGAGAGGGGGTGTGGTTGTGGAGGGAAAGAGTTTCAGTGTTTCTCTGAGAAATTTGTAAATTAATCACCTATGTTGTGCATAAAGTGATTCGTGTTGGTCAAATTTCACTTGCAAGTAGATATATAATATGAATTGTGTAGTACTTCAATTTGTTTTAATTATCATGTAGTATTCCATCTGAGTAGCTTATTGTGATTTCATCAATTATATTTATACTTGGGCCCAATGTTTAGCTGTTTCCTCCTAATTTTAGTAGATCTTATTAATTTTTTTTAATAATTCATTTATTTTAATTTTTTTTTCCATTAATGTCGTGATAGAGGGATGACGACCTAGAAAATACCGTATGATAAGTTTTTTTTACTCATCATTTTCTTACTTTTTATCTAATTTTTTTACCCGCTTATTTACTATTCAACGTTTTTTGTCTACAGGTTCAAAAATTTTATCATAATAATGTAAGAGTGGTAATTCGCAATGAGTATGAACTAAATTGTCTCCGTATACGTGAGGTAGTGTATCCTCACACCTATTTCTCATTCATTTTTCAATTTTTTTTGTTTTTAAGTAGCGTTTTCTTACACAAAAGGAGAAAAAAAGGTCGGATGCTTTGGCGAATGCCAACTTTAAGAGGAAAGAAAATCAACCACTTTTAGCCAAGGAACAAAAAATAAATATTGCCAACTGGTATCACTTTTAATCCTATTCTTTTCTCTCTGTTTTTACAATGGATATGGATGTTATTGAATTTAAAAAAAAAATTAAGTTTCGCTTTATGTAGAACGTTTGATTTGTCAACATGTTTTTGGTTTGTCTCATTTAATATTACTTATTTTTTTAGCGTGTTCTTACACAGAAGTAGAAAAAAAGGTTAGAAGAAAAAAGTGGTGGTGGTGGTCGGGTTGATTGAGAAAGCCACCAACTCAACCCATCAAATTGGCGGTCCGTCACTCTGATTCGGAGTTTCAAATCGCATGAAACGAGACCATTCTCAGGTCCTCTCATATCATTCATAATTTTTAAAGACTCAATCCTTTTGTTCTAATTTCATCTTATTATTATCTGAACACATTAATTTAGTTCTAAATGTTTGAATTTGTTTTAAAGTTTTGAACTTTGACTATGAATGAGGTACTTCAGGTAATTTGGTTTGAAAGTTTTGAACTTTAGTTTGGAAACAAGGAACATATTTGTTGAATCTGAAGAGGATAATATATGGTCCTACTTTATAATTTAGTTAATTTATTATGTTTAGTCATTTAGCAGTTATAAAAAGTCCATAATATGAAATTATAGAGATTTCTGTAAAAACTTATGTTTTGTGTGATAGTTCGGTAGGTAAACTAAGTTGTAATTCAGAAGAATGTCAAATTATTTATCGTCCACCTTCAAATTTATGAGTAATCATGTTCAAATGAGTTTGGACTATAGTTATCGGTTAAGTTGCAAATTTCCTTCAGAGATCTTTGGAAACTATGTACACACACGTGTATCATGTCTGTAAATGTTTGAATTTGGTTTAAAGTTTTGAACTTTGACTAGAAATAAAAACTAGATTAACTGCAATTAATGAACTGAAATAGATTCATTTCTAAAATTATCTAGGGTTTTGAACTCTTTTTTTCTCTACATCATAGACACTTCTCTATATAATTGATGAAGCCAATCAGGCTACCGGAACCGCTGTGAAGTTCGCCAAAGATTGTGCCGGACATATTCGAAGGCGGAGTATACGGAGTTATCAGGCGGACAGTTATCATCGAAAACGATTTTCAATCTTCCGAGAATCAGAGCGTTGGATTGGTTCAACCTTTTGGAGCTTTCTTACAAGCAAATATTATATGTAAGTTCAATTTTTTTAGTCGCGCGTTTTAGTTTGTTTCGCTTGGCAGCTTAATAAAACTTGGGGAAAATGAAATATTAGCCTCAATTGTTGTCTACGATATGTTTACAATTTGGAAAACTTAGAGAGGAAATGGAATGGAAAAGTTAGGAGAATTTGCGATATTAAACAAAGTTTGTTTCTTTTTTATATGTTTTGTCCCTTCCCCCCAGCCCCACCCCCCCACCCACTACATACAAATGTGTGTGCTCATTTGTTTTTTAGATAATTCAGGATAAAGTAAGGGGTCTTATGTTTCGGATTTATAATTGTTTTATTTTGACTCATATATTTCGATAATTTTTATATTTCAAATATTTTCAAATATACATTGAAGGATACTTGGTGTAAGGTGTAAAGAATACGAAGTTGTTTCTCCTTCGGCAGCCACGGTTCCACCACCCACGTCCGCTTCCGTCACTTCTACTCTCTCTCCGACGCCCGCCTCTTCCTCAAGGTCTTCTTTTTTATTCTTTTTTTTTAATTTGGGATTTGATCCGGGTATTGAAGGAATTCTCAAGGTTTTCAGATTATATCTTAATCTTCGTGATATCTGTTTTGATTTTACCTTTTTAGTACTTTAAATTCTGATAGAACAAGTAATTCATTTGCTCAATTGAAATCCAAGATTAAGAAAAGGAAAAAAATCCCAATTAAATGGGAGCTTTGTTGTGGAACAGAGCTAGTATTATGTAGAAAGTAAATTTAGTCAATATTTTGGGTTTTGGTGTTGGTTCTTAGTTCCTGAAGCTATAAGAAATTTGCTGGGTTAAAACAACTAACGACACCCAAACAAAAAAATAAAATAAAAGTATATTCATGTAAAAAATTAGTAGTATTCGTTTTAAGATAGCAGATGAAAAGATGTGAAATATTAACATGTATTCCCTCAGATGAAAAATAAATGGTAGGTTTATGAAATGTAATGTGTTCTTTTGTTTGTACTGTTTCTTTATGTTTTCAGCTGTTGCTGCTGCTAAAAATGTCAATAACATTTTAGGAAATTGCTTGCCAAAAACGACAAAGTGCTTACTTCAACCCGACCCAGCACTGTCGCGCTAGGTTTTACACTGCCAAGAGCACTACCGTGCCATCATGCTCTTAAAGATCTCGGATTGCCAAGTGTTGTAGCGTCAATCCTTTGTTATTCCCAGCGTTGCCGCGCTATATAAGCCAACCTCACTCTGCAATCCCTGTTTGTCAAGTGCGGCCACACCATGTATTCCTTTCTTTCCGGCAGTGTCGTGCTAGTGCACCAGAACTGATACTCAGCTTCTGTTGCTCCGCTGTCTTTCCCAAATTGATACAGTTTTCCTCCCATGCTATGATTCCTATAAAAAAAAGTACAATATGCATGAATAGATCACAAGCACTTAAAAACTAACAAAAGATTAAGCTCAAACATACTCGATTCATGGGTATAAAACTCACTCATCAAATACCCCCAAACTTGACCCTTTGCTTATCCTCAAGCAAAACAAAACAATGCAATGCAAAATAAAATCAACCATGATGCAAATGTGATTTAAGCTCTAACAAATCTATGAATCCGGCAACTAGTCGGTATGAATTCCAACCCTAAGCCTCAAAGATATCCTCAATAAACTCAAACAAAACATCAAATCAATGCAAACCAATAACTTAAACCAATCCGACAATCTAAAAATGTCATTACTCATTTAGTGTGTGTGTGATCGTTTAGTAGTTCAAACCAACTATAGATTAAACTGGATCACATAATTTACTTCTTAGAAGGCAAAACTCACAGTTCAAAGCAACTATTTCTGCAAACACAACAATTCCAGCCATAATCACTTACTTACCAAGCTCAAGGGTCTCTATGAAGGTTATTCCTGCTTTTATTCCATCACGAGTGCGAGTTACGCTCCATCCCGTGTTTAAACTTGACTGTGAAATGTCTGATTCTCTTAAGCTTTTCAGAACTATCCATTTAGCGAACTTTCGACCAACGACTCCCAAAACATATGGTTTTAGGGCGCTGGGTGTAGAGACACCCCTAGGGCTTACTTGTCCGAGTAGGAAAGGCGACAGAACCAAACAAGTCAATATAATAATGCATATATAAATATTTTTTTTCTATTTTCTTTTTTTCTTTTATATCTATACCCCATGGATTCCCCCAAACTTGGTTACTTATTTCCTTTTAGCCAGCTTCATGTCAAATTCACAGATGTCATTAAATTTTGAACTTTCATTTTCCCCCCCAGAAGATAATTATAAAATCCTTTGATCCAACTTTGTCAAAACAAACAAACCTAGGTGCTAACCGATTACATAAGCTTTTGACAAATGTAGATTACCCTCGTGACTCAATTTAAAGTTAAGCACCAATTGTCAATTCTGTTCAATTTACGTGAAATACCCATCTCATCATTGGCCAAGCCAAGATCACACAAACACATTACATAGATTCATGCAAATGCAACTAAACTATGTGTACACAAACAGAAATCACATGAAAACAAATATGACTAATAACTATCATGTATATTACACAAACTAAATTGCAACACAATCCTAACACATATCAACAAAAACTAAAATGTAATATTACACTAAAATGTAATATTAATCACTGTTGTGCTTGGTTGTTCCGACAAGTTAAACAAATTGCGCTCCGCGATCATCACAGTCAACTCTCCATCTAATGCCACTTCTGGTCGCAATCCTCTTTCCAAAACAAATGATTTTCCAACTAAAACATCTTTCAGTTTGGTCCAATTTATTTGGTCCAATTTATTTCATGTTATCTAATCAAATTAATTGCTAGATACATCTTTTTAGTGCAAAAAAAGATATTTCCAGCCGAAAAAGATTTTTCAGCACAACCATACACTCTAAACTTGTAAATTTGTGTATCAAAAAGACCTGATATTTCCATATGTAAAAATGTATTTTTGTATAAGCTTCTCCCACGTAATTGTGGGATCCACTTACTATTATATGAAGAGGAGAAGAGGAGTCATATGAAAATATCATTTTTACATATGAAAATATCAGTTTTCTATCAAAATTTGTATATTAATATCACTTTTTGCGAAATATTATTGGGATAAAATCCATTAAATGCCAATTATTAAATGCAAAATATTAAATGCCAATTATTAAATGCGAAATATTAAAATCACTGCCCAATTATGTACATTAAATGCCAGATTACTAGAGTTTTATTCATTGAATTATTGGGATAAAATCCATTGACCAAAATAGAAGATTATTAATTACTAAAATATTACACGTTGACAACATCTTCTTTGAGGTAGATCTATATAAAATGGCTTGGAAGTTGGAATATTAAGCAAATTAAGAAGAGGAGATGGGTGTCAACAAAATTATCGTTGTGTTTTTCATCATAGCTGCCTCAACGGCACTCATTGCAACCAGTGTTGGTAAATCATCCACCTCCCTCTATCTTATTTTATATTATATTTATTTTATTTTATTTTTGGTCAAGCGATTTTTTTTTACCTCCCTCGATCTACAATCTAGATTTGTGCAAGTTAAAGCAAGCTTACATCTACCCAAAGAAAAGAAATCTACTAATTTTCTAACTAGACAAAGTAGCAAAATGGGTAAATATTTACAAGTTTAAGAACAGTTGTGTATTATACAGTCGGGATATGGCGACCGATTTTTTGGGCGATTTTTTGGGCTATGGTGGCCGTAGTCCAGAATAGCTATGGCAACCGTTTTCGACGGGTAAAACCGTCGCTATGACCCAACAAATCGTCGTCATAGCCGACTGTGTAGCTATGTAGATACATTTTTCCCAATATATATTTTGTCTGTATCTGATCGACGTCAATTTTTTCCACAAATATATTATTTTCTTTTTTTATATAGTTAAATTTTCTATCTACAAAGCTAGATATGTGCACATTATGGTAATGTCACATCTACCAAAAAAATTAGTAGAAATATATGCCAAATTATTTTGACAGATACATTATATTTCTTTTTACTAATTCAGTTTTGTATTATGGCAGATACAAGTGGAAAACCTACGGAGCTTTGCCTTAATCGACAATGTACGCTGAAATTTCTTCCGGAAGATTGTGCAAAAGCATGTGTTGCCAAGGGATACAAGCTAGGGGTGTGTGAGTTTGTAGGGAGAGGATGTTGTTGTAACAATTAGACATGAGAATTGTAATAAGCATCTACTCATTCTATAAATAAATTGTTCCATATATTTAAAAATATCTGTAGTCCTTGGAACAAAGAATAACTAGTACTTTTTTCTTTTTTGGAACAGTCCAAAAACGACTAATATATATATATATATATATATATGGGCTATATATATATACATTTTATACAATTATCAACAACAAAAAGGGCTGCTTCTTTTTTTTTAACAAATGGAACTCTTCTTAGAACGAAAGGGTAAACACTATTTACTGTTTTTCGTTGAATTTTGTGGGAAAGTATGGTTTTGGTGCCACAGGACAATTTGTTCTTAGTGAATCTATACTATTTTTGCTGAAGGAATGGAGAATGACAGAATTTGTTTGGATTGGTTATAAAATATTTTTTTCCACATCATATTATGCAAAATCTCCAGTCCTCCATTAAAAAATGACAGTGTATGTGGGCTCCAAAAGATTTGTATGTGGGCAATATTTGTTTCTCCCTTTTCTATCCTTTTATCTTTGTAATGTGGCCCTTTTATTTTCTTTTTATTTATTTATTTATTTATTTGTTTTGGTGGTTTATAGACAAGTACAGATTTTCTGGATATTTATTTTTAAAGGAAACTCTGTCATTTTTTTTTGAAATTAGTAGCGACTAGCTTGATGTTTTGGTGGGTGGATATGTGTTTGATATTTTAGTGGCAATTACTAGAGAGAGTTTCTATTACTTTCGACTAGCTTGACTCTACAATTACTGTTGAGTGCTTTTTGAGTTTATGAGATAGAGAGAGTTTTTTGCATCTTTTATAATATGTGCAAACAAATTGTATAATTGTTGAAAGAATATTTTGCATCAAGCTTTCCACAACATAAACAAGTGTATTTCTTATGAGTTTTGCCTAACCATGCTTTTGGAATGAAAAAAAATTAGCTTAGGGATACAAAGTTCCTGAACATAAATAAGTGTATTTTTTATAGTTTGTTATGTACCTGTTTTGGCATCTCGAAGCATTTTGCGAACCATTGAGGAGCTTTGTTGTTGTTGTGCGGATTAATAAGGAGGAAAATTATGGTTTAGAAACATGTATAAATGCTTATGAACTTTGTCCAAAAAAATAATGCACATATCATGTTCGATAAATTGTTTATTATAGATTCTTAAGCTCAAATCGAGCAATTAAGCTGAGATAGTAAAGTCATTTTCATGTTCGGTAGAAAGCTTCATACTTTAGTGTCACAAAAGGAAAAGAACAGTTGGGTATGTGTAATATTTTTATCAGTATTACTTGGGACTCTTAATTGATTAAAAAGGTCATATTTTTAGTTTTGATGGATTGAATTTTGAGTTTGTTTTTGCTTTTGGTACTATTTTGTGTGCGACTGTAGCTTCCCTACATTGAATTATTGTGATTCTCTTAGTTTTTATTGGCTTAGTTATCTTTTTGCTACTGGAGAATTTTAGTATAATTAGTTTCAAGTTATGATTTAAGTACTGGAATGGGTTGTATTTGTTTGCTTTGAACTAAAATGATTGCTCAAATTTTTTTTTCCCATAATGTAAGAAATTACTTTTTCTCCAACTTTTTCATTTCTATGAGGTTTAAGGTTATTGTATTCGAGATGTTGTTGGATTTGGCCAAGAGTGATATGGATTTGGCTTGATTGAAAATTTAGGGGAAGTTTTTGGATTGAATTTAATTAGATAACAGCTACAATGATTTTGGAAAATATTATGGAAATTTTGACTGAGGTAATGAAAATTTTGTCTTCTATAGAGCTTTGGATTAACCGAGTAGAGGAAAAGAGAAGGACAAAGTGGAATTCTTTATTTTTGTTTTTGGGAGAGGGGGGGTGTGGTTGTGGAGGGTAAGAGTTTTAGTGTTTTTCTGAGAAATTTGTAAATTAATCACCCATGTTGTGCATAAAGTGATTCGTGTTGGTCAAATTTCACTTGCAAGTAGATATATAATATGAATTGTGTAGTACTTCAATTTGTTTTAATTATCATGTAGTATTCCATATGAGTTGCTTATTGTGATTTCATCAATTATATTTATACTTGGGCCCAATGTTTAGCTGTTTCCTCCTAATTTTAGTAGATCTTATTGATTTTTTTTAATAACTCATTTTTTAAAATTTATTTTCATTAATGTCGTGACAGAGGGATGACGACCTAGAAAATACTGTATGATAAGTTTTTTTTACTCATCATTTTCTTACTTTTTATCTAATTTTTTTACCTGCTTATTTACTATTCAACGTTTTTTTGTCTACAGGTTCAAAGATTTTGTCATAATATTGTAAGAGTGGTAATTCGCAATGAGTATGAACTAAATTGTCTCCGTATACGTGAGGTAGTGTATCCTCACACCTATTTCTCCTTCATTTTTCATTTTTTTTGTTTTTAAGTAGCATTTTCTTACACAAAAGGAGAAAAAAAGATCGGATGCTTTGGCGAATGCCAACTTTAAGGGGAAAGAAAATCAACCACTTTTATCCAAGGAACAAAAAATAAATATTGCCAACTGGTATCACTTTTAATCCTATTCTTTTCTCTCTGTTTTTACAATGGATTTGGATGTTATTGAATTTTAAAAAAAATTTAAGTTTCGCTTTATGTAGAACGTTTGATTTGTCAACATGTTTTTGGTTTGTCTCATTTAATATTACTTATTTTTTTAGCGTGTTCTTACACAGAAGTAGAAAAAAAGGTTAGAAGGAAAAAGTGGTGGTGATGGTCGGGTTGATTGAGAAAGCCACCAACTCAACCCATCAAATTGGTGGTCCGTCACTCTGATTCGGAGTTTCAAATCGCATGAAACGAGACCATTCTCAGGTCCTCTCATATCATTCATAATTTTTAAAGACTCAATCCTTTTGTTCTAATTTCATCTTATTATTATCTGAACACATTAATTTAGTTCTAAATGTTTGAATTTGTTTTAAAGTTTTGAACTTTGACTATGAATGAGGTACTTCAGGTAATTTGGTTTGAAAGTTTTGAACTTTAGTTTGGAAACAAGGAACTTATTTGTTGAATCTGAAGAGGATAATATATGGTCCTACTTTATAATTTAGTTAATTTATTATGTTTAGTCATTTAGCAGTTATAAAAAGTCCATAATATGAAATTATAGAGATTTCTGTAAAAACTTATGTTTTGTGTGATAGTTCGGTAGGTAAATTAAGTTGTAATTCAAAAGAATGTCAAATTATTTATCGTCCACCTTCAAATTTATGAGTAATCATGTTCAAATGAGTTTGGACTATAGTTATCGGTTAAGTTGTAAATTTCCTTCAGAGATCTTTGGAAACTATGTACACACACGTGTATCATGTCTGTAAATGTTTGAATTTGGTTTAAAGTTTTGAACTTTGACTAGAAATAAAAACTAGATTAACTGCAATTAATGAACTGAAATAGATTCATTTCTAAAATTATCTAGGGTTTTGAACTCTTTTTTTCTCTACATCATAGACACTTCTCTATATAATTGATGAAGCCAATCAGGCTACCGGAACCGCTGTGAAGTTCGCCAAAGATTGTGCCGGACATATTCGAAGGCGGAGTATACGGAGTTATCAGGCGGACGGTTATCATCGAAAACGATTTTCAATCTTCCGAGAATCAGAGCGTTGGATTGGTTCAACCTTTTGGGGCTTTCTTACAAGCAAATATTATATGTAAGTTCAATTTTTTTAGTCGCGCGTTTTAGTTTGTTTCGCTTGGCAGCTTAATAAAACTTGGGGAAAATGAAATATTAGCCTCAATTGTTGTCTACGATATGTTTGCAATTTGGAAAACTTAGAGAGGAAATGGAATGGAAAAGTTAGGAGAATTTGCGATATTAAACAAAGTTTGTTTCTTTTTTATATGTTTTGTCCCTTCCCCTCCCCCCCCCCCCCCACTACATACAAATGTGTGTGCTCATTTGTTTTTTAGATAATTCAGGATAAAGTAAGGGGTCTTATGTTTCGGATTTATAATTGTTTTATTTTGACTCATATATTTCGATAATTTTTATATTTCAAATATTTTCAAATATACATTGAAGGATACTTGGTGTAAGATGTAAAGAATACGAAGTTGTTTCTCTATTATTTGCATGTGTGTAATTTTTTTGTTCCGCCTTTTGTAAAATTAACTAATTATTCATGGTTATGATGATTTTGGGTATGGAATGATGGTTGTTTTGGTGGATTGGATACGTATTGATGATTGTAAGTTTTGTACACAGGTTTAGCTTTTTCTAGATATCTATTTTTAAAGGTAACTCTGCCGAAATTTCTATAAATTAGTAGCGACTAGCTTGATGTTTTGGTGGTTGTATATGTGTTGATATTGGGTATGTATTAATTTCTGCATGTGTGTATTTTTTGTGTTCAGTCTTTTTTAAAGTTAACTAATTATACATGGTTATGAAGATTTTGGGTATGGAATGATGGTTGTTTTGGTGGTTTAGAAACGTATTGATGATTGTAAGTTTTGTAGACAGGTTTAGATTTTTCTGAATATCTATTTTTAAATGAAACTATGCTGAAATTTCTTGAAATTAGTAGCGACTATCTTGATGTTTTGATTGTTAGATATGTGTTGATGATTGAGTATGTATTAATTATTGTGGTGGTATGGTGAATTATGATAATTGTTATGTTTGATTATAAGTTATTTTAGGTAGCAAAGAGTCTTTAGGTAATGTAGTATTTTCGAATTCTAATCTAATTTTTCGTTACGTCGTGCCTTCAGGCACGGAAAATTACTAGTACTCTTATACAGGGCGTCGATTTGAAATCTGAAATCGCTTCTATTCTCGTAACTTTGGATATCAACAGAACAATAACGCCTTTGCTTCTCTTAGAGATTTCAGGATGAGGGGGTCTTCTATTTCAGACGCCGGAATTGGGTGCTACGGGGCAAGATAGTGGGTCTTCCAGCGAGTCTTCAAAGCCGCGATTTCAACTCCTTCGGCAGCCACGGTTCCACCACCCACGTCCGCTTCCGTTACTTCTACTCTCTCTCCGACGCCCGCCTCTTCCTCAAGGTCTTCTTTTTTATTCTTTTTTTTTAATTTGGGATTTGATCCGGGTATTGAAGGAATTCTCAAGGTTTTCAGATTATATCTTAATCTTCGTGATATCTGTTTTGATTTTACTTTTTTAGTACTTTAAATTCTGATAGAACAAGTAATTCATTTGCTCAATTGAAATCCAAGATTAAGAAAAGGAAAAAAATCCCAATTAAATGGGAGCTTTGTTGTGGAACAGAGCTAGTATTATGTAGAAAGTAAATTTAGTCAATATTTTGGGTTTTGGTGTTGGTTCTTAGTTCCTGAAGCTATAAGAAATTAGCTGGGTTAAAACAACTAACGACACCCAAACAAAAAAATAAAATAAAAGTATATTCATGTAAAAAATTAGTAGTATTCGTTTTAAGATAGCAGATGAAAAGATGTGAAATATTAACATGTATTCCCTCAGATGAAAAATAAATGGTAGGTTTATGAAATGTAATGTGTTCTTTTGTTTGTACTGTTTCTTTATGTTTTCAGCTGTTGCTGCTGCTAAAAATGTCAATAACATTTTGGGAGGGAGGAAATTGCTTGAATCAGAGTTCCCAAAGAGAGCTAAATCTTTGGAATTAATCTAATCTTTAATTTTTGTTTATTGAATAATATTGACCTCCTCCCAAATCTCATTAAAAAACGAATTAATAATCTTGAATCCCTGCTGGCAAGCAAATACAAGAGATCCATGTGATGTGATGCAATGCACAATACATAATACCTGATTTTTCAAACAAACAAGCCTAATTAAGGAACTACCCGGATTTGCCAAGCAACTAAGCAATTAAACACAAGATATAATAGACAATCCAATCTTAACCAGTAATAATCACCAAGAAGTATATTAATCAAAGTCACTCATCAAGTTCCGTTGCAATCCTAAATATAATTTAGTTCATAATTGAAATAAAAACCATAATCCACAATTTAAGCATCATCCATGAATTACAAAATAAAAGATAAAGATAAGTAAGGAAAAACACTTTTGAAGCAATCCTTGAACTCCTCAGTGATCTTGTATTTTGACCTTCCTTTGTGATGAATCCTTATTTCAAGCCTTAATCTCCTCCAAAACTAGGGTTATCCACCAGTAAATAAACTATATCCCCTTTATTAAGCTTGTTTATTTATATGTCCTTTACCAAATCTTAATCCCTCAAGAATTAATATAACAAATCTCGAGTTGATTTCCTACCAAAAACGACAAAGTGCTTACTTCAACCCGACCCAGCACTGTCGCGCTAGGTTTTACACTGCCAAGAGCACTGCCGTGCCATCATGCTCTTAAAGATCTCGGATTGCCAAGTGTTGTAGCGTCAATCCTTTGTTATTCCCAGCGTTGCCGCACTATATAAGCCAACCTCACTCTGCAATCCCTGTTTGTCAAGTGCGGCCACACCATGTATTCCTTTCTTTCCGGCAGTGTCGTGCTAGTGCACCAGAACTGATACTCAGCTTCTGTTGCTCCGCTGTCTTTCCCAAATTGATACAGTTTTCCTCCCATGCTATGATTCCTATAAAAAAAAGTACAATATGCATGAATAGATCACAAGCACTTAAAAACTAACAAAAGATTAAGCTCAAACATACTCGATTCATGGGTATAAAACTCACTCATCAAATACCCCCAAACTTGACCCTTTGCTTATCCTCAAGCAAAACAAAACAATGCAATGCAAAATAAAATCAACCATGATGCAAATGTGATTTAAGCTCTAACAAATCTATGAATCCGGCAACTAGTCGGTATGAATTCCAACCCTAAGCCTCAAAGATATCCTCAATAAACTCAAACAAAACATCAAATCAATGCAAACCAATAACTTAAACCAATCCGACAATCTAAAAATGTCATTACTCATTTAGTGTGTGTGTGATCGTTTAGTAGTTCAAACCAACTATAGATTAAACTGGATCACATAATTTACTTCTTAGAAGGCAAAACTCACAGTTCAAAGCAACTATTTCTGCAAACACAACAATTCCAGCCATAATCACTTACTTACCAAGCTCAAGGGTCTCTATGAAGGTTATTCCTGCTTTTATTCCATCACGAGTGCGAGTTACGCTCCATCCCGTGTTTAAACTTGACTGTGAAATGTCTGATTCTCTTAAGCTTTTCAGAACTATCCATTTAGCGAACTTTCGACCAACGACTCCCAAAACATATGGTTTTAGGGCGCTGGGTGTAGAGACACCCCTAGGGCTTACTTGTCCGAGTAGGAAAGGCGACAGAACCAAACAAGTCAATATAATAATGCATATATAAATATTTTTTTTCTATTTTCTTTTTTTCTTTTATATCTATACCCCATGGATTCCCCCAAACTTGGTTACTTATTTCCTTTTAGCCAGCTTCATGTCAAATTCACAGATGTCATTAAATTTTGAACTTTCATTTTCCCCCCCAGAAGATAATTATAAAATCCTTTGATCCAACTTTGTCAAAACAAACAAACCTAGGTGCTAACCGATTACATAAGCTTTTGACAAATGTAGATTACCCTCGTGACTCAATTTAAAGTTAAGCACCAATTGTCAATTCTGTTCAATTTACGTGAAATACCCATCTCATCATTGGCCAAGCCAAGATCACACAAACACATTACATAGATTCATGCAAATGCAACTAAACTATGTGTACACAAACAGAAATCACATGAAAACAAATATGACTAATAACTATCATGTATATTACACAAACTAAATTGCAACACAATCCTAACACATATCAACAAAAACTAAAATGTAATATTACACTAAAATGTAATATTAATCACTGTTGTGCTTGGTTGTTCCGACAAGTTAAACAAATTGCGCTCCGCGATCATCACAGTCAACTCTCCATCTAATGCCACTTCTGGTCGCAATCCTCTTTCCAAAACAAATGATTTTCCAACTAAAACATCTTTCAGTTTGGTCCAATTTATTTGGTCCAATTTATTTCATGTTATCTAATCAAATTAATTGCTAGATACATCTTTTTAGTGCAAAAAAAGATATTTCCAGCCGAAAAAGATTTTTCAGCACAACCATACACTCTAAACTTGTAAATTTGTGTATCAAAAAGACCTGATATTTCCATATGTAAAAATGTATTTTTGTATAAGCTTCTCCCACGTAATTGTGGGATCCACTTACTATTATATGAAGAGGAGAAGAGGAGTCATATGAAAATATCATTTTTACATATGAAAATATCAGTTTTCTATCAAAATTTGTATATTAATATCACTTTTTGCGAAATATTATTGGGATAAAATCCATTAAATGCCAATTATTAAATGCAAAATATTAAATGCCAATTATTAAATGCGAAATATTAAAATCACTGCCCAATTATGTACATTAAATGCCAGATTACTAGAGTTTTATTCATTGAATTATTGGGATAAAATCCATTGACCAAAATAGAAGATTATTAATTACTAAAATATTACACGTTGACAACATCTTCTTTGAGGTAGATCTATATAAAATGGCTTGGAAGTTGGAATATTAAGCAAATTAAGAAGAGGAGATGGGTGTCAACAAAATTATCGTTGTGTTTTTCATCATAGCTGCCTCAACGGCACTCATTGCAACCAGTGTTGGTAAATCATCCACCTCCCTCTATCTTATTTTATATTATATTTATTTTATTTTATTTTTGGTCAAGCGATTTTTTTTTACCTCCCTCGATCTACAATCTAGATTTGTGCAAGTTAAAGCAAGCTTACATCTACCCAAAGAAAAGAAATCTACTAATTTTCTAACTAGACAAAGTAGCAAAATGGGTAAATATTTACAAGTTTAAGAACAGTTGTGTATTATACAGTCGGGATATGGCGACCGATTTTTTGGGCTATGGTGGCCGTAGTCCAGAATAGCTATGGCGACCGTTTTCGACGGGTAAAACCGTCGCTATGACCCAACAAATCGTCGTCATAGCCGACTGTGTAGCTATGTAGATACATTTTTCCCAATATATATTTTGTCTGTATCTGATCGACGTCAATTTTTTCCACAAATATATTATTTTCTTTTTTTATATAGTTAAATTTTCTATCTACAAAGCTAGATATGTGCACATTATGGTAATGTCACATCTACCAAAAAAATTAGTAGAAATATATGCCAAATTATTTTGACAGATACATTATATTTCTTTTTACTAATTCAGTTTTGTATTATGGCAGATACAAGTGGAAAACCTACGGAGCTTTGCCTTAATCGACAATGTACGCTGAAATTTCTTCCGGAAGATTGTGCAAAAGCATGTGTTGCCAAGGGATACAAGCTAGGGGTGTGTGAGTTTGTAGGGAGAGGATGTTGTTGTAACAATTAGACATGAGAATTGTAATAAGCATCTACTCATTCTATAAATAAATTGTTCCATATATTTAAAAATATCTGTAGTCCTTGGAACAAAGAATAACTAGTACTTTTTTCTTTTTTGGAACAGTCCAAAAACGACTAATATATATATATATATATAGTTGTGTATTATATAGTCGGGATATGGTTACCGGTTTTTTGGGTTATGGCGACGGTTCACCCGTCGTCGTAGCCCAGAATAGCTATGACTACGATTTTCGACGGGTAAAACCGTCGCTATAACCCAAAAAAGCGTCAACATAGCCGACTGTGTAATACATTTTTCCCTATATATATAGGGAAAAATGGAAATACACAGCCTTGCACATTTTTTTGTACACAGTCTTAAAAACTACGTCGTTTTTTTTTTTTTTTTTAAAAGAACACCCATCATCCTCTCTCCTCCCAAATAGCAGAATTAGGATCCTCTCCATTTCACTCTCCATTTCATGGTTCAGATTTAAAATGTGCGCTCTCTCTCCTATCAGCCTGATGTTACATTCCCTTACATTTTAAATATGGACCATAAAATGGAGAGTGAAATGGAAAGTGAATTGGAGAGAATCCTAGTCCCAAATAGCAAAAATCTAAAATTGCTTCTCTTCTCCCATACTCTTATACGGGGCGTCGATTTGAAATCTGAAATCGCTTCTCTTCTATTAACTTTGGATATCAGCAGAACAATAACACCTTTGCTTCTCTTAGAGATTTCAGGATGAGGGGTTCTTTTCTTAAAGCGTTGGCTGAAAGCGAGGACATAGATGATATTTTAGCCTCACCCCAGTTACCCATCATAGCTGATCTTCCTGTGGATCTTCAGCAGCCGCTAATAGTCAGGATAGATCCCTCTCCGAACAATCATGAAAAGGGAAATCGATAATCTTCAATTCTTAAACTAATTTTCTTAGAGTATATATATGTGCATTTACCTTTTATTGTTGGCGTTTGTGTAGTGATGCTTCTTGTTCATCTGTACAGTCACATTAATAATCATATGTAATTTTGGACAGAAACCTTCTACTGAAATGGGTTTCAAGTGTATCTTTTGGTGACGATGAGTTCATATATCATTAATAGAATTTTTTTACATATTACTGTTCATGATTTATCAGCAAAAAAAAATGCCACAAAAAAGTTTATGGTAGGCCAGAATCATGAGCACTAACAAGTTATGTTTTGGCAGGTAAGTGTTTGTTCAAGACTTGATAGAGGGAAGTGTTTTTTTTCTTTAATATAAAAGAAAATAGTCCCACATTTTTACACATCTTTCTACACTCGGACATCATCATGCAATTCACTAAAAAAAAGACTAGGTAAAAGCTATACAAAGCAATTACATCTCACAGTAAACTCGCAATGCTTTTTGTCCCCTTCCATAAAACACAGCATGCTTCAGCACCTCGTACAAACAGATGAAAATTTACATCGGTCTCTAGAAAAAAGATCACCGACTCATCCGGAAGGCGATGGCTGTTGGGGAGTGTTAGATTCACCCTTTCGAGCGTCCAAGCTCTCGGCTTGGCTTGGGAGGCCAAGTATTCGAGCGCTTCAACAATATCACTGACGGGGGCGGAATGTTGGTTGCTCTTGAAGACACATTGCAGTAATGGCAACAGTATGGTGCAAAGAACGAACAGAAAACTCTTCTTACAGCAGGGGGGTCAGCCATCTGAACAAACTTTCTCCGGTCTTTCAAAAAAGGACGAGACTACAATAAGAAAGATAACAAAACAATATATGAGAGAGAGTCGGATTAGACGGACCAAAATTCATAGAGCTGCAAAATAAATCATACAAGAAAGAACAATACAAAAAAAATCTACATAAAAACAAAGTAGTTTACGAACAAAAATGGTGAGATCAAAAAACTCGAATCAATTGAAATTTCAGGGTAAGAAGAAGAGGTGAAAGAGGGAAACCTGCTGCTTAGAATATAGAATTCAAGAATAGAATTCTTTTGGAGTCCTATTATTGCAGTCAATATTTTTCAAATGAAGATCTAGTAATCAAAAATGTAAGATAATGATCACGAATAACTCACCCAAACAACCAATTGGAACAACGGTTTGATGTGCTCTTTAATGTAAGCTTCCATATGATTGAAAAGGAAATACTGATGAGCAAAACAAGAACATGAAATATAAAACACAATCAATTTTGATGTACAAGCAAAAAATATTCTACTATATGAAACAAAGAGCAGAACTAGATATGAAACACCCATTTTGTTAACGTATAGCAGTCATTCGAACACACACACTGATCAAGTTATGACTTATACAATGTAATAAGGCCATAAGACCTGAATGACATACATAACTGATGAAACTAATGTAATATCTATACAATCTTAAAAAAAATCCACTTTGATACATACAATCCACTTTAATATCTGTACGTTTAGTTGTAAAGGGGTCATGTTCATCATGTTTTCGTATTCAGAATAAGAAGAAAGTACCTTTGGTGGTCTTGTCTTTTCCTTTATTCCCTTTCTCATTATCTTTGTCTTTGTTATGTTGATTTTCTATTAATAAACAACAATAAAAATAAAAATTAAATATTTACAATAAAAATAAATAAAAAACATAACAAAATGAACTGTTTGTACCTAGTTTTGGACAAGTAGTCCTATAATGGTTGGCTTCTCCACACTCTCCACAATAACGAGTTTGTTTACCCTTTACTTCTTGAGCTATCTCTCTACCCGATTGAAATCTCGAGGCTCCCCTTGGTTACCTTTAGTACTAACTGGTCCATTGGGATAACACACTGTTATTTCTGGAATGTCAACAAAGGACACAACTGGACTAGATGTTTGAGTTGAATCCATCTGACTAATCACATCTTGCAATTTTTTCTCCTTTATCTTTTTTATCATGTCATCCAACAAATATTCAACTTCATTAAAAATTGTCAGTGATGAAGTAGCATCTTGCAACACTTTGGGCATTTTTGATTTGAGGGAAAACACCATCATAGGAGTTACATCAACCTTGCTTGATGAACAACCAACAATATCAGGTCGATACTTAGCATCCATAGTCCATCTTTTCAATATATATCTTTCTGAAATGGAAATAAATTTTTTGAATCTCATAACACAAATGATATGCTGGCATATCATTCCTTCCATCTCGAACTTTGCACAAGAACAATTAAGAGTCTGTCCACCATCATACAAGACAGTTTTCCAATTAGCTTTAGGACTCGTGCTCTCTCCAACTTTGTATTCAATTATGTCTCCATCCTTCCTCACCTTCTCCTTCCAATAGGAATAACTAGCCTTAAATTCAATGTGAAATATGTCAAACATTTTTCTAGTGTAGAGTTGTCCAGCCTGTTTCTCAATCTCCAACTCAGTCTCGTATATCGAGTGATAAATTTTTATCTTGAAATCTTCTTCCTTCTCTGCTTGCCGACAAGATACAAGAGCATTTTCATATTGCGTCACAAACTCATTTAATGGAGTTAACGCATGAACAAATCCATCAAAAAATAAATTAATACTCTCACTACGTTGGGTAAATGTCATTCCAGCTGTAAAGATGTCTCTGAAGTATGCAGGACCCATTGATGTCGCATTTCATACAAGTTCATCAACCAAATATTATTATTCAAATCATAATTCTTCTTCAAAAGTTCCTAACGGCTCTCTAACTCTAATATGGTTTCACTATAAAACCAAGCTTTATACTCATCACAAAATGCTTGATTGCTAGAACGAAGGAGATGGAGTCTCTCTGTGATATGCTTATCAATGTGCCATGAACAGTCGGTGTTGAGTATTAGGAAAGAGTTTCTTTATAGCATTGCAAATAGCATGATCTTGATCTGTTATAATTACCCCAGGATCTTTTCCACACATGTATTTCTTCCACTCTTGAAACAACCATGTAAAAGATTTCGCTTTCTCATTTGCAAGTAAAGCACAACCAAACAAAATAGATTGTATATGGTGATTAACCCTCGTGAATGGAGCAAATGGTAATGAAAATTTATTGGTTCGATATGTAACATCAAAAGAAACTACATCACTAAATTGTAAATATGATGATATCGACCTTTCATCGGCCCCAAAAACACTTTTAAGATTGTGTTCCTTCTTCAAATCTATGGCAAAGAAAAATGACGGGTCACTAACTCTTTTTACTAGAAATTGATGAACTACTGAAATGCATTCGCGACCAACCATATTCTTTCTTTGTATGCGCAAATGATCTACACATTGTTGTGTTGTTATCATCTCATCCTCACCATTCCCATGAGCATTAACCTCCTTTACAATTGTTGATGGGCGCAATCCAGTTTCATACATCTTCTCCATCAAATTTTTGATAGTTTGACTGCGATGATATGTCTTATGAGAGCGATGTTTCCATGCTGATGAAGGGCTAGTAAACTCATGATTATGTTCATCACAAAAACTAGTAACACGACATGTCTTCGTTTTTTGGTTTAAATGGATCCACATCTTTGCATGACAGTCATATCTTACTTGTCTTCGTCGTTTCTTTGGTTTCTCTTCAAGTGTCTGATCTTTATCTTTTGCAATTCCATCTTTACTACAAATAATTAATCGACCTATTGCCTCCCCCGAAGTTTTAGATCTGTCAAGATTCGACAAACGGAGTCCGAATCCTTTATGCCTTGCATATGTATTATACATCGCGTATGCGTCGTCCTGACTAGGAAATGATAATCCAACATATGGAACTTCTATCGAAGTTTATGTATTGTCATCCTCTACATTAACACTGGAATAAAAAAGAGAACATATAATTCGATTGATAATATAATTCAAAATTCAAAATGATGGGCAAATTTTTTACTCTGTCTCATGAAGGTTTAACGCCGACTCTGAGTGTTGTAATGGTAAGGTCGTCTCAGAATGTCGTGATATAGCATTATCCGCTTGAGAAGAAGCAATAGGAGATGGCTGCTGAAAAGACATGATTTTTTTGCGAATTCACAAACAAAATTAATCCTTGCTCCTAAGGGCTGCTGCCCATGGTATGCTTTATGACAGTGTCTGCATAGTATTAAGTGGTTGTTTAAGTATGCTAGATTACCAGGGAATACATGCTAATATTTCACATCTTTTCATCTGCTATCTTAAAACGAATACTACTAATTTTTCACATGAATATACTTTTATTTTAACCTTTGTAAATCTGTATTAAAAATACACATTTGCTTAGCAAGAAATATTTTTCACAAATATAAAATCTACTCAAAACTTTTATATATTCAAACTTGAAAGATACATTTACTTAATTAGAAGCATTTTTCACACATATAAAAATTGGATAAACTTTTATATATAGTTGAACTAAAATATATCAACTTAATATAGAAGTACATTCTTTATTTATAAAAGTAATTTTAAAATTTTATAAACTGCACCAAAATTTATAACTTCTTAACTAGAAGCATGTCATAAAAATTATTTCAACTTTTATACTTGAACCAATATTTATATCTGCTTATTTAAAAAGAAATATAAATCATTATTATAAAAGTTATTAAACTTTTATAAATTACACTGAATTATATATATCTGCTTATGTGAGAAGCATATTTCAAAATAAAATTTTATTCAAAACTGGGTTTTTGTGTGAGTTAGTTTATTTTATATCTGTGAGAAAAAGAGTGACTCTAAGACCAAGACTGTAAGACCCCAACTTTTATGAATAAAGATTTAATTTTCCTTATATATTATTTCGAAATAGTAAGGTGTTAATTTGATAAATGTGAAAAGTTATGGGTGAAATGTGCGAATATTTTAAAATGAGCAAGTGGTTATAAAATATTCTTATTGTCGGGGAATATTCGATTGGTCGTGGAATATTCTTGTTGTCGGGGAATATTCGTACGACGGCGCAGCTATTTGTAGACCCCACAACGGAATAACTATCGGATATAGAAAGCGATAGAAATAATCTTTTTATAAAATAACGGAGTAGTTGTTACCGTTAGTACTGTTAAAATACCCGGTGGTTAAAATACAGTGATACGCGGTGTTGCACAGTAGCACACGGTATTGCACAGTATTTTAAATTATTGAGTCTTACGTGAGAAGGCACTTACTCAATTATTGTTACAAGAATTACTGTTCAATATTTTATATTATTGACTCAATAATTGCTACGTTGCCATTTTATATGATTGATTCAATAATGGCTACAGTTGATATTTTGGTATTATTGATTCAATAATTGTCACTACATAGTATTTCACATTATCAACTCAATAATTCATATTATTTGAATAATATTATTAGATAGCATTATTGACAATGTCTAAGGAAGTTCTGTCTAGGAGGGGTTATTTAATTGCGCGCAAGTAAGAAGAAGTCCTTATCGGAAGGCCCCCTCTTTCCTGGGAACGACCTGGTAGTCAATATTGTAGTTCTGTAATATTATTTGTGAATAATTAATTATTGATTTATATGATAAGAAAATATTTATTTTGTGGATATAAAAGAAGGAATTATTGCTGATGTGTTTTTTATCAGTATTTTGAGGGGGGAAATCATCTGTTTATGGATTTCAGATAATTTATGTTTGGAATTTGGAAAAACTTCCTTCTACAAAGTTGTACAGAATTAAATATTCTATGGAAGTGACATATCATTTGTATTTTTCTGACAAAAGGACTATTTATTATGAATTATTGAAGTTTCGGAGAATAAATATTTTTTAATGGGTGGGCCCCACTTTTGTTGAAAATTCTAAAATTTTGAAAGCTGCCAGGCGGCGGATTTTTTTTTTTAAAAATAATATATTTTATTATTTTAGTCTCATTTGGCATCCTAAGCTTTTCCTATAAATAGGGTGCTTCGGTTAGAATTGAAAATCACACTAGAATCAGAAGTTTTCTCTCTCTATAATATCGAGCGTATTTTTGTGAGTATTTCAATACTTTGAGTATTAGTATTCAGTGCAAGTTTCCTTCGGTATTATATCCAATATTCCAGTCAGAAGTACTATTCTTTTGAGGTAAGGGATGTTATTTTCTTTCGTAAATGATGTTATTCTTTTCAATATCATTATACCAAAATATTGTCATGAATTTTATTATAAAATTCTTACTTTTTCGTCGAGATTACTATTCACGTATACGGCACTATTCACGAAAAAATTAAATTTTCTTCTATATGTCCAAATTGCTTGTTAAGGTATTTATCTTTGATTGTATCCAAGTTTTGAGCTATATTCTTGAATTTTGTTCCACAAAGTATTATTATGGAGTATTTTTGAACTTGGATAAACTAAAATGCGAATCCTTAATCTTATTCTTTATTTCACTTGATTCATTATTTATATGGTTTTTCATTATTCTCAATTCTAAGTGGTGATATAACTGAATATCTTTGCCCTGTAGAGCAAAGATGAATGATTACCTGATGAATATCTTTGGTCGTAGTGCAAAGATGACAGGTGTTGAGATGAACATGATCACTGATGATACAAATGAATATATTTGGCCTGTAGTGCAAAGATGAATATTTGATTTGAGATGTATATTGATTGATGTTACAGGGATAAAATATTGATGATGAACGGTTATTTCCGCTGCGAATATTGATCTAAAACTTGTTGTCAATAATATTTTATCTGATTTATTGAAGGCTAACGATAATTCATTTTCCATTATCTTAGTCATAATATTCTTTACTGGGCTAGTTGAGCTCACCCTTTTCATCTGTTGTCCTCTTCAGGAAATGAGAATGTTGCGGGAACTAGTCGAGGGACAGAGTGATGGTCCGAGTTAGAGCAGTAGTAGTCCTCACTATTTCTGATAAATAGTGTGATAATAATTGTAATGAGGACTTAGTTTGAATATTAATATTTTTTACATATTTGTATTGACACTCACTGTAAGACCCCAACTTTTATGAATAAAGATTTAATTTTCCTGATATATTATTTCGAAATAGTAAGGTGTTGATTTGATAAATGTGAAAAGTTATGGGTGAAATGTGCGAATATTTTAAAATGAGCAAGTGGTTATAAGATATTCTTGTTGTCGGGGAATATTCATTTGGTCGTGGAATATTCTTGTTGTCGGGGAATATTCGTACGACGGCGCAGCTATTTGTGGACCCCACAACGGAATAACTGTCAGATATAGAAAGCGACAGAAATAACCTTTTTATAAAATAACGGAGTAGTTGTTACCGTTAGTACTGTTGAAATACCCGGTGGTTAAAATACAGTGATACGCGGTGTTGCACAGTAGCACACGGTATTGCACAGTATTTCGAATTATTGAGTCTTACGTGAGAAGACACTTACTCAATTATTGTTACAGTAATTACTGTTCAATATTTTATATTATTGACTCAATAATTGCTACGTTGATATTTTATATTATTGACTCAATAATTGTTACATTGATATTTTATTGACTCAATAATTGCTACGTTGCGATTTTATATGATTGATTCAATAATGGCTACAGTTGATATTTTGGTATTATTGATTCAATAATTGTCACTACACAGTATTTCACATTATCAACTCAATAATTTATATTATTTGAATAATATTATTAGATAGCATTATCGATAATGTCTAAGGAAGTTCTGTCTAGGAGGGGTTGTTTAATTACGCGCCAGTAAGGAGAAGTCCTTATCGGAAGGCCCCCTCTTTCCTGGGAACGACCTGGTTGTCAATATTGTAGTTCTGTAATATTATTTGTGAATAATTAATTATTGATTTATATGATAAGAAAATATTTATTTTGTGGATATAAAAGAAGGAATTAGTGCTGATGTATTTTTTATCAGTATTTTGAAGGGGAAAATCATCTGTTTATGGATTTCGAATAATTTATGTTTGGAATTTGGAAAAACTTCCTTTTACAAAGTTGTAAGGAATTAAATTTCCTATAGAAGGACATAGAATTTGTATTTTTCTGACAAAGGGGCTATTTATTATGAATTATTGAAGTTTTGGAATTTTTTTTTAAAAAAATAATATATTTTATTATTTTAGTCTCCTTTGGTATCCTAAGCTTTTTCTATAAATAGGGTGCTTAGGTTAGAATTGAAAATCACACCAGAATCAGAAGTTTTCTCTCTCTATAATATCGAGCGTATTTTTGTGAGTATTTCAATACTTGAGTATTAGTATTCAGTGCAAGTTTTCTTCGGTATTATATCCGATATTCCAGGTAGAAGTACTATTATTTTGAGGTAAGGAATGTTATTTTCTTTCGTAAATGATGTTATTCTTTTCAATATCATTATACCAAAATATTGTCATGAATTTTATTATGAAATTCTTACTTTTTCCGTCGGGATTACTATTCACGTATACGGCACTATTCACGAAAAAATTAATTTTTCTTCTATATGTCCAAATTGCTTGTTAAGGTATTTATGTTTGATTGTATCCAAGTTTTGAGCAATATTCTTGAATTTTGCTCCACAAAGTATTATTATGAAGTATTTTTGAACTTGGATAAACTAAAATGCGAATCCTTAATCTTATCCTTTATTTCACTGGATTCATTATTTATATGGTTTTTCATTATTCTCAGTCCTAAGTGGTGATATAACTAAATATCTTTGGCCTGTAGAGCAAAGATGAATGATTACCTGATGAATATCTTTGGCCGTAGTGCAAAGATGACAGGTGTTGAGATGAACATGATCACTGATGATACAAATGAATATCTTTGGCCTGTAGTGCAAAGATGAATATTTGATTTGAGATGTATATTGATTGATGTTACAGGGATAAAATATTGATGATGAACGGTTATTTCCGCTGCGAATATTGATCTAAAATTTTTTGTCAATAATATTTTATCTGATTTATTGAAGGCTAACGATAATTCATTTTCCATTATCTTAGTCATAATATTCTTTACTGGGCTAGTTGAGCTCATCCTTTTCATCTGTTGTCCTCTTCAGGAAATGAGAATGTTGCGGGAACTAGCCGGGGGACAGAGTGATGGTCCGAGTTAGAGCAGTAGTAGTCCTCACTATTTCTGATAAATAGTGTGATAATAATTTTAATGAGGACTTAGTTTGAATATTAATATTTTCTACATATTTGTATTGACACTCACAGTTGTGTGATCGTATTTTTAACGACCGTATGATATAAAGTTTGTATTTGAATTCTGTACCATGTATTTGGGGACTCAGAATGGGTTGGGTTGACTGGACCTATTCTGGGGGCGTCACAATTGGTATCAGAGCTTAGGGATATGATCTTTGGAGAAGATCGGGGAATAGAACTAGGAGGGGAGAGACGAGTAAATCCTTCACTAGTATGTCCTACCTAAGCTTATGTGGTATTAATTGGCCAGTCGGAGCATAGGGTTAATATGTGATATGTTGATTTGTTTAATTAACCCTTGTTTTATGGCAGTATTTGAGAATGGCAGCTGAGAACGTTAACAACGAAGTGAATGAGACCGTGGAGACACCTTTAATCACTAACCAGGAGAACGTGCAACAAGAAGACAATGTTCATCCTGAAAACAACGTTGGTCAGACGATAAACGATGAGATGTTTAGAAGTTTTTTGCAGGTCATGCAAAACCAGACGAGGGAGACTCGTGTGCAACATACAGGTGGAGATAATAACAACTCGCGAATTGTCACTGCCAAGCAGTTCAAAGAATTGGGACCACCAGAGTTTCTGGGAAAGCCGGATCCGATCAAGCCGGAGACGTGGATTAAACAAATTACCAAGATATTTGATGTCTTGGGATGTACGGAGGAACGAAGGTTCCATTCGCCACGTTTATGTTCCGTGAAGAGGCAGATTACTGGTGGAAATCCGTGAAGCGTACCCAGCTTGCCGCACTCAAGATGTCTTGGGAAGCGTTCCAGAAACTGTTCAATGACAAGTACTTTCCTGAAAGTATTCATCATATGAAGGAAGTAGAGTTTATCAGACTCGAGTAAAACAACATAACGGTATCCCAGTACGAGGCTAAGTTCGCGGAGCTGTCCAGGTTTGCACCTCATTTGGTGGAGAATGAGGAACGTATGACGCGGATGTTTCTAAGAGGTTTGAAATCCGAAATACGTCAATACCTCATTTCTCATAAATTTTCTCTATATTCGGATGTAGTGAACAGGGCCCAGTTGTTAGAACGAGATAATAATTATGTTCAACCGAGGGACCACAACCAAGGTCGTACCGGTGGCAGCAGTCATCGGAGCAATGACAACCAGCGAGGAGGAAAGTATGACAGAAGCGGTAACCACTCCGGTGGTAATCGTGGCCATGATAGTAGAACAAGCGAATCGGGAGGAGATTTTAAAAAGAGAAGGTATAACAATGAGAACGCGTAGATGTCAACATCAGCACCAGCATCAACTGTTTCTAGGGGAGGAGAACGACCACCGGTCGTATGCTATAAATGCGGGAAAGAGGGACACATCAGCCCAAACTGCCCACAACAGTTCAAAGCATGTTATAACTGTGGAAAAGAAGGACATATAGCTCGAGATTGTCCTATTGCGAAACCAAGTCCAGCGGGGGTGGTGATTCCAAAGGCGGTTTCGGACAAGTCAAAGTCGGTGATTCCTGAAAGAGCGTTTGTCGTGACAGCCCAAAACACAAGGAATCCGCACGAGGTGATTACGGGTAAGCTGATCATAAACTCTTGCGAAGTTTACACCTTGTTAGATACCGGTGCTACCCATTCTTTTATTTCACCTGCTTGTGCTCAACGTTTGAACTTGACTTCTGATAAATTAGACTTTGACTTATTTGTTGAAACTCCGTTAGGAGAAACCTTCGTTACATCTACAGTTTACAAATCTTTCAGATTGGTACCCTTACCTTACCTGTTGATCTTATATCTTTGAAAATACTTGCATTTGACGTGATTTTAGGAATTGACTGGTTAACCACTTACCATGCCAAAATTGATTATTTTCGTAAGGTTGTTAGTTTTCATATTCCTAATCAACCTGTTGTGCGAATCCAAATCACCAAACCACTAAAATCAGTCAATATCATTTCAAGTCATAAAGTTATTCGTTTATTGAAAAACGGATGTCAAGCTTTCTTAGCTCATGTCACTGATCTAAACCAGAATACATCAGATTTGAATGATATTTCCGTTGTTAATGAGTTTCCTGATGTATTTCCCGAAGAACTTCCCGGTCTACCCCCATAACGTGAAGTTGAATTCTTTATTGACCTTGAGCCCGGTACAAAACCCATTTCTAAAACCCCATATCGAATGGCTCCTATTGAACTTCAGGAGTTAAAGGTCCAACTACAGGAGTTGTTAGACATCGGTTTTATTCGTCCTAGTACGTCTCCTTGGGGTGCTCCTGTTTTATTCGTAAAGAAGAAAGACGAGAGTATGCGACTTTGTATTGACTATCGGGAGTTTAACCATGTCACCATCAAGAATAGGTATCCGTTACCTCGTATTGATGACCTGTTCGACTAGTTGAAGGAGCACAGTTCTTTTCAAAGATCGATCTTCGTTCTGGATATCATCAGCTGAAGATTAAAACTGAGGATATTTCAAAGACTGCTTTTAGAACTCGGTACGGGCATTATGAGTTCTTAGTCATGTCTTTTGGATGGACTAATGCTCCTGCTGCTTTCATGGATATGATGAACCGTGTATTTAAGAAATATTTGGATCAGTTCGTTGTTGTCTTTATTGATGACATCCTCATTTATTCTAAAAACCGTGAAGATCATGAGCACCAATTGAAGTTGGTACTTCAAAAGCTTCGTGAGAACAAGCTATATGCCAAGTTGAAGAAATGCGAGTTTTGGCTTGAGAAAGTAGCATTCCTTGGGCACGTGGTATCGAAACGTGGAGTATCTGTTGACCCGCCGAAGATTGAAGCAATACAAAGCTGGGAGCAACCTAAGTCGGTGACCGAAGTACGAAGCTTTCTAGGCTTAGCAGGTTATTATCGGAGATTCGTAGAGGGATTTTCTCGAATCGCTACTCCATTAACTCAGTTGACTCGGAAAGATACAAAATTCGTTTGGAGCGAGGAATGCGAGAAGAGCTTCCAAGAGCTCAAGAGAAGACTTATTTCGGCACCTGTTCTGACAATATCATCTGGTTCGGATGGATTTGTTATCTACAGCGATGCTTCGGGCAAATGGTTAGGATGTGTTCTCATGCAACATGGGAAATTCATAGCCTATGCCTCGCGACAACTCAAAGAATATGAAAGGAATTATCCTACTCATGATCTAGAGTTGACAGCTGTCGTTTTTGCGTTGAAGATCTGGAGACATTATTTGTACGGAGAGAAAGTGGAGATCTATACAGATCATAAGAGCCTTAAATATTTCTTCACTCAGAAGGAACTCAACATGCGGCAACGACGTTGGCTTGAGCTGTTGAAAGATTACGATCATACCATCCAATACCATCCTGGAAAAGCGAACGTGGTAGCTGACGCGTTGAGTAGAAGATCATATGTGGGAACGAGTGCGATGATGTCAAGTATACGCGTAGAATCAGCTTTGATTGATAAAGTTAAAGCTGCTCAAGCTACGGATCCGGAGCTGATGAAGATGAAGAAGACGGTGCAATTCCAGAAGCAAGAATCGATGAAGAGGGAATACTTCGAGTCAACTCCAGACTTTGTGTTCCTAACGATTCTGACTTGAAGCATAGAATCATGATGGAGGCACACAACACACCATTCGCAATCCATCCTGGGAGTACCAAAATGTATCATGATCTTCGACATACATTTTGGTGGAGCAATATGAAAAGAGAGATCGCAGAGTTTATTTCGAGATGTTTAACTTGTCAACGTGTAAAGGCGGAGCATCAAGTACCAAAGGGTCCATTGCAACCACTGGAGATTCCAAAAATGGAAGTGGGAGCATATTACGATGGATTTCGTTACGGGTCTTCCTAAGGTTTCTCAAGGCATAGATGCGATTTGGGTTATTGTTGATAGATTAACCAAGTCTGCTCATTTCTTGCCGATACGAGAGACTTATTCCCTTGAACGTCTTGCTCATATGTACGTGAATGAGATTGTGAGATTGCATGGCATGCCAGTATCCATAGTTTCAGATCGTGATCCCAGATTTACTTCACGATTTTGGATCAGTTTGCAGAAAGCTATGGGCACGGATTTACGATTCAGTTCGGCTTATCATCCTCAAACAGACGGACAATCGGAGAGGAATATTCAAACTCTTGAAGATCTATTGAGACTCTGTGTTCTAGACTTCAAAGGGAGTTGGGATAAGTACTTACCATTGGTGGAATTCTCCTACAACAACAGTTATCAGGAAAGTATAGGCGTAGCTTCATTCGAAGCGTTGTATGGGAGAAAGTGTCGTTCTCCAGTATGCTGGAATGAGGTGGGTGAAGCAACATTGTTGGGACCGGAGTTGGTACGTATGACTTCAGAAAAAATTCAAATGATCCGACAACGGATACAAACCGCACAAGATCGACAAAAGAGTTATGCGGATCTTCATCGAAAGGACGTGGAATTTAATGTTAGGGACCATGTGTTATTACGTGTTGCTCCGTGGAAAGGAGTTACGAGATTCGAGAAGAGAGGAAAGCTCAATCCACGATTCATTGGTCCATTTGAGATTCTTGACCGAGTAGGAAATGTGGCTTATAGACTCGCTTTACCTCTAAGCATGTCTCGTGTTCATAACGTGTTTCACATATCCGTGTTACGTAAATATGTGAAGGATCCAAACCGCATTATTGAGTTAGAACCAGACGAGATAGCTGAAGATTTAACGTACGAGGAGGTACCTGTCAAGATCTTGGATAGGAAGGAGCATGTCCTACGCTCGAAAATTATACCTCAAGTTAAAGTTTTGTGGAGAAACCATGCAATTGAGAAAATGACCTGGGAGTTGGAATCGGAAATGAAAGCGAGATATCCTCACCTTTTCGACATACCAGGTACGTACGTCAATTTCGAGGACGAAATTTCATAAGGAGGGGAGGCTGTAAGACCCCAACTTTTATGAATAAAGATTTAATTTTCCTTATATATTATTTCGAAATAGTAAGGTGTTGATTTGATAAATGTGAAAAGTTATGGGTGAAATGTGCGAATATTTTAAAATGAGCAAGTGGTTATAAGATATTCTTATTGTCGGGGAATATTTGTTTGGTCGTGGAATATTCTTGTTGTCGGGGAATACTCGTACGACGGCGCAGCTATTTGTGGACCCCACAACGGAATAACTGTCGGATATAGAAAGCGACAGAAATAACCTTTTTATAAAATAACGGAGTAGTTGTTACCGTTAGTACTGTTGAAATACCCGGTGGTTAAAATACAGTGATACGCGGCGTTGCACAGTAGCACACGGTATTGCACAGTATTTCAAATTATCGAGTCTTACGTGAGAAGGCACTTACTCAATTATTGTTACAGTAATTACTACTCAATATTTTATATTATTGACTCAATAATTGCTACGTTGATATTTTATATTATTGACTCAATAATTGTTACATTGATATTTTATTGACTCAATAATTGCTACGTTGCCATTTTATATGATTAATTCAATAATGGCTACAGTTGATATTTTGGTATTATTGATTCAATAATTGTCACTACACAGTATTTCACATTATCAACTCAATAATTCATATTATTTGAATAATATTATTAGATAGCATTATTGACAATGTCTAAGGAAGTTCTGTCTAGGAGGAGTTATTTAATTGCGCGCCAGTAAGGAGAAGTCCTTATCGGAAGGCCCCCTTTTTCCTGAGAACGACCTGGTTGTCAATATTGCAGTTCTGTAATATTATTTGTGAATAATTAATTATTGATTTATATGATACGGAAATATTTATTTTGTGAATATAAAAGAAGGAATTAGTGCTGATGTATTTTTTATCAGTATTTTGAGGGGGGAAATCATCTGTTTATGAATTTCGGATAATTTATGTTTGAAATTTGGAAAAAGTTCCTTCTACGAAGTTGTAGAGAATTAAATTTCCTATGGAAGGACATAGAATTTGTATTTTTCTGACAAAGGGGCTATTTATTATGAATTATTAAAGTTTCGGAATTTTTTTTTTAAAATAATATATTTTATTATTTTAGTCTCCTTTGGCATCCTAAGCTTTTCCAATAAATAGGGTGCTTAGGTTAGAATTAAAAATTACACCAGAATCAGAAGTTTTCTCTCTCTATAATATCGAGCGTATTTTTGTGAGTATTTCAATACTTTAAGTATTAGTATTCAGTGCAAGTTTCTTTCGGTATTATATCCGATATTCCAGCCAGAAGTACTATTCTTTTGAGGTAAGGGATGTTATTTTCTTTCGTAAATGATGTTATTCTTTTCAATATCATTATACCAAAATATTGTCATGAATTTTATTATGAAATTCTTATTTTTTCCGTCGGGGTTACTATTCACGTATACGGTACTATTCACGTATACGGCACTATTCACGGAAAAATTAAATTTTCTTCTATATTTCCAAATTGCTTGTTAAGATTTTTATCTTTGATTGTATCCAAGTTTTGAGCTATATTCTTGAATTTTGCTTCACAAAGTATTATTATGGAGTATTTCTGAACTTGGATAAACTAAAATGCGAATCCTTAATCTTATCTTTTATTTCACTGGATTCATTATTTATATGGTTTTTCATTAGTTCTCAGTCCTATGTGGTGATATAACTGAATATCTTTGGCCTGTAGAGCAAAGATGAATGATTACCTGATGAATATCTTTGGCCGTAGTGCAAAGATGACAGGTGTTGAGATGAACATGATCACTGATGATACAAATGAATATCTTTGGCCTGTAGTGCAAAGATGAATATTTGATTTGAGATGTATATTGATTGATGTTACAGGGATAAAATATTGATGATGAACGGTTATTTCCGCTGCGAATATTGATCTAAAACTTGTTGTCAATAATATTTTATCTGATTTATTGAAGGCTAACGATAATTCATTTTCCATTATCTTAGTCATAATATTGTTTACTGGGCTAGTTGAACTCACCCTTTTCATCTGTTGTCCTCTTCAGGAAATGAGAATGTTGCGGGAACTAGTCGGGGGACAGAGTGATGGTCCGAGTTAGAGCAGTAGTAGTCCTCACTATTTCTGATAAATAGTGTGATAATAATTTTAATGAGGACTTAGTTTGAATATTAATATTTTCTACATATTTGTATTGACACTCACAGTTGTGTGGTCGTATTTTTAACGATCGTATGATATAAAGTTTGTATTTGAATTCTGTACCATGTATTTGGCGACTCAGAATAGGTTGGGTTGAATGGACCTATTCTGGGGGCGTCACAATTGGTATCAGAGCTTAGGGATATGATCTTTGGAGAAGATCGGGGAATAGAACTAGGAGGGGAGAGACGAGTAAATCCTTCACTAGTATGTCCTACCTAAGCTTATGTGGTATTTAATTGGTCAGTCGGAGCATAGGGTTAATATGTGATATGTTGATTTGTTTAATTAACCCTTGTTTTATGGCAGTATTTGAGAATGGCAGCTGAGAACGTTAACAACGAAGTGAATGAGACCGTGGAGACACCTTTAATCACTAACCAGGAGAACGTGCAACAAGAAGACAATGTTCATCCTGAAAACAACGTTGCTCAGACGATAAACGATGAGATGTTTAGAAGTTTTTTGCAGGTCATGCAAAACCAGACGAGGGAGACTCGTGTGCAACATACAGGTGGAGATAATAACAACTCGCGAATTGTCACTGCCAAGCAGTTCAAAGAATTGGGACCACCAGAGTTTCTGGGAAAGCCGGATCCGATCAAGCCGGAGACGTGGATTAAACAAATTACCAAGATATTTGATGTCTTGGGATGTACGGAGGAACGAAGGTTCCATTCGTCACGTTTATGTTCCGTGGAGAGGCAGATTACTGGTGGAAATCCGTGAAGCGTACCCAGCTTGCCGCACTCAAGATGTCTTGGGAAGCGTTCCAGAAACTGTTCAATGACAAGTACTTTCCTGAAAGTATTCGTCATATGAAGGAAGTAGAGTTTATCAGACTCGAGTAAAACAACATAACGGTATCCCAGTACGAGGCTAAGTTCGCGGAGCTGTCCAGGTTTGCACCTCATTTGGTGGAGAATGAGGAACGTATGACGCGGATGTTTCTAAGAGGTTTGAAATCCGAAATACGTCAATACCTCATTTCTCATAAATTTTCTCTATATTCGGATGTAGTGAACAGGGCCCAGTTGTTAGAACGAGATAATAATTATGTTCAACCGAGGGACCACAACCAAGGTCGTACAGGTGGCAGCAGTCATCGGAGCAATGACAACCAGCGAGGAGGAAAGTATGACAGAAGCTGTAACCACTCCGGTGGTAATCGTGGCCATGATAGTAGAACAAGCGAATCGGGAGGAGATTTCAAAAAGAGAAGGTATAACAATGAGAACGCGAAGATGTCAACATCAGCACCAGCATCAACTGTTTCTAGGGGAGGAGAACGACCACCGGTCGTATGCTATAAATGCGGGAAAGAGGGACACATCAGCCCAAACTGCCCACAACAGTTCAAAGCATGTTATAACTGTGGAAAAGAAGGACATATAGCTCGAGATTGTCCTATTGCGAAACCAAGTCCAGCGGGGGTGGTGATTCCAAAGGCGGTTTCGGACAAGTCAAAGTCGGTGATTCCTGAAAGAGCGTTTGTCGTGACAGCCCAAAACACAAGGAATCCGCACGAGGTGATTACGGGTAAGCTGATCATAAACTCTTGCGAAGTTTACACCTTGTTAGATACCGGTGCTACCCATTCTTTTATTTCACCTGCTTGTGCTCAACGTTTGAACTTGACTTCTGATAAATTAGACTTTGACTTATTTGTTGAAACTCCGTTAGGAGAAACCTTCGTTACATCTACAGTTTACAAATCTTTCAGATTGGTACCCTTACCTTACCTGTTGATCTTATATCTTTGAAAATACTTGCATTTGACGTGATTTTAGGAATTGACTGGTTAACCACTTACCATGCCAAAATTGATTATTTTCGTAAGGTTGTTAGTTTTCATATTCCTAATCAACCTGTTGTGCGAATCCAAATCACCAAACCACTAAAATCAGTCAATATCATTTCAAGTCATAAAGTTATTCGTTTATTGAAAAACGGATGTCAAGCTTTCTTAGCTCATGTCACTGATCTAAACCAGAATACATCAGATTTGAATGATATTTCCGTTGTTAATGAGTTTCATGATGTATTTCCCGAAGAACTTCCCGGTCTACCCCCATAACGTGAAGTTGAATTCTTTATTGACCTTGAGCCCGGTACAAAACCCATTTCTAAAACCCCATATCGAATGGCTCCTATTGAACTTCAGGAGTTAAAGGTCCAACTACAGGAGTTGTTAGACATCGGTTTTATTCGTCCTAGTACGTCTCCTTGGGGTGCTCCTGTTTTATTCGTAAAGAAGAAAGACGAGAGTATGCGACTTTGTATTGACTATCGGGAGTTTAACCATGTCACCATCAAGAATAGGTATCCGTTACCTCGTATTGATGACCTGTTCGACTAGTTGAAGGAGCACAGTTCTTTTCAAAGATCGATCTTCGTTCTGGATATCATCAGCTGAAGATTAAAACTGAGGATATTTCAAAGACTGCTTTTAGAACTCGGTACGGGCATTATGAGTTCTTAGTCATGTCTTTTGGATGGACTAATGCTCCTGCTGCTTTCATGGATATGATGAACCGTGTATTTAAGAAATATTTGGATCAGTTCGTTGTTGTCTTTATTGATGACATCCTCATTTATTCTAAAAGCCGTGAAGATCATGAGCACCAATTGAAGTTGGTACTTCAAAAGCTTCGTGAGAACAAGCTATATGCCAAGTTGAAGAAATGCGAGTTTTGGCTTGAGAAAGTAGCATTCCTTGGGCACGTGGTATCGAAACGTGGAGTATCTGTTGACCCGCCGAAGATTGAAGCAATACAAAGCTGGGAGCAACCTAAGTCGGTGACCGAAGTACGAAGCTTTCTAGGCTTAGCAGGTTATTATCGGAGGTTCGTAGAGGGATTTTCTCGAATCGCTACTCCATTAACTCAGTTGACTCGGAAAGATACAAAATTCGTTTGGAGCGAGGAATGCGAGAAGAGCTTCCAAGAGCCCAAGAGAAGACTTATTTCGGCACCTGTTCTGACAATACCATCTGGTTCGGATGGATTTGTTATCTACAGCGATGCTTCGGGCAAATGGTTAGGATGTGTTCTCATGCAACATGGGAAATTCATAGCCTATGCCTCGCGACAACTCAAAGAATATGAGAGGAATTATCCTACTCATGATCTAGAGTTGACAGCTGTCGTTTTTGCGTTGAAGATCTGGAGACATTATTTGTACGGAGAGAAAGTGGAGATCTATACAGATCATAAGAGCCTTAAATATTTCTTCACTCAGAAGGAACTCAACATGCGGCAACGACGTTGGCTTGAGCTGTTGAAAGATTACGATCATACCATCCAATACCATCCTGGAAAAGCGAACGTGGTAGCTGACGCGTTGAGTAGAAGATCATATGTGGGAATGAGTGCGATGATGTCAAGTATACGCGTAGAATCAGCTTTGATTGATAAAGTTAAAGCTGCTCAAGCTACGGATCCGGAGCTGATGAAGATGAAGAAGACGGTGCAATTCCAGAAGCAAGAATCGATGAAGAGGGAATACTTCGAGTTAACTCCAGACTTTGTGTTCCTAACGATTCTGACTTGAAGCATAGAATCATGATGGAGGCACACAACACACCATTCGCAATCCATCCTGGGAGTACCAAAATGTATCATGATCTTCGACATACATTTTGGTGGAGCAATATAAAAAGAGAGATCGCAGAGTTTATTTCGAGATGTTTAACTTGTCAACGTGTAAAGGCGGAGCATCAAGTACCAAAGGGTCCATTGCAACCACTGGAGATTCCGAAAATAGAAGTGGGAGCATATTACGATGGATTTCGTTACGGGTCTTCCTAAGGTTTCTCAAGGCATAGATGCGATTTGGGTTATTGTTGATAGATTAACCAAGTCTGCTCATTTCTTGCCGATACGAGAGACTTATTCCCTTGAACGTCTTGCTCATATGTACGTGAATGAGATTGTGAGATTGCATGGCATGCCAGTATCCATAGTTTCGGATCGTGATCCCAAATTTACTTCACGATTTTGGATCAGTTTGCAGAAAGCTATGGGCACGGATTTACGATTCAGTTCGGCTTATTATCCTCAAACAGACGGACAATCGGAGAGGACTATTCAAACTCTTGAAGATCTATTGAGACTCTGTGTTCTAGACTTCAAAGGGAGTTGGGATAAGTACAAACCATTGGTGAAATTCTCCTACAACAACAGTTATCAGGCAAGTATAGGCGTAGCTTCATTCGAAGCGTTGTATGGGAGAAAGTGTCGTTCTCCAGTATGCTGGAATGAGGTGAGTGAAGCAACATTGTTGGGACCGGAGTTGGTACGTATGACTTCAGAAAAAATTCAAATGATCCGATAACGGATACAAACCGCACAAGATCGACAAAAGAGTTATGCGGATCTTCATCGAAAGGACGTGGAATTTAATGTTAGGGACCATGTGTTATTACGTGTTGCTCCGTGGAAAGGAGTTACGAGATTCGGGAAGAGAGGAAAACTCAATCCACGATTCATTGGTCCATTTGAGATTCTTGACCGAGTAGGAAATGTGGCTTATAGACTCGTTTTACCTCCAAGCATGTCTCGTGTTCATAACGTGTTTCATATATCCGTGTTACGTAAATATGTGAAGGATCCAAACCACATTATTGAGTTAGAACCAGACGAGATAGCTGAAGATTTAACGTACGAGGAGGTACCTGCCAAGATCTTGGATATGAAGGAGCATGTCCTACGCTCGAAAATTATACCTCAAGTTAAAGTTTTGTGGAGAAACCATGCAATTGAGGAAATGACCTGGGAGTTGGAATCGGAAATGAAAGCGAGGTATCCTCACCTTTTTGACATACCAGGTACATACGTTAATTTCGAGGACGAAATTTCATAAGGAGGGGAGGTTGTAAGACCCCAACTTTTATGAATAAAGATTTAATTTTCTTATATATTATTTCGAAATAGTAAGGTGTTGATTTGATAAATGTGAAAAGTTATGGGTGAAATGTGTGAATATTTTAAAATGAGCAAGTGGTTATAAGATATTCTTGTTGTCGGGGAATATTCGTTTGGTCGTGGAATATTCTTGTTGTCGGGGAATATTCGTACGACGGCGCAGCTATTTGTGGACCCCACAACGGAATAACTGTCGGATATAGAAAGCGACAGAAATAACCTTTTTATAAAATAACGGAGTAGTTGTTACCGTTAGTACTGTTGAAATACCCGGTGGTTAAAATACAGTGATACGCGGCGTTGCACAGTAGCACACGGTATTGCACAGTATTTCAAATTATTGAGTCTTACGTGAGAAGGCACTTACTCAATTATTGTTACAGTAATTACTACTCAATATTTTATATTATTGACTCAATAATTGCTACGTTGATATTTTATATTATTGACTCAATAATTGTTACATTGATATTTTATTGACTCAATAATTGCTACGTTGCCATTTTATATGATTGATTCAATAATAGCTACAGTTGATATTTTGGTATTATTGATTCAATAATTGTCACTACACAGTATTTCACATTATCAACTCAATAATTTATATTATTTGAATAATATTATTAGATATGATTATTGACAATGTCTAAGAAAGTTCTGTCTAGGAGGGGTTATTTAATTGCGCGCCAGTAAGGAGAAGTCCTTATCGGAAGGCCCCCTCTTTCCTGGGAACGACTTGGTTGTCAATATTGTAGTGCTGTAATATTATTTGTGAATAATTAATTATTAATTTATATGATAAGAAAATATTTATTTTGTGGATATAAAAGAAGGAATTAGTGCTGATGTATTTTTTTATCAGTATTTTGAGGGGGAAAATCATCTGTTTATGGATTTTGGATAATTTATGTTTGGAATTTGGAAAAACTTTCTTCTACAAAGTTGTAGAGAATTAAATTTCCTATAGAAGGACATAGAATTTGTATTTTTCTAACAAAGGGGCTATTTATTATGAATTATTGAAGTTTCGAATTTTTTTTTTTAAAATAATATATTTTATTATTTTAGTCTCCTTTGGCATCCTAAGCTTTTCCTGTAAATAGGGTGCTTAGGTTAGAATTGAAAATCACACCAGAATCAGAAGTTTTCTCTCTCTATAATATCGAGCGTATTTTTGTGAGTATTTCAATACTTGAGTATTAGTATTCAGTGCAAGTTTTCTTCGGTATTATATCCGATATTCCAGTCAGAAGTACTGTTCTTTTGAGGTAAGGGATGTTATTTTCTTTCGTAAATGATGTTATTTTTTTCAATATCATTATACCAAAATATTGTCATGAATTTTATTATGAAATTCATACTTTTTCCGTCGGGGTTACTATTCACGTATACGGCACTATTCACGAAAAAATTAAATTTTCTTCTATATGTCCAAATTGCTTGTTAAGGTATTTATCTTTGATTGTATCCAAGTTTTGAGCTATATTCTTGAATTTTGCTCCACAAAGTATTATTATGGAGTATTTTTAAACTTGGATAAACTAAAATGCGAATCCTTAATCTTATCCTTTATTTCACTGGATTCATTATTTATATGGTTTTTCATTATTCTCAGTCCTAAGTGGTGATATAACTGAATATCTTTGGCCTGTAGAGCAAAGATGAATGATTACCTGATGAATATCTTTGGCCGTAGTGCAAAGATGATAGGTGTTGAGATGAACATGATCACTGATGATACAAATGAATATCTTTGGCCTGTAGTGCAAAGATGAATATTTGATTTTAGATGTATATTGATTGATGTTACAGGGATAAAATATTGATGATGAACGGTTATTTCCGCTACGAATATTGATCTAAAACTTGTTGTCAATAATATTTTATCTGATTTATTGAAGGCTAACGATAATTCATTTTCCATTATCTTAGTCATAATATTCTTTACTGGGCTAGTTGAGCTCACCCTTTTCATCTGTTGTCCTCTTCAAGAAATGAGAATGTTGCGGGAACTAGTCGGGGGACAGAGTGATGGTCCGAGTTTGAGCAGTAGTAGTCCTCACTATTTCTGATAAATAGTGTGATAATAATTGTAATGAGGACTTAGTTTGAATATTATTATTTTTTACATATTTGTATTGACACTCACAGTTGTGTGGTCGTATTTTACACGACGGTATGATATAAAGTTTGTATTTGAATTCTGTACCATGTATTTGGCGACTCAGAATGGGTTGGATTGACTGGACCTATTCTGGGGTCGTCACAAAGACCAAAGTCATAGAGAGGTCAACAGATAGTTGAGTCTCTAGTGTACTTGTGGTTGAGGGGCATACTTTTTGTTTCAAGATCAGATTATAGAATAGGACTGAACTCGAAAATAGGTACAAATATGTTTGAGCAAGCAGTGGAGAGCTAGTGTCCAAGAGAAGTAATTGTAGGATAGTTTGGGAGTTTTATCTTGAAAAACTTTGTAAAGGTTCTCCACCTGTTGAATGAGTATTTTATTACTAATAGTAATAGGATCTTAAGTCTTGGAGAAGTGCTTGAGACTGGAAGTAGCAGTATACATAGATTGTATGTTGTGAACCAGTCAAATCTCTGTGCACTATGTGCTTAAATTCTATCTTTTTACTTATTTTGCATATTAATTTGTCACATAATAATTAATTGAATTAGAATAATTCAAAGAGGCTAAGGATAATTTTTAAAACAGTAATAATCTATTCATCCCCTTCTAGATTATTATTGCCCTTTCAAAGAGATTCAGAGCATAAAAGTCTCTTAATCCTGTCTTCTACTCCAATAATATGGATGATCTATAAAAGGATGATGTTGGTTACAAAAACCAAGTTCACTAAAAACTATTACAACAAAAATTCACTAAAAATCTAAAAGGCACTAAGACTTGGTACAATTCGATCACTAAGATCAATTCTAAACATTAAGAGAGTATGTGTTTGATGAGTTTCTAAGTTGTCAATAAAAGCTTAGATGAATGACTTAGCAGCAGAAAACTTTTTCTCAGATCGTAGAGTAGAGCATTTGGAGTTTGTTCTTTATGAGCATTGAAATCAATTGATCAATAGTCTCCAATGTTGTAGTAGAAATCATTTTATAACCTAGCTTGGAACTCAGTTTCCTATGGGACACTTGTCATTTGATGATCCTTTTAACTTTAAATGTTGTTTGGTGTACCATAAGTTGTCATTATCCACCAACATACAATTGGGTACAACAAGTGACGCGTGTCTTGAGCGCTGAGAAACTAGTAGTTGTAAAGTTGGTATGTCTCTTTTGTTTCTGTGTTGACTCTAACGGATAAGATCAATCTTATTTTTGGGAGTCAAGGTCGAGTTTCCTTTGTCATTGTCCCGCCACTACTTGTCAAACCTGAAAACTCTACGATTTGAGCTAGTGAACATTTTGCTCTTAATCGTACTATTGGTTTTCGTAATTTTTAGTGACTCCCAATTAACGATTTTAACTATACGATCCTTCAATGGCTTCACTAAGAGACTTCCTTTCTAAAGTGTACTCAGTGGTGTTTGATTGCATCTTAATACATCTTAACAGCTCATCTCTTAATGAATCTTAACAAAAAATATTTTGATATGAAGAGGTCCTCTGAATAGTTTAGACTCATATTTATATCTTAACTATTCAGAGGGCTTCTTCATACAAATATGTGGGCTTTTAAGAGGCATTAAGAGACGGACTGTTAAGATGCATTAAGATGCAATCAAACACCACCACTCTATGTCTGGCATTCAACTTAACGTTCTTAGAGTTCTTTAGACAACCTTCTAGCTAAACGATCTCTTAGACCATAGCAACTTGTAACAAAATGATTCTGTCAAAATCTTCAGCTAAACAATCCTCAAGTTACAACACTACGAACCCTATACATTGCTCTACGATCATAGATCTACCTAACAAGTTAAATTCCTAACTAAATCCTTGTACATTTGATTTTGATTCTTAATAATGATTGTACAAAAGCTATCTTTTACAAATATACAAAAAATTTCATCATCAAATCAAATACGGTAACATTACAATTATCACACACATACTAAGAACTAAATAAATATATCGTGATAATTTATTAGCATTACATTACAACTCTATTGCGTTCCATAGGCTATTACATTACATCAAATTTTTATTACGCTAATCGAACCCTACCCTACCCTAAGTTTCTGTGTAATGACATTGATTTATTGATCTCCCCAAGGAGCTAAAGATTGGAAAATATAATATTTGCTCTATTTTAAAATATAGGATTAATTTCAATTTTTGAAAGTCAACATAAGTTATTTAATGTTTCACAAAATAATAATTTTTTTAGTTAGTAGTACTATTTAAATAATTTATAATTTTATAATTGTTATTTTTAAAAATTAAATTAATTTATATTAAATTTAAATTTAAAAATATCGTAAATTGACTACAAAAGATCAATATTTATCATATAAACCAAGGGTGTTTTTGGTTTTAATATTACAATAAATTCATGAACTAAATTTTTGGAGAAGGAAAAATCATTATCAAGTCATAATTTTGATATTAAAATATTTTAAAGTTTTTAGAAAAAGAAGAAACTATAACTTTGCTTAAGGTTGTAGACAAAAATAATTTTAGAGAAAAAAAATTAAAGATAGTACGTACTAAAGTAAAATAAAAATAGAGGTAAAATCTTTATTTATAGCAAATTTTAACCTCTAAAATTGAGTGAAATAATTTAGGTTATTAGGGTACACACTTGGAAGAAAAATAGAGATGTCAATTAAAATCAAACAACTTATTAATAGTAATGATGGAGAGAATTAATAACTTTTTAAATTAGTTAATGATTTAATTCCATGTTCTAAAAATTGGTAACACTAAATTATCATCCACGTCACCAAGTGGACCCTTTGACTTTTGTACTTATCAAAGAAGTAAATCATTTTTAGAAATTTTTTACCCCTAGTACAAAAATTCGTGATTAATTTAGTAATTATTGTATAATAATAGAACTGCAACGATAAACTTAATAATATTACATCCCGAGGGCATGAGAGGTGAGGGTTAATTCACGCTCTTACGTGAGGTAAAAAATAAGTTCTTGTATATAACATGAGAGAAAATGTATTCAAATATACAAAAATAAAAAATTTCAATTTTTTTTCTCTTTCAAAGAACCTACTTTTGTAGAGAGTAATGTAAACTATTATATCCACATAAATATTTGGGTAAGAGTTTTGTATGAGATAAATTTGTGTCGAATTATAATTATGAAACATCTAATTAACAAAATACAACTAATTTTGAATTTTTCGCTCACCCTAATAAACGATTAGGACCGTCCAAAGTTTGGGATAAATCTCACCGTCCATTATATTCTCTCTCTCTCAGATCCTCTCCCGTTCTTCCTCTTCCCGAGCTCGCCCTCTGCCTCCTCTATTCTTTAGCGCCGACAATCACTCCTCCCCCTCCCCTTCGTACGTAGTGTTGGAGGCATGGGATTGAATAAAATTATAAAAAAATCCACTTATTAATCACCCCTTCAAAAAGATTATCAATATTATTTATCTTTATCTATTAACAATTAAAAAATAAATTCACAATATATATCATTTTTTTTGGACAATATTTTAGAGAAGTAAGGAATAAAGCAACTAAATAATAAGCTAAAAATTAGGGGAGGGAAGAATAAAAGCTTTTCAATTCAAAATACCACCCTCCAAAGATTCACTATTTATATACTCTCGATCAACTCTTTTCTTCCTCTACTTTCAGTTCTTCTTCCGTCTTCCTCACATTCAATTATTTGTTATCTTACCCTCTTGATTTCCCTCTCTAAAATCACCCACGAACCCAACAAATCCAATACGCATACATACATATATATATATGATATTATATAGATACAGATATAGAAAGAATGGCAGATGATACGTTAGAAAGAATGGCAGATGATAACAAGAAACAGAGAATTGCAGAAATTCAAAAAAATAGATTGAAAAAGCTTGCAATTTGGGATACCCGAACCTTCAAACCCATTATCCATCACGCCGCTCTCGAATGCATTATGGCCACCCTCGGCTTCGTCGCCGTCCCATATTTTCCGCCTACTCCACCCGGTGGCTCCTCCCCCTTCGCTGCCGCCGCTCCGGGAACCACCTGGAAGGAGTACACATATCCCGCCGGTGTTTGTTATCAGTGGTTGTGTGAAGCGGACTTACCGCCGCCCCTGCCCCGCCTTCCGTACCCGAGAATCGACGGGCTTCACATTTCTTCATACAGAGTTTTCTTGGACGCCGTCAATTTTTACCTCCAAATGGGGGATGAACTCTCCAACATCTTCCATGTCCGGTACATACCCTTCTTTATTTCCTTTTTTCAGAAATACCCTTATCAATTTGTTCATTTTTCTGTACATTTTCATGCATGTATTTCTTTGATGATGATTTCCCGATTTTTCTTTGTTATTATTTGCATCTGGGTATTCTTGAAATCAAGAAATAAACATTGCTATCTTAATTTGAACTTGGATTAAATTTAATAAGGAATCTGGAGTCTTGAATGTGGTAGAAATTGATTTATAAGGACAGAGAAGTAGTTCAGAAATTATAGTTTTTTAAAAAAAAAAAATTAATAATCTTGGAGATCAAGGAAGCTTAACTTCATTAACTGGAGACAAAGTTAACTATTCAATTCAGTTACTTTTTCTTTGAAATGTTTGATTCCTGTTAACGCCTGATTTTGTACGCCCGACGAAATCACCCAAAAGACGGGCCAAAACAGCGCCAACGGTTGATTGTATCGTTGTGAATTCAAACTCACGAAATACCCTCACATAAACATAAACAAAAGAAATATAAAGCATGAACACAAGAATTACGTGGAAACCCAATTGGGAAAAAACCACGGAGAGAGAGAGTAATCCACTATAATAATATTGGGAGTACATATGGTGTATTTGTGTTGTATCATATTTCCCCCTCTATGTTTCATCCTGTCTTCAACCCTTGCTTGTAGCCGTATATATAGAAGTCACCTCCACTCGAATCCAACTAGGAGAAGGACTCCTTATCCCTCCAAATAATAAGGAAACACAATCCTATTTTAATAAGGACTCTCTTACTGTCACAATAAATACATATGGGTCGGACCATTAAATAGATTGGGCTGCACCATGGCCAGACCCAAATAATCATATCCCAACATTGCCCCATAGTCTCTTATTTATAAGGAACTTATAAATAAGAGAGTACAAAAAGTCTCCTCGGGATTTTTATCCTCGGAATTTTTATCCTCGGAATTTTATCCTCGGGATTTTATCATCGGGATTTTATCCTCGGGATTTTATCCTCGGAATTTTTATCCTCGGGATTTTTATCGCCGTAAGATTTTTATCGCCGTAAAATTTTATCGCCGTAGGAAAAATAATCGCCGTAGGATTTTAATCGCCGTAGGGATTTTATCCTCGGGATTTTATCCTTTCGGTTCGAGTGTCAAATCCCTGCCGAAGTCCTGCCTTGTATGCTAGATTCAACTAGACTCTGTTTTTCAGTTGTAGTTGTTGGAAACCCATCTGCTTCATTTTCCTGAAGCTGAAGCTTGATGGCCCCTTTGAATTTGCCATTGGCCGAGCACAAATAGTTCATGTAATCCGTCAGCGAAGGTCTTTGACTCTTTCACCTTTGTTTCTTCCCAATCGCTCCATGTGCGGCCAATCGCACTGCCATCTCCTCAGATGCTTCATCTTGTTATCGTCTTCCAACTGTGTCAGTCTGTACAATAACTGGACAAAAATATTCTGGAGATTTTCAGTCCGCATAAACAATTTATAGCATATTGATGTTCTCAACAACTAGAATTGTTTGAAAATAATATTGTATAAAAAGCGTTCATGCTTCGACAGGCAAAACCCAAGCAGCACATATTAGATCACATGCAAGTGGACTTCAATTTTAACACCATATAGCAAAAAAGAGGTTGTTCACGTTTTAACGTCAAATCATATTGGAGTATTAAAATGATACTTTCCACTTTGTAGTTGTACTAATTACATAGTATCTATCATTGTACAAACATGCAAAGTACATCGATTTGAGAGAGAAAAAAGGTTCTTCTCATTCTGAGTGAATTATGTAAACAGACGGATAAAGTATTAACAATATATTGAATATATATTATTAAATTGATAAAATAAAGAGTAACTTAGCTTCATATGTAAGCTCTCTTTCTTGATGGATTGATGATTTTAATTTGACACTAGAACAAGTGTATTCTTCCCACAGACGGCGCCAATGTTAACGCCTGATTTTGTACGCCCGACGAAATCACCCAAAAGACGGGCCAAAACAGCGCCAACGGTTGATTGTATCGTTGTGAATTCAAACTCACGAAATACCCTCACATAAACATAAACAAAAGAAATATAAAGCATGAACACAAGAATTACGTGGAAACCCAATTGGGAAAAAACCACGGAGAGAGAGAGTAATCCACTATAATAATATTGGGAGTACATATGGTGTATTTGTGTTGTATCATATTTCCCCCTCTATGTTTCATCCTGTCTTCAACCCTTGCTTGTAGCCGTATATATAGAAGTCACCTCCACTCGAATCCAACTAGGAGAAGGACTCCTTATCCCTCCAAATAATAAGGAAACACAATCCTATTTTAATAAGGACTCTCTTACTGTCACAATAAATACATATGGGTCGGACCATTAAATAGATTGGGCTGCACCATGGCCAGACCCAAATAATCATATCCCAACAATTCCTATTTGGTCAATGTGCCTAGAGTTGTTCTTTTTATTGATACCTGTTCTTCATACATCAATGGCAGCTTAAAAGAACAATCTCTCTCTTCCCCCCCCCCCCCCCCCCCCCCCCCCCCCGGCACAATGCCCCAACATTTTGTTGTTTGAAAGTACGCTAGGTTATATATATGCTCAACTCTCTCATATATATTTGGTAATATTCATGTTTTAACCTATTTGAACCATGTCTAATTTTCTATAAATGATGTCAACAAATTTATGGGGTCGAAAATTGTTATGAATTCATTTTTGTTTCAGGGCAATGCCCCTCCATCAAGTTTTTGACCAGAGAAGATGGTTAACTATGGACGAAGATCATAATACTGAATATGTTTATCGTGATGGGACATTGGACCAAGAAGCATACGGCGTTTACAATGCCGGGAACAGTGATGAGGACAGCAGCAACTTAAACCAAAACAATCTCTCGGATGAATGCTTCATGGTTTCGTTAAAAGATCTCATAGTTGATATATCTGAAGAACACGATTCCCCTCCTAACTGAAAATACCTCAAGAAACCCTTGTCGGATTTCCCATTTGATCCCTATATTGCTTCCTTCTTGTTATGCTATTCGGTGAGTGAATTGTACATAAACCTAAGAGACAAAAACTGAATTGTATGATAGAATTTACTTGGCTTTTACAAGACCAAAGAGACAAAAACGATTCTACTATCGAAACATATGAGAGTGGTTAGCATCAAGTGAACTTCATGGTAAGTTCACTTTATGACCAATACAGTGCTCACACGCAGGCGGAGAGATCATCCTTCCGCCTGTGTGTCAGCATTCTATTGGGTATGAAACATATTCATTGTATGTTACATGGTCATCATACTAAATAAAATGTGTGGCTCATCCTTCCGAATTATTTTTGATGCAGCTATTCTCTTTGGTTTTGGTATGGGAAAGTTCGAGTTCAGAGCCCCGATCCTTTTCTGTTGAAACCGTATGAGTTTTTGTAAACTACAAAATTGCTGTAAAAAATTACAATATATTGCATAGGTTATGTTTCTTTCATTCCCCCCCCCCCCCCCCCCCCCCCCCCCCCCGAAATAATAAAGATAACCTTTTGCTTATTGAAAATTTCTGCTCAATTTTTTTTTTCCTGCTCAATTTATGATGGCAAGATACTAATGTTTTTTTTGTTTTTGTCTTCATGAGTCCAGTTTGGTTGAGGGGTGAGATAGCTTTTTAGAAAGAATTTCTTAACATGTGCCTTAAGGGCACATGCTAAGCACACAGTTTAAGGGAATATTCTCTTGAATTGTGAGTATATTCCCTTGAACTTAGTGCAAATGCAGAAATCAATGGAATATGCACACAGTTCAAGAGAATATTCTCTTGAACTGTGTGCTTAACATGTGCCCTTAAGATGACCCTTTTGAAGAATCTGAGACGAATAGTCCTTAATTTTGCCAATTTTTTACACTAAAATGAAGTGTTTAGTACTCGTACCTTGTTCGAGTGTCAAGTGTCAAACACGGGTACTTTGAGATAAAGTGAAGAGTATGTGTGACGTAGCGGAAGAAACAGAAAACTGCTATCAATTGTTGAACCGCGCACGATTGCCAAACGATAACCTTCTACAACCTGTTGATTCTATGAATACCAAGAAATAGGCAGCAAAATTCTAATTCAGAGAATTTTGGAAAAATACATAAATTTTATTATTCATCAAAAACTGCGGCTCCCCATCATAACAAGGTGTTTAAATAGCAAAACCCTAAAAACAGAATCCAAAACGGAAAAGGAAAACTAATAAAGACAATTACAAAAATAACCATAAAACAGAAAAATGTCTTTTTGAAGGCCTAAACGATGGAATTTGACCAAAAAACCCTGTACGTCACGAGCGAAACGCTGGTGAGTTTTGACCGTTGACCCGTTTCCCATGAAATTAGGCTCCAAAAACGCCCAAATCCGACACTCCAAACTTGGCCGAAATTACCGAATTGCCATTGAATCAGATTTTTGCCATTAAATCAAATCTTTCCATAAACTGGCACGCTTGCTCTTCAACCGCATCATTCTCCCCAGGGTGGACAGAATTCGCCCTCGAATTGTCATCATCGGAGGAATCGCCCGTGTAAGGAATCAAATGCTTGACATTAAAAACATTCGCTGTACGAATATGACTCGGCAGTTTCAAGCGGTATGCATTAGGATTGATCTTCTCAACAATTTCCACTGGCCCAACCTTCTTGGCAGACAACTTATTATAGTCACCTATAGAAAATCTATCTTTAGTAAGAACAGCCCACACATAATCCCCTACTTCGAACTCAACATGACGCCGTTTCTTATCAGCAGCTTGTTTATACTTGCCCGCGGCCTGCAGCAGATTGTCACGGACAGCCCTGTGAACCTCCTGCAATCCTGTCACAAAGGTTTCTGCCGTCCCATGAACTCGTGTCTTTGCTGGTAATGGCAGCAAATCAAGCGGTCCTCTAGGAGTAACAGAATACACTACTGCAAAAGGGCTAAATCCAGTACTCCTGTTAACTGCATGATTATGAGCAAACTCTGCCTGACATAACTTCAGATCCCAACTCTTCACATGTTCTCCAACCAAACACCGCAACAAATTGCCTAGCGACCGATTCACCACTTCCGTTTGCCCATCTGTCTGTGGATGGTAGGCACTACTAAAATTCAACTGTGTGTTCACCATCTTCCACAAGCTACGCCAAAAATGGCTAAGAAACCTAGTATCACGGTCAGACACAATAGACACTGGCAAACCATGCAACCTATAAATCTCTCTAAAGTATAATTGAGCAACACGAACAGCATCTGTGGTCTTTTTACATGGAATGAAGTGCACCATCTTAGAAAAACGATCAACTACCACATAAATAGAATCATTACCTCGCTGTGTACGCGGTAATCCCAGCACAAAATCCATACTGATGTCCACCCATGGCTGTGATGGAACTGGTAGAGGCATATACAAGCCTGCATTGGTTGCTGTTCCCTTAGATACTTGACAAACCCGACACCGTTGCACCAATTTCTCAACCTCCTTCCGAATAGTAGGCCAGAAGTAAGTAGTCTGCACCAACTGCAAAGTCCTGTCTCTTCCTACATGCCCCTCGCCATGCAGCTCTTGAAGGATCTTCAACCGCAAACTACAGTCTGGAACACATAGTTGGTTGTCCTTAAACAAAAATCCATCCTGCAAATGGAAATCTGTCCTCTCCCCTGCCCGAACCTTTGCCAAAATACCAGAAAAATATGGATCAGCTTCAAGTATTTCAGCAAATGAATCAAAACCAGGTACCTCCACAGAAAGTCGAGTTAGTAGTCCCTTTCGCCTGCTCAAAGCATCAGCCACTCGATTGGTAACTCCCGACTTGTGTTTCACCACAAAAGTGAACCTTTGTAGGTAAGCAACCCAACTCGCATGTCTAGCAGAAACTTTATCTTGACTATGCAAATGTTTTAAAGCCTCATGATCCGTATATAAGATAAACTCCCGCTGAAACAAATAATGTCGCCAATGTTTAATAGCCTGAACCACAGCATAAAACTCAACATCATAAGTGCTATAACGCAGCTTGGCACCCGAAAGTTTCTCACTAAAATACGCCACTGGCCTGCTGTTTTGACTCAAAACAGCCCCAATTCCCACTTTGGAAGCATCCGAATGCAACACAAAAGGTTGATGGAAATCTGGTAATACTAGAATGGGAGCTGTGGTAAGGCGGAATTTAATTAGCTCAAACGCCTTTTCTGCTTCATCTGTCCAAGCAAACTTCCCATCCTGCTTCATACACTCAGTAATAGGAGCCATAATGCTACTAAAATGAGGGATAAAGCGCCGATAAAAGGAAGCCAACCCATGAAAGCTCCGAACTTCAGTAATGGTACTAGGCCTTGGCCAATGCTTCACTGCCTCTACTTTGGACTCATCTACCTGCAGCCCCACATCAGACACAATGTAACCAAGAAACAGCACCCTAGGTGTCAGAAACACACACTTCTTAATTGCAGCATAAAATTTCTCCCTACGCAGAACATGAAGAACTTCTCGCAGCTGACTAAGATGCTCGCTCGGGTTAGCACTGTAGATTAAAATGTCATCAAAATACACAACAACGCACTTCCCAATGAAAGGCCTCAAAACTTGATTCATAACACGCATAAAGGTGCTAGGTGCATTGGACAACCCAAACGGCATGACCATCCACTCATACAATCCCTCCCTCGTCTTAAAAGCTGTCTTCCATTCATCGCCAGCCCGAATACGGAGTTGATGGTATCCACTCTTCAAATCCAATTTAGTAAACACAGTAGCCCCACTAAGCTGATCCAGTAGGTCATCCAATCTAGGAATAGGAAAACGGTACCTGACCGTTATTTTGTTGATGGCTCTACTGTCGATACACATCCGCCAAGTACCATCTTTCTTTGATACCAGAAGGGCTGGTACCGCACAAGGACTCAAACTCTCTCGAATGTACCCCTTGGCCAGTAACTCTTCCACCTGTCTCCTTAATTCTTCATGCTCTCTGGGACTCATCCTGTAATGAGGTCGATTGGGTAAGGCTGCCCCGGGCTCCAGATCAATCTGATGTTGGATATCACGCATTGGGGGTAATCCATCAGGCAGTTCTTCTGGAAATAAATCGCTGAACTCTTCTAGGAGTGGTTTGACTACAACAGGAACCTCAACCTCTTTGTCTACCACCCTCCCGATTAAGGCGTATACTATTTTCGTCTCCTGCACCACCTCCTCAAACTGTGCTAAAGTCAACAAACTAGCACTGCCTTTGTTTTCTTCCCGCTTGGGCACTAACACAATTTTTACCCCCTCAAACACAAAGCTGTAAGTATTCGTCTTACCGTTATGAACCACCTCTCTATCAAATTGCCAAGGTCGTCCCAACAGCAGATGGCATGCATCCATAGCTACTACATCAAACCAAACCTCGTCCTTATATTTTGTCCCCATAGAAAAGGATACCAATACACGTCTTGAGACAGTCACCTCGCCCCCTTGTTTCAACCAGGCTAACTTGTACGGCTTTGGATGTTTTTCCGTTGTTAGTTCTAGCTTTCGGACTGCCTCTGCTGAAATTATATTCTCACAACTGCCTGCATCAATCACAAACCTACACACCTTCCCTTTCACAGTACAGGTTGACTGAAAAATGTTGTTTCTCAGCCAATCATCATCAACAGCCCTAGGTGTAAGGCAGGACCTCCTCACCACCAGCGCAGTCCCAACATCACCAGTCACCACCTCCTCATCCACGCCTTCTGAATCAAAGATCGGTTCACCAGTTAGCAAGGTTTCATCTTCGATATCATCACCCTCATCTATTTCAGCAAACATCGCCCTTTTTCCAGCTTTCTTGCACTCAGTCTGCCTGTGTCCCACTTCACCACATGCAAAACACTTGATACCACTTACTGGACCAATCCTCCTATTATTATTTGTTACTGCTCCCGTTTTGGCTATTGCCCCCGCCGCTGCAACCTCGCCTGAACGGCCAGTATTGACACCTCCTCCTGAATACCCAAAGCTAGCAGGTTGTCCAAAACCACCAGGACGCCTCTTCTCAATCTGCACAGCCCTCTGATGCGCTGCAGAAATAGACATTGGATCAAACATGTTGACTGTCTCTTTAATTTGTTCTCGTAAACCCCCAATATATCGGGCTACTAACTGATCTTCTGTCTCATGCACCTCGTTCCGAGCAATCAGCTGATAGAATTCAGTTGTGTATTCATCAACTGTACGACCTCCTTGCCTTAAATTCTGTAACCGCTGGTACATTAATCGCTGATAATTATAAGGTAGGAACGTCGCCCGCAACTTTTTCTTCATCTTCTCCCAGTCCGTAATTTTTGACTTCCCCAATCTAACCCTCATTTGCCTAAGTTGCTGCCACCAAGCCATTGCCCTATCTCTGAGTCTGGTAGCAACCAAGGGTACTCGTTTATCATCAGGGACACCCTTAAATTCCAGGATCTCTTCTACCGTGGCCAGCCAGTCAATGAATTCCTCTGGTTGGAGGGTACCACGAAATTCAGGAATTTCAGTCCTCATACCCGTCTCCCAACGTCTCCTATCGTCCTCCACTGCATATGGTCGACGACGCCTTCGAGGTGCCTCATCATAGTCATCATCAAAGTCATCTCCTCCATCATTCTCTCTTGCGAAAGGTTTCTCCGATCATCATAATTAGGGTTCCCCCCAGGATGAGGAATTTCCCTATTCTGGTTCGCCAACAACTCGCCCATCCTTAGCGTCAATCGATCCATCATAGTGTTCATCCCCTGCTCCATTACTTGTTCGATTCGCTGCTCGAACCGCTGCTCAAGTCGCTGCAGATCCTCACGCCCATAAACATCATCCACACGCGCTCTACGGGGTGGCATGGTGAATATGATTTAGGCTCTGATACCAACTGACGTAGCGGAAGAAACAGAAAACTGCTATCAATTGTTGAACCGCGCACGATTGCCAAACGATAACCTTCTACAACCTGTTGATTCTATGAATACCAGGAAATAGGCAGCAAAATTCTAATTCAGAGAATTTTGGAAAAATACATAAATTTTATTATTCATCAAAAACTGCGGCTCCCCATCATAACAAGGTGTTTAAATAGCAAAACCCTAAAAACAGAATCCAAAACGGAAAAGGAAAACTAATAAAGACAATTACAAAAATAACCATAAAACAGAAAAATGTCTTTTTGAAGGCCTAAACGATGGAATTTGACCAAAAAACCCTGTACGTCACGAGCGAAACGCTGGTGAGTTTTGACCGTTGACCCGTTTCCCATGAAATTAGGCTCCAAAAACGCCCAAATCCGACACTCCAAACTTGGCCGAAATTACCGAATTGCCATTGAATCAGATTTTTGCCATTAAATCAAATCTTTCCATAAACTGGCACGCTTGCTCTTCAACCGCATCAATGTGTAACATAGAAAAAGTAATAAAAGAACATCTATAAACATATTGATAATATGGCGTTTTATAGAGCAACTGATTCATACATCATAAGGTGACAGTTTATATTGATAATACCTTTAAGCATTTTTTTTATCCTTGAACTAGTCCTGAGATGACAATTTTATGAATTGTACTTTTACTCCGAAGGCCATTCGATTACACTAAAAGGAGGTATTATTTAATCCCACCAGCTTCCTTCTTATGATTATAGGATCTTATAAATGACTTTAGGAACAAAAAGATAATTATAGGATTGTCATATTCAGAAATGTAAGTGCTTAAATGTATTTAATCTAATATAAATAAATAGAAACCTTTTCCTCCTTCCTCTCATAAAACTTAAAATCATCATATAATAATCCATAAATTATAATAGAAAAGAAAAATGGAGGTTTGTGATGATTTTGAAATCTTTTCTACTGGTAATCTGTAATCTAATATTCTTGTGCATGAAGATAATCAATTCGCTCCTACTCTATTATGAATTTCAAACCACATTTCCATACAAATAAACTGATAATTTCACAAATCTCACTCACATGAATACTGGTTTCATATACTCCACTATTTAGGTCCATCTGTTTTTGTTGCTAAAGCTTCTTTTGTCTAAAGCTTCCAATGTATACATAATGTTGCTTGTTGCTAATTTGTTGCCAATCTATTCCACTGCTAATCCATTGGGCACTATTAAACTAAACAATTGATAAATTTAGGGTAAAAATGAAACATAAACAAATATATAAAATTGTAAATTTAATAAATAAAACTCTTTTTGTGAAACCAATGGAGTGCTAATTAGTAGTCAAAATCTTAGGAATAATGCTAAGGGTTTTAAATTTTTGGCCTTGAATGATGTGACATTAAATAAGACAAAATATATAGTCAATCACAAGAGACGTACACAACCAATATAGTGATTCGACATCATTTGAGACACTTTTTGTTAGGTCACTTTTTGTACCATCCAAAGAGTTGAGAGAGAGAGAGAGAGAGTGAGTGAGTTGTGTCGTAATATTGTGAAACCTCAAATTTGAAGGCGTAAAACTTAGAAGTTGTAAGCCAATTATTATTGATATAGTGGATATTCGGAGTTTGACTTATGATTTTTTTAAAGAGTTTTTCACGTTAAATATCGTGTTGTTTTATCTCTTTTTATTTATGTGTGTAGTTTATGTTACTTAATTCCTAACATTTTTTGAGACAAAATTTGATAACCCCACCATTACCCAAATCTTATGTATGCATTTTCCTAGACTTGATAGCTTTATTTTTGTTATTGGCTTTTTGTGGGGTGGTATGCTCTCAAAAAGCTCCCTGGGAAGGACTCCATTGCATTAATATCTCAACAACATCGATGAGAATATAAAGAATTTGAGACTCCTGATATTATTCTATGAAAATTAATATAGATTTACAAATTAAGTATAAGATTATTATTAATTTTTGAAGTTAATTGAATATTTTTAAATTTAAAATAAATACTATTGACCAAAAATGCTCATACATGCCAACTCCAATTCATTTGAAATGGAGAGGATCCTATTTCTATATAGTGCATGTTCGTCTATCTAAGGTTTCAAATGCACCAAACGCAGCTGAAAATTTTGTTCGTTTATAAACAACTTATTTAACTCATAAACGATGTGTTTTGAGTCCAAACACAACGCTTCAAAAGTAGTATGGTGCGTTTTGACCGCCAAACGCATCAAATGTTGAATTACGATTCTCTCAATTTCAAATGTTAATGCTGCAAATGGTCTGAGTATTGATAACCAAACAAACCCATAACGGAAAAGCTTGAGGCTATAGAAGGTAAAGTAGAGCAATATACTATCACATAAAAACTATCACATAACTCTCACATACACACACATATACATACTGCGGGTTCCCGCCTGACATACGGGACCCACAGTATGTATATGTGTGTATGTGAGAGTTATGTTATAGAATTTATGTGATATTAGCGTTATTTGGTAAAGTAAGCATTCTCACCACTTAGACTGGCGAAATGACTAAATAACTCAAATCTCTGCTCATTAAAAATATTTTAGAAGATCACTAAACACTAATAAAAGGTATTTAAATTTAATTTAAAAACATTTTTACTCCACCACAGGTCCGCACGGTTCCGCCTGTGTCAGTAATTAATTAAGAGTAATGTTACATACTAGTATCTCCATGGCATGAGATATTATGCTTTTTATTCTCAAAAAGGATGATTAAAATATATAAAATAAAGGATAAAAATGACATTTAATAAGATCTAATATATAAAAAATCAAGACTCATTATTTACTTTAATTTTTTTTAGTCATCAGAAATAAATTTAGAACTTTTTACACTCTTTTCTCTATTTTATTTTTCTTAATTTGTGTACAGAATGTACTTTGACAAATATACAAAAAACTCTTAACAAAATTAATTTATAAAATGATATGTCAGATTATAATTAGTCGGTAATTTATTTATATATGAGTAGATCCAATGATTATAATCAACTACAATTATACACACCATTTTCAGTATCCATTGTTTAGTTATAAAATTAGCGGCTTATACAACCACCAAGTCCTCTTAGCTCAATGGTAAAATAACAATTTGTCCGAGAGGTCTAGGAAAAATGAGATTTTTATTTTTTATTTTTTACAAATGAACTTTTTTTAGATAGATGGAGTAATAAGCGAGAAATCAGGGGAGGGAAGAATAACAGCTTTTCAATTCAAAATAAACCCTCCAAAAAAAATATGCACTATATATACACTCACAGTCAACTCTCTTCTTCTTCTTCTTCTGCTTCGTTCTGAAACTCATGCACATTCAATCATTTCTTGTCCTTCCCCTTTTAATTTCTCTCTCCAAAATCGTCCAAGAACCAACTAATCTCTCTCTAAAATAACCCAAAAACCCATCAATCTCTCTCTAAATTCTCCCACAAAACCCATCAAACAATACCCATTGCACCAGTTGAGAAAGAAAGAATGAAAAATACCAAAAAGAAAGTCGCAGAATTTAAGATATTGCAATCGAAAAAGCTGGCAATTTGGGACACTAGAACCTTCAAACCCATTATCAATCACGACGATCTTGAACCCATTATGGCCACCCTTGGCTTCGTCGCCGTCCCATCTTTTCCGGCCATTCTTCCCCCCACAGCTACAGATAACGTCTTCGTTACGGAAACCACCTGGAAGGAGTCCATGAATCCCGCCACTGCTAAATCTACCGCCGCCGGAAAATCAACCGCTGCTGCGCCGGTATCCACCTGGAAAGAGTACATATATTCCGCCGCCGGCCGTTTTCAGCGTGCGACGGACTCACCGCCCGTTCCCCGGCCCCGCCTCCCTTACCCGAGAATTGACGGGCTTCACATTGCTTCATACAGATCTTTCTTGGACGCCGTCAATTTTTACCTCAAAAAGGGCGATGATCTCTCCAATATATTCCATATCCGGTACATACCCTTTTCAATTTGTTAATTCTTCTGCACAGTTTCATTTATATATTACTTGCATGATGATTTTCCAGTTTTTTTAATTATAATATGTATATGGGTATTCTTGAAAAATCAAGAATTGATGAACATTGTTAACTGGATTTTTCTGTAATTTTCAAACACACCGACTCATGTATGTAATTCTCGTATGATGATTTTCCATTTTTTTTCCTGTTTATTTTATATGGAAATTCATGAAATCAAGAATTGATGAATTGCTCAAATTTAATAAAACTCTGGAGTCTTGAATGTGGTAGATATGAGAAATTGATTTTAAAGGAAATTATATTTATTTATACTTGGAGATCAAGAAAGCTCAACTCCATTAACTGGGGACTAAAGTTAATTGCATGTTCAATTCAGATGCTTTTCTATGAAATGTTAAATTCCCGGTTCATCTCATTTAGTTGTCCCCATTTCCTTTTCTGGATGTGCCTAAACTTTTCAATTGTTAATCTTTCTGTAAATTTTCATGTACATATTTCTTGTATGATGATTTTCCAATTTTTCCTGTTATAATATGTATATGGGTATTCTTGAAATCAAGAGTTGATGAAAATTGTTAACTTAATTTGAACTTGAATTAAATTTAATTAGGATTCTGGAGTCTTGAATGTGGTATGTATGAGAAATTGATTTCAAAAGATAGAGAATTAGTAGGAAATTATAGTGTGTTTTTTTTTATATTTTAAGAAAATCCATTTACTTGGAGATCAAGAAAGTTCAATTCCATTAACTGGAACCAAGACTACCCAATATCTAATTTGCTATAGAGGATACTGTATTTGATATATGCCAAGAGAGTCATTCTCGTGTTATTTAGTTTTGAGTAATGTTAGAGGTCTCAATTTTTGTCTCAAATGGGTCTCAAATAACATGGCATTGCCATAATTAATGGCATAATCAATCACATGAGATTTATCTAACTAGTGTTACGGCAACACATTATTTGATACACTTTTTGAGACTCCTAACATCACGGTTAGTTTTTCATTAAAATTGACTTGACCTTATATTTGTTATGCAACTGCAACCTTCTTTTATCAATTGTCTATGGTTTTTCCCATTAGCAAGGGTTGATTTTCTGAATTATTTATCATGTTCTAGTGATTTTTATAACTAACAGTTGCGTTTCGCTTAAACACTGAGCTTTTGACATACCTTTCAGCCACTTGCTTTTAGGTACTAATATCAGTTTGTCTATGTTGCTGGATGATATTCAAATTTCCTTTTCCTTGTAGCTTGTATAAGAACTGTTTCTTGTTGTTGGAGGTAGTTTGCAGTGAAACTATACACTGAATTCCTGTGTTGCAGACAACACGCATTTTACTATTTTAGTTTATAAGTTCAGAACAATACTTATTGAAGTAAACCCTACAGCATGTTAAGAGGAACATTTAATAGATGAGATGGTAAAAAAGGTAAGAACACTCATTTTAGTGATCTATAGCTTCACACGTACACTTAGTAAAGTAACCTTTAGCAAATTACGAGGAAAATGTAATTAATAGATAAGACGGTAAACAAGATTTCATAGGCATCGAGAAGGGATTGCCTATAGGTATATATATTCGACATGAGATTTATTGCTATGTAATATTACGTGATTATGGTACTGCATGCAGAGAATCACACAGAGCCTAATTTGTACTTAATACCCAATTCTGTTTATTGATGCCAATCAATAACCAAAACATGAGATTTTCATGCATGAAAAATAGGAAGCAGACTTCTAAATGGATCACCTTTAGTTACGCAGTATACTGAATGGATCAGAGTACTTTGTGTAGTAAAGGATGTATCTAATCTACGTACCTTGTGTTAAATAATTATATAGGAACGTGCTATTACATAGAATAAAATTATCAATTAATCAATTAGGTACGACATCTTGTATGTATCAAGCGCGTAAGGGTGAAGGTCTTCAATTGACTCTCTCAATCTTATGATGGGTGTATAGGTGTGTATAAAGTGTCTTGAGACGGCAACTGAGACCAATCCCTAACTGTTTTATTTATTAGATAGCTAAGGGTCAAAATCGTCCATCAAGATTATGAAACCCTAGGACCCATTATGCCAACTTAATATTAGTAATAATATTTATGGGTCACACAATTAATTACCAAACCCATAAATAAAGTAATAAAGTATAACACTAAGAAATAAAATTTGTTCTATAAACATGAATGGTTATCTCTCCCCCACCCACGCACCCACCCACCCAGGCACCCACACACATTTTCGGAAGCCTGACATGACAGTTCGCTAGGTTATATACTCAACTCTTTCATGTATATGAAGCAGTATATGTTTTAGCCAATGTCTTACGATTCACATTTGTTTCAGGGGAATGCCTCTCAATCCAGCTGATGACCAAGATAAAGTATGGCTACTTATGAATCCAGATGACTTTATTGTCTATTGTGACGGAACTTTGGACCAAGAAGCGTACGATTCTCACGATGCCAGGATAATTTACGAGGCTAACAAGCGAAACAACAATTCCTCGGCTGACTGCAAAATGGTTCCGTTGAAAGATATCACACCTGATTTTGCTGAAACTGCTTATTGTCATGGGACACTACAGGATCAAGAAGCATACAACTCTTCTCCCTTCAACTTGGGTCCGTTGAATGATATCATACATGATATAGCTGGAGAAGACGATTCCCCTTCTCCCTGAAAACCCCTCAAGAAAGCCTTGTCAGAATCTGATGAGTTGGTAAATCATAACTGTGAATTCTCTTTTTGGGTAAAAGACTTGCTGTTAGATAGTGTTAATGCCTGAGATAGGAAAAAGTATTAGTGATTGCTGGAAATATTACCATATTCGGAATTTACTATAGCTTTTACAACGCCAAAGAGGCGAAAATTTGGTCTACTGTTGAAACATATTCATCCACATACATCTTGTAAAATACCTCCGATACCTGGGTGAATGTAAACATATTAATCTTTTGAGTACTTCTGGGGGGACATTTTTGTAGTGACATTGTTTAGTTTTTTTTTTTTTGGTTTTTTTTAGAGTACCTCTCAAAAAATGTATAGTATTTATTCTAACTGAAATTTTTACAGAAAACAGTGTTTTAGGTTTAATTTGGATACATACAAGAAACAGTGTTTTATCGACTATACAGGCCCTGTTTCTTGTATGTATCCAAATTACACCTAAAACACTGTTTTTTATAAAAATTCCAATTGGAATAAATACTATACATTTTTTGGGAGGTACTCTAGAAAAAAAACCAAAAAAAATAAATTAAAAAAAAAATGTCACTAGAATGTAACTAAAAAAATGTCCCCCTAAAATTATTGTAATCTTTTTTTCCCTTTTCTCTTTACGAGCCCAGTTTGGTTGAGGGCTGACTTACCTTTTAAGAAATATCTAATCTTGAGCTCTAGGTGGTTTGCCCAATTTTTCACCTGTCATACATTTTTTTTCTGCTGCTGTCTATTTCCTCTACTTGTCGAGTGTTGTTTTCTTCTTGTCTTGCATTTTGACAGGCATATAAAGTGAGAGGTTTGAAACTGGCTAGAGAATCCCTAGCACGTACATATTAGTGATAATATGGCTTTGTATAGATAGAGCAAGTGGAGGAAAATTGTTAGGAAATGATTTAATGGGCCTGGTTGATTTGGTGGGCCCTATCCCACGTAGCAGAGTTGTGACGAACGCGAATTTTGTAAAGTTATTTAAATATTTATTGAATTAAATAAATATTTTGATGATTTAATTATTGAGTTAAACAATTAATTCATGAATTGATGGTAGATTAATTTAATTATATGTGTTATATTAATTAAATTAATGTGTGATAATTTTATAAGTTCAAAGCATATATTAATGGAGCTTATTTAATTAAATGATTTATTTAATTAATGATAATGTTATTATAATTAATTTAATAATTAATTGGAAATCTAACGAATTGACATAATTAATAAAGGAGAATATTAATTATGTGACAATGTGATTTAATGTGAGTTTGTCATATTTTATTTAATTGATTTAAATAAAATTAATTGATTTAATTGAAGTGTGACAATTAACTATATAATAAACTAGTTAATTAAAATAAAAGGAAAGGAGGAATGGAAGACAAACAAACAAGGTCCTAGGGAAGTTGGGGTTGGTTAAAATAACTGACCACTAAAGTTATACGTATAATACTATTACGCTATATCATATCAGACATTATGTTTTGAGAGTTAGGAAAAACTGAGAGGAAAAGTTAGAGTTTTGAGAAGAAGAAATTGAGAGAGATTGAGAGAGAGGAATTTGAGAAAAACACTGTGTTATCTTTATATCATCTTCATCATCTACTTAAGGGATTAATTAAAGAACGTGAGTTATAATTGTAGCTTGCGCACGAGGCAAGTTTCCTAACTATACCCTTTAAATTGAGCAAGTGTTCTATGCTTAATTACTGTTGATGAGCAAGTTCTTATTCTTGATTACTCAAGTTCAGAATTTCATATGAGATGTTATGATTCTTTTAAAAGTATCATTTCAGTATACAATAATTATTCGATTGTATACCCTTGAGAAGTTAATATTCAATTTGAATATCATTTATTGTTGAATCCTTTAAGACTAGCGAACCCTTATTGATTCGACTAGTCCATAATTGATGACGGTTCTAAATTCTATAACTACTATTGAGTTATCTAAACCAACCTTTATTTGGTGCGGACTCTGATGTCAAACTGAGATGAACAACCCTATTAAAGGGGAATTGATGATGCTTTAGGCGTTGAGGTATTGTGCACAGTATTGGTACGAAGGGCTGATCCCCCTAAGTACGAGAAGTGAAGTCTATAGTCTTATGACTGTTAAAGGTTTAAAGGTTAATATACTTGACAACCTAGGACATAGTTCAAGGTCTTATGACCCTCAGAAGTAATTTTGATTCTCGATTATTATTCTTGAATCAAAAGTTGAGCTATCTGTTATTCAGAATTCTTTCACTCGCATGTTATTATTCTGTCATATTTTTATACTTGCGGGCATTCGTGCTCACTCTTGCATAATAACATTGCAGCTAAAAATGAACGATGTGATGAGCCTTTTAGTAGCAAGGGCAAAGAAAAAGCTAACAAGTGTTGAAGACTTGTGGTGTTATTGAAATGTTAAAGTTCAAGACTTATTTGTTTACGTTTCAGCAACAGAGATTTAAGGTTAAGTATAACCTGGGATTGATTATGTATTTATTATTTTAGATGTTGTAGCCCTATTATAGGGAGATGATGAATTATTTATCTAATAAATGAATTTCATTATTTATGGGTAAATAGTCATATGATATTTGAACAATGAAAACCAAATCCTATAAAAATTAAGATACCGGATTTGGGGGTGTCACAGGAGTTTTCTCGTGTGGCGGTATATTCCCGCCAAGAGGCATAGTTGTTAAGCAATCTACAATTCTGGTTTCATTTAACTTCCTACTTTAATGGGAACAATCCGGATTGATTCGACTTCCCATCTTTGAGCAGATTGAGTTTCAACCATATATGGTAACTGACGTAATAAGGATTCCTATTCCTACTCGGGGACGAGCATGATGAGGTGATGCGGGAAGGCTATAAATATACGGCTATACCCTAATTCACAAGTAATGACATTTTGTCTATCACAAGCACTAAAGCGTTAACGTGTCTCCATTGTTAACCTATTCTTCGGCTTGTACTTATTCTCATAGCGAAATTATCCCCCGACGACCCCGACCGTTAGGCTCCTCAGTGTGTTTGCTCATTTTTGTGCAGGATTTGGCTCGTTTGGTGATTGGATGAGCGAGCAGATCTTGGCGTTAACATTGACGCTAGAAGAAGAACAATTTTAGTACTGTTTTTCATAATCACCTATTTAGTTTATTGAACTCATGACAAGTAGGAATACGGGGAAAATAATTTCTGACCAGGAGAGGTCTTCGGTCAACCCCGCGGCCCAAGTCCGGGGATCAGTTAAAGATAGACTTGGTCCCAATAAAAATGTTGTGGATCAAGCGCTAGTTCAATCGGCTCCACCTAGGCGACGACTATTCTCTACTAATCAAAGGACTCCCGATCCCCATAGCCACATGATGGACAACTATTCTCTTGCGCACATCTTTCTTGATTAGGATGGTCAGGACCAACACGAGCTGATTTGGACTCAGAGGATTCAACAAACTAATGAAGTTATGGAGGCCTTACGCCTCCAACAACAGGAGTTGGATGCACACTTGTGGGAGTTAGAAAGGGAAGAAGAGGTTTGCTCGAGTCGGTACAACCACTGGGAGACCACGCAACACAGCTAATTCAGGACCTGTCGTTCGGACGGTTCTCAAAAAGGAAGGAGCAGACGCAGGTCACACTCTCATGACAACAGTGAAGGGTGGACAAGACCTGGGCGATGGAAACGGGTGATCTCCCTAGAACACACTAGGGATAGGCCTCGACCATCCCTTATGAAGGAGAAATCTGACCCCGTTATGCAAAAGCTTACGGAGTTGGAACAAAAGTTAGCAACGATAACCCCGACGAACGAGTTACTGGTTGAACCTACATCACCCTTTACTCCTGAGATTGATCAGGTTCGGGCCGATCCCTCTAAAAAGGTGCCGCCCATGGAGAGTTATAATGGCATTGACGACCCTTATGATCACACACATGCATATGATCGTTTCATGTGGTATTACGATCATTCTGATGCCGCCAAGTTTCAGATGTTTGTCATGACATTGAAGAAGGGGGTCAGACTGTGGATGACATTACAGTCGCCGAACTCTATCAGATCATGGAAAGAGCTGTGTGACAAGTTTCATGACCGATTCAGAAGTAATAAGAGAAAGGGAAAACCGATAGCTTCATTCATGCAAATTAAACAGCAGCAGGGCGATAGCTTGACCCAGTATGTGAAAAGATTCAGGGAGGCGATTGGAACGGTAACATATCTGAACGCCCCTCAAGACTTGGATTCTTCACTACAGGGCTAGATGTCATCAAATAGAAAAAATTGATGAAGGACATAATGTTCAATCCTCCGAAGGATTTTTCCAAAGTGTATGATAGGGCAAAGAATTCCATCGTTATTGAGGAAGCTATAAGAAACTTGAGGCCTTAGATGCGTACGACGAATAAACATAGGGATCGGGAGAGAAGTTACAATCCCAAGTCTGAAGCTCAGCCGAGAAGAGAGTTTAATGGGGGGGAATTTAGGAAGTAGTCAACCTCCCTACCCGAATCGAAATGTTAACAAGGTTTACACCCCACTCAACACAGATCGGGCCCGAATTTTGGAGGAGATCTGAGACAAGCCCTTCTTTGAGTCATGCCCGGCCAATACCCATTCTTAAAGGGGAGATCGGAGTCAACATTATAATTATTATCAGCATGCGAGACATTCGATCAAGAATTATCGACACTTAAAAAAGTTGATTAAGAAGAATGTTCAAAATGGGGAGTTAGTTTATTACGTTGTAGGTCGAGAACTCTTAGGAAGGAGATGAATGATACTAATCAGGAACAGTGTGTGGATCGGCAACCCGAGCAAAACCAACAAGCACGTCGGGTAGTGGATGTCATTACGGGTGGTTCAGTTAGAAGGGTAACCAAGAAGAATCATCGAGGCACACTAGATTCATTTATGCCAGTGTCCGAACAGCCTGCTAGCAGGGATCAACTGTAACGACCCCAAAATCTAGATAAATCCACTCCCGACTTTGGTCTTTAACAATACATTTACATTTTAAGTTTACATCATTAATCGAAGATATAATTAATAAAATGCGGATAAATTTAAAACTTTTCTATCTTCTTTCTTTTATTCCCTGAATCACAACATTTACAATTACATATTTCAGAATCATATTTGTTCTATGATTCATTTTATCAGAGTTATTATGTAAGATAACACGTCTTGATACAATATCCTTTATATATCGGATAATTCAGTGATTACAACCTGACATTACATACATATCATAACTATCAACTACATACATTGAAAACCCTTAGCATGATTCAAAATCAAACAGTTTTCATGCATCACATAACACATAATTTCATGCTCAGTTCATACATCATAATCATTTTACTATACATATCATCCATGCTGCATTTCACATATCATATAAAGATTGAGTTTCATAACTCAATCAGCTTAGTCATTAATTGACTTTCACAATTTATAGAGCATCATATGTATTTCAACATACTTATTGCAGTACGGTTTACAAACAATCAATATCAAGTTCAGATAGCACATAGGAACTAGAAGACTTGCCTAGCGAGTTGATTACAACTACTGTTACCTGCGCTTCATGAATCCTACATAGTCATGTCATCACACATAAATTCACATCAATCATACAACCCTTTTCAATTTAGTTCATATTTAACTTAAGGTAAAACCCTTGACTAACTTTCAAAACTTAACCCCCTTTTTACTCATAGCTTGTTAGTTCGGCATATAACATGTCTGTAAATCTAATTCCAGACTTAACTCCAGATTTCAGTATCTTTCCTTTGACTTTGACACACAATGCTTAGTTATGTGATTAAGGCTTGCTAGAACACTTTATTGTCCCTTTATCTGATTATGTCAATCTTCGCCTTAAATTTCAATATGTTTCCTTCTAATTGTCACTCGATATCCAATCGAGTGTTTAAGGCTTGTCATGACTCCATATCATGAGCCTACTTAAGGTTAATTAAGTAAACCTTTATCTTATCTCCCTTCATGTTCCTCTTTGTTTGACACTTAATATTTAGTTATGTCATTAAGTTAACCTTCGTCTCGTATTTCTTTATACTTCTCTTTTAATCGACACTTAACGTTTGATTAAGTCTTTAAATTTTACCTTTATATCACATTAGATGTATATTAGGTTTATTCAATTTATTTAGGTATCTTCATATCATGCTTCTAAAATTCTTCTTTTAAAGTGTTACTTAACATTTCGTTAAGTCTTTAAGGCATTTCATTTCATCACATAAAGTGTATAATGTTCAAAAAAAATAAATAAGTTCAGTCTTTCTTGACCATGCTTATATAAGCTCTTTACTGGGTCTGATCAGTCACCGGCACGGCCGCGCCCAAACTGCTCTTGACACTAGTGCGGCCGCGCCCAATCGTCGTGCGGCAGCGCTCGACTGCAGAATCAGTTTTCCAGAACGTGATTTTGAACTCTGATTTCATCTAAACCTCCCACTTTCCTCATCTAAGGTACAAATTAGTTAATTTTTGATTCTATAACTCGTCGAACATAGAAGTATACATCTACAAAGTAATTTTAACATTCTAGAAACTTTAACAAACCATTTTAAGAATTCAATTTCAGTATTCAAGCAATATTTTCATGTTTCAACATGTTTTACGAAATCTTCCACTACGAATTCGTTTTAAGTCCGATTAGATTCATTCAAACTAGGTTATTTTTGTATTTCAGAGGAGAATAACACACTGTTATCAAACCAAGGCTTTAAACATCAGATCACATCCATAATAACCTCTAAAACAAATAAAAATATCCACAATCAGACCAAAAGTCTATTTCTTTCTCTTCTACTCCTAAATTTGGATTTAATTGCTTTGATTTTACTTGAATGCTATTATCAGATCATCTAACAGTTTATCTATCAATTGAAATCACACAATTGATTTTTCTCCAACTTAAACAACCAAAACTAATTCTAACAAAAAATTTAAGGAATAGAGATTAGAAGTTTTAGAATTTCTTTCTTACCTCTTGAATTTTTCTTAACTTAATTAGATGATGAAGATTGTTGTCTTCCCTTTGATTTCCGAGAGCTTTCTTTCCAATTTTTCACTGAAAACACACACTCTCTCTCTCTCCCTACGTATGAACTCTTCCTTATGTTGCAAATGAATTGAAGGATGAGACTTTATGATTTTCATTTGAGTTTAAAGATGAGCGTTACATGAAAATATAAGGTCTCAGCAGTTTAGCAAACCCAACGCCTGACTCCTGCATGTCCTATTCTCTCTCCTTAATACGAATAATGATATCTCATATACAAATAGTGATATCCCATATACAAATAATGTTATCCCATTTTATCTACCCACTAGACCAACTTTAATATTAAAATTTGGATTTAAATTGGGTTATTCTGAAATTAAACCGGACATTTAATTTCCACATATTCGGAATATTTTATTCCTTACATCGGACTTAATCATTTTAATTTAGAATTTCATTAAACCATTTATCAAATAAATCAAATTTAATTCTTTTAATAAAATTACTTATACTTCTAATCTATTAGCGTACCAAAATTACGCACTAAAATATATCAATAACCCACGTATATTTGGGTAATCATATTTGCACCAAATAAATTATTCCCATAATAATTTCCATCAAAATACTTACTTTATTCAATAAATAATATTTTTGGCTTGAATAGTGCCCACAATTGTTACATTAATTAACCATATATATCATGCTTATATACATATCTTGCTCATCACATAAACCACAAAAATATATATAACTCATATATATTTATACACTCAAACCTGTCATATCTTATAATAAGAATTTTTTGTTTATTAAATTTTTATTTAAATTTTATTTCAAAAAATTTGGGTTGTCACATTCTTCCCCTCTTATAAGGATTACGTCCTCGGAATCACCGAAACCTCCCTTACTCGGTTTTTATCTTGTTTCTTCCGAAATTTTATCGCTGAATAACTTTACTCATTACCTTAATATAGGTTTTATATTTTCTATTCCATTCGTTTTCCTCAACAAATTCTTATATGTTTTATTTCATAACCTTTACTTGAACTCGATTATATTTTGAGTATAATACATTCCTTAACCCATCAATTTCCTTTTTTAAGGATCATTGTATACCATAATCGTCATCATAACTTAATATCATGATTTACTAAGCTCATAAATATTCAGGATATCACATTCACCCCGTCTTCTAAGAATTTCATTCTCGAAATTTCAACTTAGTAATCTTCTTTCATTCGATTTGTCAAAATAAAATTTTATATTAATATTTATTCATTCATTGGGTTCTATAACCAAATTTCTCCTCTAAGGATCTTTCTAAAATCATTTCATTGCCTTCTTCTAAGAATCTTGCATTTTCCTTTGATAACTTCATCTCACTCTTCTCATAATTTCATCTATTTTTCCTCGAAATTTTATCCCCTTCTTGGAACTATTATTGTTTGCTCAAATTTACTCATCAATACATGTTTTCAAGCTAACCGACATACTTTCCTTTTTCAAGGATTCATTTAGGATTGTCGCATTCTACGACTTACCTCTTTCTAAGGAATAACCTCCTTTTCACAATCATCTTTTAGAATAATAGGAATCTTCTGCAATTGTTTAATAATTGGGAAGTAGTATGAATAACTCAGTAATTTAAAAGATTCCTTTAAAACTTTTGATATTATGTTGAGGAGTCGTAGAGACTTTGAACCTTGTCCTAGGTTAACAGATATTTCAACTGTATCCTTTAACAGTCAAAGACTATGAACCATCTTTCCTCATACTCCAGGTGATCAGCCCTCCGTACTATGTATTGTGCACATACATATTATCGCTATTGCGTAGCTTGGAATTATAGTTTTCGATAACATTTCCTTCCTGAAATGGGGTTGGTTCACCTCAGGCTTACTACAAATTCCGCACCAGAACAATCTGGTTTGGCATAATTTCTCAAAGAACGCTTGAATTTCATAAACATCTTTCAACAATCGTCTAGCCGAATCAAATAGCTTAGACTTTTAGTAATAATTCGGACATCAATTAAAATATTTTTAGCCAACTCAATTGACATATCTTTTCATAGTTTAAAGAAAACCAAAAATTATTTTATGACGTCATGATACCGTACCGTCTTACTAGTACGTTGAGGATTCCGTTATTTTATGACTTTGTCATACTACATCATACTATAATGGGCTGACGATACTATGATCACCTCCAACACTATGTTAGTCTGCATTGATGACTCCATCGCTTATCATTTCTACACCATGGTCAATGATGCAGATGATACATAAAATACATTTTGATAATTTCAAATCGTTTTTGTCTTACCCGAAACAATTAGCATAGACATATAAATAATATAACTGTTTAAAAACCCATTGGTTCAATAATCTGATCCAATATTTTTTTTAAAAACGTAAATATCAGCACGATGTCAATAAATTTCGAAATCTAGCATAGCTAGAAGATTTGGAATATCTATTTTCCTCCATTAATTTCAAATTCTCCAATGCTTCATTATTTAACCATTCTATCAATCTTTAGCACCATCAATGCTCACTGTACTAAAAATTCTTAGTTCTACAACCTTTCTATACCCCAATATAGTTTATCAAACTTACCACACATTGGGAGTTCAGGAACTTGTCACAATAATATGAGTTTAGGAACTTGTCCTAGCCATACGTAGTCCAAGAACAAATCAGGGACTGTCCATACGCTTAGGGGTTCAAAATATACCATACGATTATGAGTCATAAACTTACAATAAGCATGAGTTTTAAGAACTCGCATGATGAGTGGGTTTTATACCTACGAATCTGGTATTATTAAACTTAATTATTGTTATCTCTGAGTGTTTTTAGTACTTTTTTATTTGTGTTTATTTATTTCAAGATGGAGCTGGAGAGACAAATTGGTCATTTAGGAGAATAAAAGGATTAACATTCATTAACATTGGAGCTGAATGGCATTTTTGTCAATACTTGGTCCTGGTTAAGCGGCTAGGCCCTTGGAATTGCACTAGGTTGAGCGCCTACGCGCTCTTGCATGTCCACATTTGATTTTTCTACTGCTGAGTTGGATTCTAAGCCAAATAGGAATCTTGATGAGGGTTTGGACAAATACAAACAGGAGAAAACTTCAGAAAAGACGGATGAATCAAATTATCAAGGAAATTGCAAAGAGAACAACGAAGGAAAAACACGAATGAGGATTGCAAAGGCTGAAGATCAAAGAGATAGTCTAGGAGCAAATTCAGAGTTTCTTCTTCTCTTCTTTAGTTTTTATTCTTTGTAATTATCTGGGATGTTTGCATTATTAATTTGGATGATGTTTTCCTTATTCATTATGAACTAAATTTTAATTAAGATTGCAACGAAACTTGGTATGTAGTTTAATTTAATTCCTCCCATTGAATGAAAGTTGGTTTTTATTGAATCGTTTATTATATCTTATGCTTATTGTTTAATTTTTTGGCCAATAATTACCATGATAATCTATATAAAATTGGAAAATAGAGTATAGATTGAGATCTGGATATGATAGCATCTGTTCAAGTGATCTGAATAGGGTTAATATGATTGGAATGTATGATAGAAATATACCTATGTGTCATTTGTATCTATTGAAACAATTTGTGTTTAAAACCCTAGTTAACTTGATTCACATAAGAATATAGTGAGTTGATTGATTAGGGTGTTCTTAGTAATTCTGATTTGTAGAGAACGAATTTAGGGGATTTGTTCACGTATCTTTCGGAAGAAGTGCATGAGTGCTATAAATCATACTTGGATAATAATTCATATTAATTAACTAAATTATATGGGAAGTAAATTGATTTAAATGAAATACCAAGGGAAGTTGTAATCTTAACCTGTTAAATCTGAAATCAATCTTGTGAAATTCTGATCTTAATCATTAATTTTGTTAATTTAAATTTTCAAATCACAACCAATATTTTGCAGTTTAAAGTAGGATTAATTGAATTGGAATTGGTAATCGATAAATATTAACATATTTTCTCGTGAGAACGATACTTTTTTTATCATTGTATTACTTGTTGACCGTGTATACTTGCACGTATTCATTGATTGCAAAACTAACCAACAAGTTTTTGGCGCCGTTGTCGGGGAAATTAGTTTAATATTTTGTCATTATTGATTTTGGTAAAGTTAATCTTAATTTAAACCTTTTATTTTCTGTTCTTTTCAGTTGTTCTTGACTATTGTATGCAAACGCGATTGAAGAAGCCAAAGTTGTTGCCTTACGAGGACGACATCGAAAAACGGTTTCAGCGGTTGCGTAAGTGGGTTAAAGAAACAAAAGAGGCACTTGATAAGAAAGATAAAATGGATGAAGAAGAGCAAAAAGCATTGCGGGATTATACTATGCAACAAGTTACAAAAATTCAGTCTAGTATCATGAGGCCTGCCATTACTGCCACATGCTTTGAAATAAAACCAAGGACAATATAAATGATTCAAAATTCTGTACAATTTGGAGGGTTGCCGAATGATGATCCTAACGATCACTTGCTCAATTTCATAGAAATCTGCGATACATTTAAATACCATGGAGTGACGGAGGATGCGATAAGGCTTAGGTTGTTTCCATTTACTCTCAGAGATAAGGCTAAGAGTTGGCTTCATTCATTACCACCAGGCTCAATTATTACATGGAATGACCTAGCTCAAAAATTTCTTATAAAGTTTTTCCCTCCTACAAAGACAGCAAAGTTGAGGAACGATATCTTTTCTTTCGTTCAGCATGACTCAGAATCACTATATGAAGCATGTGAGAGATTTAAGGATTCATTGAGAAAATGCCCACATTATGGGATTCCTAAATGGCTTCGGGTGCAGACTTTTTATAACGGATTATTCAGCACAGTGAGATCGAGTATAGATGTTGCAGCGGGTGGAGCTTTAATGGCCAAGAACTGTGATGAAGCATATCAGCTGCTAGAGACAATGGTAGCTAATAATTATCAGTGGCCAACTGCAAGAATGGTGCAGCAAAGGGCAGCCAGATTTATGAAGTGGATACGATAACAGCGTTATCAGCTCAAGTGACAACTCAGATTTATGCTCTTACAAAGAAGATAGATGCACTTGGGGTACAACCGGTTCAGAGAATGGAAACAGTTTGTAAGATATGCGCGGGTAACTATTCGAGCGATCAATGTGCAATAAATCTTGAATCAGCGTAGTTCGTGTCAAATTATAATAGGCAGCAGCGCAATAATTCGAATAGCTACAATCAGGGATGGAGGAATCATTCGAATTTATCTTAGAGCAATAATCAGTCACAGGCACAAGCTCAAGCTCCAAAGCAATCATATCCCCCTGGTTTTCAGCCTCAACAGCCTTAACAAGCTCAACAACATCAACCAGTCGATAAGGTAGCTCAGTTAGAGGAATTGCTAATGAGAATGGCAACCCAATTCAAGGCAACCCCAAAGACTCAAACATTGGCTATAAAGAATCTGGAAAACCAAATGGGACAAATTGCAAGTGCTCTCAACAATAGACCTCAAGGCTCTCTACCGAGTGATACCGAGAAAAATCCTAGGAGTGGCAATAAACAGTGTAACGCTATCACACTTCGGGGTGGAAACGAGTTAAAGGAGACAAATGTTGAGAATCAAAAGAGGGCGCCCAACTACTTGGAAAAAGAGTTTGATTATAAAGGTGAGGAGAAGGAAAAAGATGAAAGTCAAAATGTGAGCTCGAAAGAGAAAATTCAATTGTCAGTGGTGCTCCCCCTGTGCCTTTCCCTCAACGATTACAAAGTCAGAAGCTTAAGAACCAGTTCGTAAAATTCATGGAGATCTTTAAAATTTACACATCAATATCCCGTTTTTCGAAGCACTAGAGCAAATGCCAAGCTACATGAAATTTATGAAAGATATATTTTCCAGGAAAAGAACGCTAGGTGACTTTGAAATTGTGACATTAATGGAAGAGTGTAGCGCAATTCTCCAGAAAAAGCTTTCACCAAATTTGAAGGATCCAGGGAGTTTTAACATCCATTATTCAATAGGCAATCAATTCGTTGGGAAAGCTTTATGTGATTTGGGAGCAAGTATCAACCTTATGCCCCTGTCCATATACAAGAAGTTTGGTTTAAAGGAAGCAAAGCAGACAAATGTCACCTTACAGCTTGCTGATAAATCGATCACGTATCCGATGGGTATAGTGGAGGATGTACTAGTGAAGGTCGACAAATTGATTTTATAGGCCGTTTTTTTGGTTCTGGATTTTGAGGAGGATAAGGATATTCTAATCATACTTGGGAGACCATTTCTGGCCACCGGAAGAACTTTAATCGACGTGCAGAATGGAGAATTAACTATGAGAGTAAACGATCAAGAAGTAAAGTTTCAGGTGTTCAAAGCGATCAAATTCCCAAGCGATGTTGAGGAGTGTCTTCTGATCAATATAGGTGACGAATTAGTTCATGTAGATTCTCGGGATAGTTTTGGTATGAAAACTCTAATTAATGATGGGACTCAAAGCAAGAAACAAACAGTGTGTTGGAAAGGGAAAATGGGGAAACACTGTTGTGGATGTGCATTTGAGAGCAAGAGCATCCACAATATCCCAGCAGAGCCTGACGTGCATTTTAAGCGCTTACTAGGAGGCAACCCAGATGTGCATTTTATTTTCTTCTATTTTGGTTCATTTCTTTTATTTTAGGATTTTAGTTCATTTAGCTATATATTTTATCTTAGTTTAGGGTTGTATGTTCAGTTGTAATCTCCCTGCAAATGATAACTGAGAATTGGGTTCATGGCTTGCAGGTTGGAAGCATAAAAGAGCACAAATTTTGGCTAAGGTTGGCCCAAGCGCCTAGGCGCCCAAATCAACCCTATTCCAAGCGCCTAGGCACCCAACTACAGAATCCCAGACGCATCCAAGCGCCTAGGCGCCCCATCTCAAGTCAAACCAAGTGCTTAGGAGCTCAACCTGTCCAATCGAATCTGTTCTCAAGCGCCTAGGCGCTCCAAACCTCACTAATCCAACAGCCTAGGCAGTCATGCAAAGACTTGGAAAAAAAATTTAAAATCCCTAATTGGGCAAGACACCATTCAGACACAATTTTAAACCCCTTTTCTCTCCTAATTCACTCCAAATTCTCTGCTATATCCTCCCAAAGTGCACGACATCTCCTACTTCTCTTCTCCAAATCAAAAACCACAACTTAATCTCCTACCCATAAACAACGAGTAATCAAGTACTTGAACTCTCCACTCCACTCTCGGTTGTAATCTTTATTATAGAAAGCGCATGTTAGAATTGAAGGTTCCATCTTTCAATTGATTCATCTAATTAGTAGGGAACATCATAGCTGGCCATAATCAAGTAAGTGTTGCAAGGTTTTATTTTGACTTACTTGGAATTGCTTGAATAGTGTTGGATAAGTAAGTAATTTGGAGTAATCAGTTTCTTTATTTGTGTTGGCTCAATTGGATTTGGGTGTTCTTAATTTGTGATTGTATGGCATTGGAAGGATACTATGCTTACTTATTTGACAGATTTTGGTAAAAAATAAGTTTGGGGGAAGGCCTTTTCAAAGGGTGTTTTCAACAGTGCATGCCAAGTGTATGATACATTGCCACAAAGAAAATTTCCACCAACTTAGCTACTGAACATCATTCGTTGGGCACGGATCTGACACATTAGGCATATGGCTCCAAAAAGGCAAGAGGAGAGACTTCGGGTACTTCGGCAAAGTTTGACAAAAAGAGATTTACAAGCCATCATGCATCTGAAAGATATCACAATTGGCTTTCTGGTATAACGCTAATTCCTAAGCGTGGTTTATTGCCAGAGGTAGAAGATGGAGAGTTACATCAAATGATCAGAAACAGAAAATATTGCTAAACCTAAGCCGGCAGTCGTTAAAATTGTTAAGGAATTCTATGTTAATGCAAAGGAGGCCGAAGGAAACTCAGTTTGGGTCCGTGGAAAATTAGTAAATATTGGTCGAAAGGAAATAAATGCTTACTACGGGTTGGAGAAAATACGTGGCAGTGGGTACTTAAAATATGTAAAGCGTGATTTGGACTACAGTGAGGTAATTGAAGCACTGTGTGAACCAGAAACAGAATGGAAATTGACGGATAGACAAGAAGCAGTTCTTTTCCCCTCATCAAAGTTGAGTCGCTACGGAAAGCATGGCATGCCTTCATCTGCGCAACGTTGATGTCGTGTAGACATATGAGTGATGTAATTCGGGTACTTCATTCCCACAGAGTTTGGTGTTCACTGTCCAATCATTCACAACTAACTACCCACAATATAGGATAATAACAATATGTAAGCTTAAATAACTTAAACAATAATCCTCCCCATTAAAGGGTTACATCATCATCTCATAACAAATCCCAGGTTGTCTAACATTTATTACATCAATGCGAAAACATAACATAATTCAAATAAGTCTTTACACAAACTTTATCAGATAGAATTTAAACTAGTCTTCATCACTTGTTCGCCTTGCCTTTTCCCTTACTAGTGAATGGCTCATCAACTTTCTCAACTTTAGCTGCAATGTTTTATGCAAGAGTGAGCAAACAATTGCCCATAAGTATAACAATAATAATAATATCATGCGAATAATCAATGGATACTGAATATTAGAAAGCTCGACTTTTGAATCAAGATTAGGAAACAAGATCAAATCACATGAACTATGTCCTAGGTTATCAAGTATCTCTACTTGAACCTTTAACAGTCATAAGACTATACGGACCTTTCTTTTCGTACTTAGGGGGATCAACCCTTCGTAACATGTATTGTGCACAAACATCTTAACGCTATCGCGTAATATAATTCCCTATAGTAGGGTTGTTCATCTCAGCTTTGACATAAGAGCCCACACTAAAGGAAGTTTGATTTGGATTAGCTTCAAGGGTAATTTAGAGTTCAAAATGTTTCATTAACTAAGGATTAGTTGAATCAATAAAGATAACTAATCTTATAACAATTCGATAACAACAACGATATAATCTTTACAAGATGAGGTTTCAACAATATTGGAAAACAATAACTTCAAGTGGATAAATTCCACGCATCGAGATATTACTTCAATAAGAATAGTAAGCCTTAATTGACTTAAACAATTTGAATACAAGTATAAACTGTAATAACCCAAGATTTTCGATATAATAAAATAAGAAATTTTGCAAATAATTTATATATATATATATATATATATATAACAATGTTATTTTTACTAAGTACCAAAGTGAATATGGGAATGCGTGAATGAAAAAGGAATGTGTTTATGTGCTAATGATGAATGTTAGTATGTAAGGTTATACTAACCTAAGAGATAAATTTTATTATCTCAAGCTATCAATTATTTTAAATCTAATTGAGACATGTCTCATTAGATTATGAGATTGAATGTATATAAGCAAACATTTTAAATTCTAAATTGGATAGAATAGAAACCCTAAGTAACTAATTAGGGTAAAATAAAATTAAGATTTTGGGTCATTTTAGTTTACATAGCCCAAACAATTAAATTAGAAGCCCAAAAGAATTAAAAGAATGGCCCAAGCTTAGCCCACTTGAAGAGGGGCATTGTAGTCATTTGTTTAAGCTTAATTTAGCAAACAAAATAAATCAAAATTTGATGAAATGGAGGGGGGAAATCCGGCCCTTTAGGGGTGTTTTTGGGAGAGAAAAATTATCTTGCAAAACTTGTCCAAAAATTTGGTTATATCTTACTAACTCTCAACCACTCACCTTATGTGTCACTTTGTGAATGAACCCAACACTTTTGTTCATGTTTGCAAGTAATCCAAGAATTAGAAGGCATGTGTTGGTAGATACATTCTCTGTATGCTAGCATTAAACAAAAATCAAATACACTTCCTTCTCTCTCATTTCCTCTCTCATTTCCAAGTTGCTAACTAAAGAAAAACAAAGCAAAACAAGATAGAAGGCTGAAAATTTTGGCCAGCCTAAGGAGTGCTACGAGGGGGGGTTTGATCCTTAATAACCCAAGATCCATCACATATCTTGGTAGGAAAAGAAGGTCACCTCAAAGAAAAGGTAAGAAATCTAAAAATTTTAAGTTTAGTGTCCTATTTTGTTAGATCTTGGTGATATATGAAACTTTTATTTTGGATTTTTAAAAACTCATGATTTACATGAGTATTAGTATTTCATATATGTATCAAAGTATTTTTGAAATCAAAAGTTAGATCCAAAGTAAGAAAATCAAATTTTGTACCAAAATGTTTAAGAAAAAGCTTTTTTTGTATGTTATATATATTTTTATGTTATATTCTTGGGGTTCATGTTATAAATGCTTAGAAACATGTTAGAATGCTAGATCTTGAGTTTCATAAGTGAAACTTATGGATTTGTATGTATTTATGTGATAAAGTTTGGAAAAAGGAAAGTTATATGGATTTTAAGGAAATTTCTAGTTAACTAGTATGCTATAACATGTTCATCTTGAAATCTACAAGTGATATTTGTGATTATCTTTCTTGGTATGCTAGATACATGAGTTAAAGGCAAAACCCATTTGGAATCACTCAAATATGTTTAAAAGTGAACAAGTTGTGAATTTAATCCCAAACTACCCTAACTGTTGAAAACAAGCTACTGATCAGCCGCTTCTGTCCAGTTTTCCAGAACCAAAACTGATGTTTGATCTATGGAAACTGTAGTTCGGAAAAATACGAATCTAACGATACCAATTGGACCTAAATTCAATTTGTAGATTTCGTTTTACAAATATTTTCGTTAAGGATCCCAAATTTGGAAAATAAACCAACTATTGAAAATAGCTTGCTGACCAGTCACTTTGGCCCTAATTTCCGAGACCTAGACAGTTCAGAATTTGGTGTTTGATAAATGAAAACTGTAGTTCAAGAAAATACGAATCCAACGCCTCCGACGGAACCTAAATCAGAGTTGTAGATTTCGTTTTACAAGTGTTTCCGTGAAGGACCCCAAATATAAAAATTGAGAGAAAATTGTGAAAATAATAGAAATAAAGAACGGCTTTAGCAACGGTTACTGTCGCTGTAGCCCTACACCGACAGTTTTCATGAAAATTAATTGTATTAATTAAAAAAATAGAAATTAATTATTAGAAATTCATAAAATAGTTTTTAAAATTATTTTAAGTTATAAAAATTAACTTTTAATATTTTGGCATAAATTTCATTAATATTTTAATTTATTTAAATATTAATGATATTTAATTTATTTAATAATTATATTAAATAAATTAGTTAAAAATAATTTAAATATTTTAAAAATTATTTAAAAATAATATTAAAGTTTTAAAAAGTATTTTAAGTTATAAAAAATAAATTTTAATATTTTGATAAGAATTTCATTAATATTTTAATATTAATGATAATAAATTTATTTAATAATTATATTAAATAAATTATTTAAAAATAATTTTAATATTTTATAAATCATTTAAAGGTGAAATAAATGTTTTAAAGAAATTTTAAGTTATAATAAATAACTTTTAATATTTTGATATGAATAACACTAATATTTAAATATTAATAGTAATTATTTAAAAATAATTTTAATATCTTAAAAATCATTTAAAGGTAATATTAAGGTTTTAAAAATGTTTTTAAGTTATAATAAATAACTTTTAATGTGTTGACATGAATTTCATTAATATTTTAAATTATTTAAACATTAATGATAATAAAATTATTTAACAATTAAATCATTAAAAATGATATAAGTGTTTGAAAAATTATTATAAATGATTTTAACATTTGGAAAAATATTATAAATGATAATTAAATTATCTAAAATAATATTGAAGCTTTAAAATAGAGTTTCATTGAAAAGAAACTTGTTAATTATCTGAAAATACAATTGGATCACCAAAATGATATAGAACTTAAACCAAATTGACATAGTTTGACTAAGTATACGTTCTTGAATGTTTTGATGACTGTTATGGATATGTGACAAACGTGTTTAAGCTGTATAATGACTGCAAATAAGCAGTATTATGTGTTAAGTTATATTATTCTAATTAAAAGAATAATTCTATTGATGATAGGACTTCGTATAAATGATAAAAGCTTAAGCTATACTACGTAGCAGTAAACAGCGATAAAGGCAAGTTTCTAAATCTTATGCACTACTTTTAATTCGTGCAAACAGGTATACTTTATGCAAGTATCTTTACTCTATGCATTTGCTTTATGCAAGAGATTTATAATTATGCAAGTATGTTTAACCTTTGCATTTACTTTATGCAATGGATCTTAGTAAGCAAATATCTAAAGCTTATGCACTATTTTTATTTCGTGTAGACAGGTATATATTATATAAGTTTCCAACTTAATATAAGTTATCAAATACAAAGTATGTTCATGAGTAATTATTGTTAATTATTCATATTCGTAATCATATCCATGATACGTTTATGAAATTATTCTTATATTGTGAAATTTTATTCAATTCATTTATTGTTTATTAATATCTCATTATTGTCTCTTATTATACAAGTGTCCCCACTTGTATGAACTGTTGTATTCATGTAATAACTCTTGAACTTGAAATTCTTTGATAATATCTCATTATTGTCTTTTATTATACAAGTGTCCCCACTTGTATAACTGTTGTATTCATGCAAGAATTCTTGAACTGGAAATCCTTTGATATGACAAATCCTATTACATACTATTAAACTTCAGTATGCATTTATGTTTTAAAGACTTTCTAAGCTATTTGACTCGGCTAGGCATAGTTTGAAATGTATTGTTGAATTATGTTTTAAAGACTGTCTAAGCTATTTGACTCGGCTAGACATAGTTTGAAATGTACTGTTGAATTATGGTTTAAAGGTTGTCTCAGCTATTTGTTTCGGCTAGACTAATAAGTGATGAATCGTTCTATTATTTGAACTAAGTGGTTATTGAAAGATTTATGCCATTTATTTCGGTTAAATCAATATTGATATTATATGTTGAAATCGTAGTATTTCTTTAAAAGTAATCCAAACCATATTGTTGCGGTATGGACTCATGATGTAAGACTGAGATGGACAACCCTTATAAAAAGGGGAACTTTATTGTTGGAAATCCGACCCATTGCGCTATTTTGAGTATTATGCATAATATAAGGTACAATGAGGCCGTACACCTCAAGTACTTGCAGAAGAGTATGATTAGTTTTAATAACTAACTTATATTCTTGTGGTAATTCAGTATTATTAACTGATATTACTTCTAGCAATTCTTGATCCATTTGTGATCACTCGGCATGAAATCTAGGTATATCCCATTATTGAATATTGTTGTAGTATTGTGAAATCATCTTATTCAGTTGATAATCCTTGAATCTTAGAAAGAATTTTACTTTTCATTCTCAAGATATTATTCAGCATTGAAGTTGATAAGAATTGTTTCAAATGACTTCACAACTATTGATTCGTTGTAGAAGTATATCTCAAAGAAAGGTCTATTGACCGCTCCGCATTTATAGTTAGTACGTCGTTTCAAAAATGAAAACGATTTGATATGTTGATACGAATTGTTTCAAATGACTTCACAACTATTGATTCGTTGTAAAAGTATACCTCAAAGAAAATATTTACTTCTTTCAGCTGATGTTTATTAAATGCTATTACTTGTTGAGAAATTAAATGCTCATTCTTGCTTTAAATTAAATGTTTTCTGCTAAGCGTGATCAACCAGAAGGCTCTGGCAAAAACAAAAGGAAAGGAAAGCTGAAGAAATAAATTTTTATGGTATCTTGTGTAATAGTTAGACTTTATTAAGATGATAATATTTATTATCTATCATGTAATGAAATACTTTAAAGGTCGTGTACCTGGGATTAGACAACTCTGATATATATATTAAGTTTGTAAATTATATTATTCCACTCAAAGAAATGGTATCGTGAAGCACCAAGTTCGGGTTTCAAGTACTCAAATTTGGGGGCGTCACATAAACCTTGCTTGAACAACAATAAGCTAAGGTTATAATCTTGCCTAAAGGAATTGAGTTAATAAACTTGAGTAACTAATAACAAGTTAAGGAATAAAACTTGTTCAAGGTAAGAATAATAGAAATTGGAAACTCGCACAATGTAAAAGTAAGGTTTAAGAACTTGCCTCGTGCGTAAGCTATAAAATTACAACTCACGTTCACATACACATATCATTAGGATCACAACATCCATTTAGTCACATTAACATTAACCTTATGGGTTTAATTCTCACTTTAGATAAACTTGTTATCTTAGTTCATGTTCTGGTAATCAAACTAATCACATATCACTTAATCTGAAGTTCTTGTTTAGCAAACAATTCAACAATTAACTAACATTATCAAACTTCACAAACAATAACTTAAAGTCTTCCTTAACTTATTAATTCAAAAACCATAATTAACATACTTGTAATAACAATATGTAATTAGGCCAGTAATCTTGTTTTACACTTCATTTCAATCATATATCAAGGTTATCTAAGCAACCCTAAAATTACACAACAAAATTTCATCTCCGGGCGAAACAGCCTCTACAGCGTTGCAGTGCTGGTCACTGGCGCTACGGCGCTAAGGGCCAGCGCTGCGATGTTGTTCTTGATTCTGCAGATCGCGAATTCAGCATGTTCATCCCAAAAACTTCCAATTTCTTCCATATAACAGCAAATTAAGCATACCCATATGTTATAAGCTTTGTAAAACTAAAACCCAGCATACCTAGCATGCTTCTAACATCACATATCACAAAAACAACTAATTTGAATACTCAAAATCAAGGTTCTTGCTAGTTTATCAAAATTTCAACATGTTTAGCGAATCATCTCACCACAGATTCGTTTCTTAACCAATTCAGACTATTTAACATGCATTATTTTCGTAATTGAATGTATTAACATGAACAACTATCAAACAAAAGATTACATCATGATTCAAGCATCAATTTTAACTCTAAAATCAACCTTTTGTATATATTCAACCAAGAACCCAATTTCAACTTCTAAAACATGATTACATATGAATTTGATTTCTGAAAATCCTTTAAAAACAACATACAACAGATTACATACCATCTACAACACATATAACAACTATTTCTAGCAAATCATCAACCAAATTTCCAATTTTAATGAAAAACTCAAGAAAACACAAACTAAGAATAAAACTAAATTTCTTACCTTTGATTCTTGATTAAACCTAGTAAAGATGATTAGTGAGGCTTTGTTTGAACTCTTTCTTCCTTTGATTCTCAGAATTTACTCCTCTACACTCAGAGAGCTCACTTCTCTCAATTTTTCCTCTGTTTCTCTACTTCTCTTCTATGCTCTTTGTTTCTTAGACTTGGGAGAAATACGTAAAAACCAACTGATGCAATACCATATACAATATAATGTGGGTTTTAGTAGCCATCAGTTCTAAGACAAAAAGACTCAGCTGTTACAATAAACCAAAAGCCACAAGGCTTTGTTTGGTTGGCTCACTAACACCTCCTTCAAATTTATTTTCATTATCCCCTTAATATATAGTATTATTAAATTAAATTTGGTGTCACACCCTTAATTACATTATAATAATATTAACCCAACTAAACCTTAATACAATATAAATTATAATTTTACTTAACAAATTAATAACTCTCTAATTTAATTATTAAACTAAATTAGAACTCCACCATTACACTACATTGTAATTATTTAACAACTCATTTAATTTAATTATCTCATTAAATTAAATCTTCCAACTATAAAATTATTTAACACTAATTTAATTAATATATCACACTTAATTAAATTACTCACAATAAATTTCATCAATTATTTATTTAACTCAATAAATAAATCAACTAAAATATTTATTTAATTTAATAAATATTTTAAATTAAATACAAAATTCTCGATCGTTACATCCTTCCCTCCTTAAAAGAATTCTGTCCCCAGAATCACAACTCAATTAATTTATTCGTCACATTTTTCCCCCTTTAAAAAGATTATGTCCCTAGAATCGCTATACAAGGATTTAAGCAAATAACTGAGGATAGTTTTTCATCATTTGGTCTTCGAGTTTTCACGTAGCTTCTTCAGCATTGTGGTTCCTCCAAGTTACCTTAACAGAAGGTATTACTTTGTTTCTGAGTACTTGTTCTTTCCTGTCAACTATTTGAACAGGAACTTCCTTATAAGATAAATCTTTTTCAAACTGTAATGGTTCATACTCTATGACATGTTTATAATCTGACTTGTACGGTCGTAGCACTGAAACGCGAAAAAATGTTATGGATATGTTCTAATTATGGAGGTAAAGCTACCTCATATGTCACTTCCCCAACTCTTCGCAGTACCTCAAAAGGTTCAATGAACCTCGGACTCAGTTTCCCTTTCTTGCCAAATCAGATTTTCCACTTCCAGAGAGACACTTTCAAGAAAACAAAACTGCCGACTTCAAACTCTCATTTCTGTCGGTGTTGATCGACATATTTCTTCTGACTGTCTTGAGCAGCTATTTATCTTGCCCTGATCACTTTGACAATTTCGACTGTCTGCTGCACCAGTTCCGATCCTAATAGTTGACGTTCACCAACTTCATCCCAGCATAATGGTGTTCTGCATTTTCATGTCGTATAACGCTTCGTAAGGCAGGCATGCCAATACTCGCGTGGTAACTGTTATTGTAAGCGAACTCAACCAATGGTAAATGGTCGTCCTAATTTCCCTTGAAATTCATAATACAAGCTTTCAGCATATCCTCTAATGTCTGGATCGTTCTTTCGCCATGGCCATCGGTTTGAGGATGATACGCCGTGCTCATCTTCAACTACGTTCCCATGCATCCTTGTAGTCGCTTCCAGAAGTTTGATGTGAAGCGCAGATTTCTGTCTGATATAATTAACACTGGAACTCCGTGCCTTGAAACAATCTCCTTCACGTACAATTTCACCAACTGATCTAGATTAAATTTAATTTTGACAGGCAAGAAATGGGCTGATTTCGTCAGTCGATCTACGATAACCCAAATCGCATCATACCCTTTCTGAATCGTTGGAAGGCCTACCACAAAATCCATCGTGATATGCTCCCACTTCCATTCTGGTATCTCTAACAATTGTAACAACCCACTCGGTCTCTGATGCTCAGCTTTAACTTTCTGACACGTTAGACATTTAGCAACATACTCAGCCACGTCCCTTTTCATATTTGGCCACCAGAAATATTGATGAAGGTCCTGGTACGTTTTCGTACTCCCTGGGTGAATCGAATATCTTGAGCTTGAGCCTCGCTCAAAATTTTCTCTTTAACCTCTGGCACTGACGAAACCAGATTCTTCCCTCAAATCGTAACAACCCTTCGGTATCAATTTTAAATTTTGTGTCTTCACCTTCCGACACTCTTTTTTTTATCTTTTCATCTAAAAGTTGTGCGTCTCTCACTTTGTCCACTACAGTTGGACGATATTCTACCTGAAATAATTTGCCGCCCGACTCTTTCATAGACTTAACCTCCAACTCCAATTTAGCCATTTCAGTTAGTAGCTTCTCCTGAGCAGTTAACAATAGTAATTTCTCCTGGCCTTTTCTGCTTAAGGCGTCAGCAACCTCATTAGCTTTACCTGGATGATAGAGAATCTCGCAGTCGTAATCTTTAATCAGCTCCAACCATCGTCTCTGACGCATATTCAAATCTTTCTGTGTAAAGATATACTTCAGACTCTTATGGTCTGTATATATCTCACACTTCTCCCCGTAAAGATAATGCCTCCAAATTTTCAGAGCAAACACCACCGCAACCAATTCCAAATCATGGGTTAGATATCCTTTCTCATAGTCCTTCAATTGACGCGATGCATACGCAATGACCTTGCCGTTTTGCATAAGCACACAACCTAGTCCCTTATGCGATGCATCACTATATACCACAAAATTTTCCGTGCTATCCGGCAGAGATAACACAGGTGCCGTACTTAACCTCTTCTTTAATTCTTGGAAACTCTCTTCACACTTCTCTGTCCAAACAAACTTCACCGCTTTCCTAGTCAAATTCGTCAACAGAGTGGCAATCTTAGAAAAATCTTGTATAAATCTTCTGTAATAACCAGCTAAACCTAAGAAACTTCTTACTTCCGACGGTGTCTTCGGCTGATCCCAGTTTATTACCGCTTCAACCTTTGATGGATCTACCGAAATTCCACCCTTGTCAATCACATGTCCAAGAAATTGCACACGCTCAAGCCAGAATTCACATTTTGAAAACTTCGCATACAACTTCTCCCTTCTTAATGCTTCCAACGTTACCCTTAATTGTTTAACATGGTCCTCCTTAGTTTTAGAATACACTAAAATATCATCGATGAACACAACAACGAACTTATCCAAAAGGCTTAAACACCCTGTTCATCAAATCCATGAACGCTACAGGTGCATTCATTAAACCAAATAACATTACCAGAAACTCGTAATGACCATACCGAGTTCTGAATGTCGTCTTAGGTTCATCCTCTTTTCTCACTTTCAATTGATGATAACCACTTCTCAAATTTATTTTTGAGAAGTACCTAGCTTCCTTCAGCTGATCAAACAAGTCATCGATCCTAGGCAACGGATACCTATTCTTAATCGTGACTTTACTCAACTCTCTATAATCAATGCAGAGCCGCATTGACCCATCCTTCTTCTTGAAAAATAACACCAACGCTCCCCACGGCAATACGATCGGCTGAATATACTTCTTGTCTAACAGCTCTTGCAATTGCACCATCAATTCTTTCATCTCTACCGGAGCCATTAGGTACGGGGCTTTAGATATCGGGGCAGTCCCTGGTGCTAAGTCAATCACGAACTCAATTTCTCGATCAGGCGGAAGTCCCGGTAAATCGTCCGAAAACAAGTCCATGAAATCTCTAACGACCAGTATCTCTTCCAGTTTTGCATTCTTTCTGAATATCAACTATGTAGGCTAAGTATCCTATACATCCTTGTCTTAGTAACTTCCTGTCCTGCATCATCATCAGACAACTTGCTTATATAGGCGACTTGCTACCATAAAATGCCACCTTTAACGGGGTCATTAGGTTCACACACTTCTTTTGGCAATCAATTATCGCCCCATAATTGAATAACCAATCCATTCCCAAAAGAACATCAAATTACCCAAGTTTAATCGGGATTAAATCTACCATCATCGAATGTCCCTTTATATCTACCCTACAATTCTTGTGTATAAACCTAACAGGAATTACCTCCGTATTCGCAATTTCTATGTTCAAAGGATAATCTAATTCTTCCTTAGGAAAATCTAAATTCCTAGAAAAATTATCGGATATAAATGAACAAGTAGCACCCGAATCAAATAATACGTAAGCATTAATACCATTGATCGGAATGATACTTGACACCACATCCTTTGACTGCACAGCATCCTGCACGGTCATGTTGAAAGTTCTGGCAGTGGGTCGATTCAATGGCGTTGATCCCGTGATAGTCAAAGTACCACCACTGTTGTTTCCCTTACTTCCGCTTAATCCTCCCGCTGACTTCTTAGGACAGTCATGAGCCAAATGATCCTTTAAACTGCACGTAAAACAAGTTCCTTTCTTTGGGCTGGGACAATTCGGCGCAATGTGGCCTTCCTGACCACAGTTGAAACACACTCTCTTACCCTTCAGACATACACCCGTGTAATTCTTCCCGCAGGTCGCACAAGCCTCAAACTTCTTCTTCTGTTGTTTCCCCTGTTGATTCCTGGTAGAAACATTATCATTCCACTTCCTCTTCTGACTGCTACCGCCACTACTGCTACCACTAGCTTTGTTCTCAGTTTCATTCTTCTTCTTTTTCTGCTCTTGATTATATTTCGTTAGAGCATCGCTTCCACCTTCTGCGATGATCGCCTTCTCTAAAACTGCTGCAAATATATTCAGCTGGGACATCGAAACCTTGCTATACAACCAGGGCTTCAGACCCTGTTCGAACCTCCTTGCCTTTTGTTCATCCGTGTTGACTTGTTACGGCGCAAACCTCGCCAACTAGTTAAACTTTGTGGCGTATTCAGGTACCGTCATTGCACCTTTCTTCAACTCTAGAAATTGGACCTCCATCTGATTTTGTGAACTCGTAGGGAAATACGTCTCGAAGAACATCTCTTTAAACCTTTCCTAGGTTATTATTCCCTGTCCCCCTCGAATCTTATTTGCCTGCCACCAGTAGCTGGCTTCCGACTTTAACATGAACGTTGCGAAGGCGATTTTCTGATCGACATTGACCCTAGCAACGTCAAAGACCTTTTCCATTTCCATAATCCAGGTCTGGGCTTCAACCGAATTCATGGTTCTTTTAAACTCCGGCGGTCCTACCGCTTTAAAGTCCTTGAAAGTCGTGGCTTGACCCTGAGGTTGGTTGTGAAGCGCTCCTGTCAGTAAAGCCACCAACTGCTAAATAGAATTAGCATTGGCATCGTTATTATTGTTAGTAGACCCTTCAGGGGGTGGTTGTTGATGTGGTTGACGTCTTCTTGGCGGCATTTTTCTATTTAAGATATATGCTTATTATATCATTACTCAATTTCTCAAGTATTTAAGAGTTAAAACATTTTAAGATTAACACTTAACACATAACATTTTCAATAAATTCTGATATTTTTTTCATTCATAGTTTTTAAACATAGGCAAGATAACATCACTGCTATTTACATTAACTGTCCCAAAATAAAAGAAAACTTCAAGACTACATCATCATATCCCGTTATTTATATCCAAACTAGGATTTACATCTCATTACTTTCATAACTATTAATTTAATTATTATTATTCCTATTTTGGCATACTAAGACGTCGCACAGCTTCTTTGCGCTCTTCCTACATGATACGAAACATCGTCCTACGATCCTTCGTATACCACGGTAAGTCCTCGAACTGCACTGGATAGTAGAAGACTCGGTCCTGGGCCTTATCAATTGCCGAATGAAATGCGTAATTCATCTCATTAATCTTGACCTTCTTTGCCCGAACGTTGTCTTCAGCACGATCTGCACGTTGAGAAGCCTTCATCCAAGCAGTTTTAGCTCTTGCTCGCTTAGCTTACTCTTCCTTCAAATCATCCTTCAGCTTCTCAACCTCTACCAACAGCTGCTCTTTGTCACTCTCTGTCTGAACTAGCTTCCATTCGATGTTTCCAAGATGTTCATCTAAATCTTCAATCTTGTCATCCCTCTGTTATATAGCAGTCTGATGTATGTCTGTCAGTTCCTACAAATCCCTGACTCTATCCTGCAGTTCGATGTTACGATCATACAATTCATCGTACATCTCAGCAGCAATAAAGTTAGGTGGAATCTCCTCAGAACCTTCATCTTCTTCCTCCATCTCCTCAGAGTCCTCCTCCGGATCATGCTCAGGCTCATGCTCCTGACCCACAACCGTGATCAACGGAGATGACTCCCTCTGTACTAACTGCTCCAGCACAACATGGTTGTCTCGGGTCTCATCATCTCTAGGTACTCGAGATTCCTCCTCCCTAGCCTGACTGGATCCTCCAACATTAGTCATCCTGACAACAAAGTTTTAATTATCATTCAATACTACAAGCGAGCACATTGGTTATACACATAAGCATATAAAGTCTTTTATTATCTTATCTTTAATGAATTTTCTTAATTCATTCCTTAGAACTCGATAAGAGTTTATCACCACTATATTTTCGATCTCCTATAAGGCTACTACCTAAGGTTTCCCCCACCTAAGGTTCATAACCTAAAGCTCTGATACCAACTTGTGACAACCCCAAATCCAGGTATTTCATTCCCACAGAGTTTAATGTTCACTGTCCAATCATTTACAACTAACTACCTATAATATAGGATAATAACAATATGTAAGCTTAAATAACTTAAAACAATAATCCTCCCCATTAAAGGGTTACATCATCATCTTATAACAAATCTCAGGTTGTCTAACCTTTATTACATCAATGCGAAAACATAACATAATTTAAATAAGTCTTTACACAAACTTTATCAGATAGAATTTAAACTAGTCTTCATCACTTGTTCGCCTTGCCTTTGCTCTTACTAGTGGACGACTCGTCAACTTTCTCAATTTTAGCTGCAATGTTTTATGCAAGAGTAAGCAAACAATTACCCACAAGTATAACAATAACAATAATAGGATGCGAATAATCAATGGATACTGAATATTAGAAAGCTCGGCTTTTGAATCAAGATTAGGAAACAAGATCAAATTACATCTGAGCGTCGCAAGACTATGAACTATACCCTAGGTTGTCAAGTATCTTTACTTGAACCTTTAACAGGCGTCATTGGTCAATAGTCCATAATCAATCTCATTTATTATCATACATATCACCATACGTATCAATAAATAACATTCATCTCATGAATAATAAATTCATTTTATATATGTATCGATATCATTTAATGAGCAATTAAAAGTTTACTATAAATCCAATTTTTGAAACAAAATAAACTCCTTTTATTTTAATCAAAATTTAAATCATAATAAACTTCTTTATTTTATTTTATCCAGTTTTAAATAAAAATAAACTAATTTATTTTTAATCAAATTCCAAATCAAAATAAACTTTTTTATTTTAATTAACAAGGAATCCAATTTCAAGTACAAAATAAACTCCTTTATTTTAAATTAATATTGCTGGAAAAATAAAATATGTTGAATCATATTCCTTACCAAAATTAAACATCTTTAATTTTAGGGAAACATGAAAGCCTATTCCATATGTGAATAAACTTCTTTATTCTAGGAAACATAGAATCATATTCCATATGTGAATAAACTCCTTTATTCTAGGAAACACGGAATCATATTTCATATGTGAATAAACTCTTTTATTCTAGGAAACATGGAATCCTATTCCAAATCTGAATAAACTCATTTATTCTAGTTAACGTGGAATCTAATTCCAAGTTAAAATAAACTTTTATTTTTAATCATATTTCAATTCAAAATAAACCTTTATCTTAATTGAAATAAATAAAAATAAAATAAAAAATTCAAATTCTAGTGTTGAGCACAGTCGCGCCCAGAATGAACTAAAACACAGCGCGGCCACGCTGTAACCCCGGAAATGTTTTCTGGGTTAGGGCGTGGTCACGCTCCAGAATGAACTGGAGGCGGCACGGCCGCGCCGCGTTGCAGAATTTGAAAAAAAAATTCTTGCCCAGAAAATTCGATCAAATCGCATACCATACATACATAGAATCATCAAGATCGATAATTAGCACAAAGTTAGGCTCTGATACCACTGTTAGGTTTGTATATAGCGCAATCGTGTAATCAAATCACATAAAAGTTGAAGGAAGCGCGAAAAAACAAATTTTAAAAGTTTTCATACAAACCATCACCATGATCATGCTTTGTGCTTAATTATCAATTCAATAGAAAAGAGATGGAGATTAGATTCATACCCTTATAGAAACTAGCTTCCTCATGTACAAGTTCACCTCCAATTCCTTTTCACATTCAACTTGAATCCACCGGGTTTGATTCCTTCCTTTGATAAACGTTAGCCACCCAAGTGTTTGGCCTCTAGAGGTGATCCACCAAGGAATAACAAATATTCAAGAAGATGGGTGTTTGGCAAAACCTTAGTTTCTATCTCTATAGAAAAAGTGTACTCTCCCAACTCTTGGAATTAATTCATTAACTTGTGTAACCCTAACTATAATAAGACTTCTCCTATGAAATAGATGTAGGTAACCCTCCTAAACAATTTAAAATTAGGGTTTCATATTAATTAATTAAACTCCTTTAATTAATTAGGCTCCTAATCTTATTATAAATAATTAATTAAACTCTTTTAATTAATTAGCCTCCTAATCTTATTAAAAATATATGATAGTAGTCTTATTAATTCCCAAACTCATTTAGGAATTAAACTAATAATAATAGTAGTAATAATAATAATAAGACTCATCTTATTAATTTATATTTAATATTTCTAAAATATTAAATAATAAATATTAAGCTATTTAATTTATTCTATCACCATAGATTAAATTAAATATACTTAACTTATTATTACAATTATGCCATTTATTTCTTAAATAAACATTCTTCCTTTTATGATGTGACTCTTTAGGTTCTCCATATTAAATCGGTTGTGAATAAATCAAATAGAACAATTCTAATCTTATTTAGATAAATAAATTAAACTATATAATTCATTTAAATAAATAATATTTATTCTACAATAAGGGTAAGCCCCCTTAGCGATCAACGACTTTTCAGATAATATAGATTTCAACATCAATCATAAAAGAATATTTGAGTAAATAGTTACTGTATAATTCAATCCTTCTACCATACAATGTCTCAATTAAATATAAGACATGGAATTACTGTCAAGTCTTATTTTATTTAATTATATGTATTTCGATTCCAAAAATGCACAACTCCAAATAATGCAAATTAGAAACTTCTTTCTAATTTCATTCCACCTTTGCCAAGGATTCTTGGGTTGTTATTTATCAAATCACATAGGACATTCTCTTCTTTAACTAGAAGCAGTAGATTTTTTATTGATCATTCATTATCTCAATATATAACTTATTACACCCAAGTATACCCTTTGATATACCCTAAGGGTCTTAAGGGGCATGTTAAAGTATAACTTATTATACACAAGATACTATGATGATCTCAAGTCTAAGGATCACTTGTACTACTATCACTACATGAATTCCTATTGATAGGCAAGTAAAACTTCATTAGGTATTCCTTAGCGAGCCACGTTCAATGAACTTATTCTCCAATAAGCACCTACATACTTGCTTTAGTGTCTCCACACAAATGATTATGAGATCAATCATCTTCATTCAATGAGCAAGCAACGTATGTATCAATCTATCCGGTTTCACTAATCTCCTTTTTAGTAATCCAACGATTGGGAACTATTTTAATTTTAAGCTATCTAAGATTTAGATCTCATTAGCATGATCATCATCATGATTCTAAAAGCATTGCTTAAAACTATGGGTTTATTACATTTAATATAACAACACCATGTAGATAAAATAAAAGCCTTTAATTAAATAATTCTTTTATTAATAAATGAATAAGATTGTTACAAAGTATATGCTTTATCATATCAAATATGATTGGCTTGTGCACATACTACTTTCACTTGCTTGGGTCCTGACTTTTTAGTACCCTCATGGACCCAAATCTACTTGATTTTAGGTCTATAAAAACAAGATGATAATCATTGAAATAACATAAAGTTGCAATTTATATAACCATACTCATGACAGGTATAACATCTAAAATGATGCCTGTGTGTGTGCGTGCATTCCTTCTTATCAAGGACATGTGTGGATGATAGCCATTTACAGCCTTTCTTCTTGCCTAAAAATTTTTCTACTTCCATAATACTCAATGATTTAGGGGTTTCGTAAAGTGGAAAGTCAACTATACATTTTAGGCTTGGTTGGTTCGTAGAGTTGGTTTTACATGGCTCTACGACCCTTCGATGCTTGAAGGTAGATTTTGGCTTACAGTGAGGCTTCACGAATCTAAGACCAATATTTGATATATTATTATTAGGGACAATAATTTAATCTGTAGAGATCGAACAACTAGGAATGATAGGCTCAATGACCTTTGTGGATTTCACGAACATAATGCCTATATGGGGGGTAGAGACACTACTTTTGTTAATCTTTAATGATTTATCCACACTTGGATCTGAGGATGATGAAAGTAGTATGCATATAAGCCAATTATGTTTGATGATAAAGCATATACTTTGTAATAATCTTACTCATTTTTTAATAAAAGAATTATTTATTTAAAGGCATTTAATTATCTACATGGTGCTGTTTTTATAATATGTGATAAACCAGTAGTTTTAAGCAATGCTTTTAGAATCAATGATGATCATGCTAATAAGATCTAAATTATTAGATAGCTTAAAAACTAAAATTGTTCCCAATCTTTGGATTACTAAAAAGAGGATTAGTGAATTCGGATAGATTGGTACATACGTTGCTTGCTCATTGGATGAGGATGATTGATCTCATGATCATTTGTGTTGAGACACTAAAGCAAGTATGTAGGTTCTTATTGGAAAATAAGTTCATTGAACGTGGCTCGCTAAGGAATATTCACCTAATGGAGTTTTACTTGCCTGTCAATAGAAATTTCTGTAGTGATAGTAGTACAAGTGATCCTTAGACTTGAGATCATCATAGTATCTTGTGTATGATAAGTTATACTTTGACATGTCCCTTAAGACCCTTAGGGTATATCAAAGGGTATGCTTGGGTGTAATAAGTTATATATGGAGATAATGAATGATCAATAAAGAATCTACCCCTTCTAATAAAAAAAAGAGATATGTCCTATGTGATTCGATAAATGACAACCCAGGAATCCTTGGCCAATGTGAAACGAAATTAGAAAGGAGTTTCTAATTTGCATTATTTGGAGTTGTTCATTTTGGAATCGAAAAACATATAATTAAATAAAATAAGACTTGACAGTAATTCCATGTCTTATATTTAATTGGGATATTATATGGTGGAATGATTGAATTATACGGTAACTATTTACTTAAAGGTTCTTTTATGATTAATGTTAAAATCTATATTATCTGGAAAGTCGTTGATCGCTAACGGGGCTTACCCTTATTATAGAATAAATATTATTTATTTAAATAAATTATTAGTTTAATTTATTTATTTAAATAAGATTAGAATTGTTCTAATTGATTTATTCACAATCGGTATAATATGGAGAATCTAAAAGGTCACACCATAAAAGAAAGAATATTTATTTAAGAAATAAATAGCATAATCGTAATAATAAGTTAAGTATATTTAATTTAATCTATGGTGATAGAATAAATTAAATAGCTTAATATTTATTAGTTAATATTTTGGAAATATTAAATATAAATTAATAAGAGGAATCTTATTATTATTATTATTACTATTTTTATTAATTTAATTTCTAAAGGAGTTTGGGAATTAATTAATAAGAGTACTCTCATATATTCTTAATGAGATTAGGAGTCTAATTAATTAAAAAAGTTTAATTAATTAATATGAAACCATAATCCTAAATTATTTAGGAGGGTTCCCTAGATCTATAAATAAGAGGAGTCTTATTATGGATGAAGGTTAGACAATACACAATTCCAATAGTTGGGAGAGTACACATTTTCTATAGAGATAGAAAAACTAAAGTTTTGCCAAACACGCATCTTCTTGAATACTTGTTCTTCCTTGGTGGATCACCTCTAGAGGCCAAACACTTGGGTGGCTAACATTGATCAAAAGAAGGAATCAAACCCGGTGGATTCAAGTTGAACGCGCAAAGGAATTTGAGGTGAACTTGTACCTGTGGAAGCATTGTTCTACAAGGGTGTTAATCTAATTCTCCATATCTTTTGTTTAATTAATAATTATGCATAAAGGATGATCCGGGTATATGGTTTATAAAATTTTAAAACTCTGATTTTTCACGCTTCCGCTATTATATGCAATTTGATTGTATGCTCATGAATATTACAAACCTTACAGTGGTATCAGAGCCAAACCTTTATGCAAATTATTAAGTGTTTTGATTCGATATGTATGTTGATATGTGTTTAGAACAATTTATTTGGGCATAATTGTTAGTATAGAATCATGTTTTGTGAAACGAAATGGCAAAATTCTGATTTGGACTGAAAAAAAATCGCGAAGAAAACTGGAACAGGTCCGCAGCGCCGCAGCAGCTGTGTGCCCTAGCCTAGCAGCGTTCGCAACTTCGGTTTCAGCGCTGCAGCGCTTGAGTCCCTGTTTGCACAGCGCCGCAGCGCTGGGCCACTCTTTCACCCAGTTTTCTGATTTTTTGAAAAATTAAAATAAAGAAGTTTATTTTGATTCAAAAATTAAATTCAATGTTAATTAATTGGAGTTGGAATTGGATTCCATGATAACCAAATATACTTGGAATTTAGATATGGAATAGGATTCCATATCAACTAAAAATAAAGGAGTTTATTTTATTCAAAATTAAAATAAAGAAGTTTATTTTGATTTGGAGTTTGATTGAAGATAAAGGAGTTTATTTTTATTCAGAATTGGCTTTTAATAAAGTAGTTTATTATACTTGGAATATGATTCTATGTTTCCTAAAAATAAAGGAGTTTATTTGTGATTAGGAAAGAGATTCCCTGTTTTCTCAAATAAAGGTGTTTATTTTGATATGAAATAGGATTTCATATTGTCTAAAATACAGGAGTTTATTTTTGACAAGGAATAGGATTCCACATATTTTGTTTTCCGAAAAAATATTTTAAAAGTTAAAATAAAAGAGTTTATTTTGAACTTGAAATTGGATTTTATGCTAACTAAAATTGCTCATTAAATCGATATCAATATATATTGAATGTTTATTTATTAATGCATATGGTGATATGTATGATAAAGAATGGGGTTGATTATGGACTATTGACCAATGTGATTGAATTTTATTTTAGTTGGATGCATGAATGTATGAGTTTTATTAAATGGGGTCTGCGTACCTCGTCTTCTCTAATTTTTCTTGATGTAATTTCTATCTCCCTCCTATGTACTTTCCCTTGACTGCTGATCAAGGTTTCTATTTATTATAAATAGTTTTGTAATAGGAATAGTTAGAATTAATCTTGAAGAATTGGAGACCAAGAAGAAAGGAGCTTGAAGACCCGTTTGTAATGGAGTCCAGGATTTAAATATAATAGTTATATTTAAATTTTATTCTTGCACCCCTAGGGTTTGACCTTTTGATTTACTTGGTGGTTTTAGTAAACCAAACTAGAATAAAGTCCATAATCAATCCGGGTAGAATATAGTATTCTATATGTGCATGCTTATACAATATATATATATATATATATATATATATATATTATGCAACATTCTTCGCATGTCAATTAATATGACACGTATTTTATATATATATATATGTGCATGCACGCTAAACAAGATGAGACACTTAATAACAAAACCCTCAAAGTATTTATATTAAGTCCTAAGCGTTCAAAGATATTTGAAATATCGAACGTTGCCTTTTAACATAATAAAATTAATAGAGTATTAAATATTTAATATGAGTTTGTTGTGCCACCACAAGGCAAGTATTAAATATTTAAGATGTTGATTTATCACATTTGATGCTTATAAAGAAATTGAACAATACTGTTTTTTTGTGTAACCACAAGGATAGTATTTTTCTCTTTGAATATATGAAAGTGCTAGGTTGGACTTAACTTGGATAATTTTGATTCGGATGTGCCACCACTTGATCAAAATAATCTAAGAGACAAAATAAAAGGAGTTAAATGATGATGTAATTGACAAGAGTTGTCTACCTATTTATTTATATATAGTTTGGTGTGTCATCACAAGGCTATTTATATTTGAATTAGGATCATTATTCTCACTAGCAAATCTTTAATTAGATTTTACCGAACTATATATGTGAGGGTAATATAGTTTGATGAAAATAGTGGGAGGATACCATTTTAAAATAAGACCTAATTTATTTTGGTAATTAATAAAAAAATTGTATGCTAAAATAGTGTTACTTACAAATTTATTTACAAAATTTTACAATGTCTAATTCACTATCACTGCGTAGCATATTAGATGTTATTTAACCGTACCGAATTAAACGGGTTGGTTAAGAAATTTAAAAATAGTTCTCAAGGCTGAAAAGTCATCTTATATCCTTAATACACATATCCCTGCAATAGTTGTAGACAATATCTCTGAGGAAGCGATTTCTACTTTTAGAAAGTGGCAAGATGATGCACAGTTAGCTCAATGCATTATGTTCGCATCCATGAGTAACGAACTTCAGCGTCAGCATGAAACTATGGATGCTCCTACTATTATTCTGCACATCAAGTAGTTGATGGTGAGGAAAGTAGGACTACTAGATATTAAATATTTAAGGATCTCT